>OX183131.1:50877179-51369679 GCA_945261195.1 Cryptosula pallasiana | reverse complement strand
AACACAGTGCAGTGGTATTATTTAAAACAAATTTTTGAGTCCTCACAGAGTACAACCTATGAAAAACTGGTTAGTTCATAAACAAAACTTTGCCCAGAGACTTATTTTCATCAATGGGAGAACTAATTATTATCATTTTTTCATTTACGATTAAAAATATCTACTAAGCAATAAGGCTAAAGCCACATCCTGTCTCTTTATAAATACATACTTTAATTTGAATGGATCTCAAACTGATGCCATATAAAGACTGACTAAAAAAAATGGAAAATAAATGTTGAAATTGAAGCGGTTGCTTTTATCTGTATGCTAGCCACACTTTATGAACAATGCACTGACAGTTTGTGATTTCTCAGATGTCCGCAAGGTACTTTTTAATGCTCAGTGAATGATAACCAGAATGCCTATTTAATCGGACTTATTTTATTATTTTGTACTAAAAACTAATGCAAATCGACAATCTCCCCTTGTACACGTGCACGTATATCTCTTAATTCACAAGCAGTACACATCAACTGTGAAGTCAAAAATCAAATAACTTGACAATTTCTCTATACCTACAACTCAGCTGCTGCATTAAGGTATTAAGGTCCTCAAGCATAAATATTGATGGCGTATTGAACTAGCCTGATCTCAATTCTTCAATAGAAACCAAAACAATAATTTTAAGTTTGATTGCAATGGTTTTTCTTGTAAGAGCAGCCATTCAACAAATATAGGTGGTTAAAGGTTTTGTGTGTGATGTCCATTGCTGCTACGTCAGAAGTATACCAATTGCCCATCTTTTTATTAGCTTTCAAAGAGTAAAGCGCAGTTAAATGCTTCAACTTGCTGGCAAAGCTAGCTATCAATTAATGCCAAATCTCCAAGTAAGGATTTCAGCTAGCTCTTTTGGTTGATAGCCAAAAATTAATTTATGTTAGTTCAATTATTTTATTCAAGCTTGAAAAAAACTTGTTAGACGCCCTGACTGTGGGTATGACTTGGGTACCTATTACATGCTTTTCAACTACTTGAATCAAACTTTTCACAAACTTATAATTAAAGTGAATACCCAGTACACGCAATAGGAAATCAGGAGCACCATAGTAGTGACCAGGCAGCTAGATACAGCTATGTAAATCATTAAAAAATAAACCAATTTGTTAGGTTTTTAAGTACATCGAAATACTTTGAAGTACAAAATGAAAACTTTGGCTTATTCTTTGAAAACATAACTGTTCTATCCCACCCAAAATTCTAATGATGTTTCTCTGTCAAATTATTTGTGCACTTGGGTTAGTGGGCTACTAACTTGTTTTTCTATTATTGTAATGATACTGCATTGGAACCTCATAGCACAGCTAGCAATTGCTAGTCTGATGGGTTCCCCAGCGGAACAATGCTCTGGCCACACCAGTTTGTGTGTGTGGCAGTTGCAAACTGACTTATTAGGACCTTACAATGGGGTATGTATGATAAGAGTATAAGCGCAAAGAGGAACTCCTGTTTCCATGAACAAATGACGAGCTGTGCTATTATTTTCCCAAAAAGAAGACAACTCTGCTTCTTTGGGAAGCTTTATTAGAATGTGTTTCTCCATCTTATTTGATTGCCGCAGATGTAATTACAAAAATTTTTTAATCAGTTGCCTCATATGCAGTTATTGAGTCTGCGACTTAAGAGGTTCCTAGTCATCGTAGCTGGTATGTTTCTGTTTATGCCGCCGGGTTGATGAGTTGTGATTCGATTATTAATGTTTTTGTACCAGTTATTTAAATCCATGCATTCAGGATTATTTTCATTCGACTGTAGTAAAAATTTTCGGGTAATTTACAAAGCCTTTCCAGTCAAAATTGAATAACAGTTGAAAAGCAAATCTGAGTTTTGCTATGTTTGCACCAGAAGTAGTACAACTCACTCAAAATATGAATTCATTGATACCATTAACGTGCAGAAGTAGATTTAATAAATAAAAATATTCAATAATACAGACTTGACAGCAATGATGGTAGATATTAGTAATATATTAGCAACATCATAAATTTTCAACCTTAGATTATATTCAGAACATCCTATCAACAGCATATTTCGATAAATCTTTAAGCACAGAAATTAAAGAAAAGTATAAATTCAAAGCTGCAGATTTCGCCCAAAGTTGCACTAATTTGTCTCATAAGTAATTAACAAGCCATGGCTATGGTTTTTCTCCAGGCATTTTGTGGCAGTGTGGCAGTGGGAGATTGACTGAATTTTGAGGAGATGAATGGCAGCTAATAGGAAATCAAAAAGTTTTTTCCAACGATTGGTGTTGGATGTAACATGCTAAAAATTATTATTAGTAATGATAATAAGGGACGATTAAGCTTGAATGACTCTCATGGCCCGTATGCATATCGGTATATATCTTGGTTGCTAATAAAAGAAAACAGACAACAAGGAATTTTAGAGAGTAAAGGATATCCTTATTTTGCTAATTAATGCATAGATCTGACATCTGCTGATTATTGGCATTGTTGCTGTATGAGAATTGTAATTTACAACAAATGAGACAAACATGATGACAAAAACTGTGATATTATTGTTCATACCGCTGCAAAGATAACAAAAAGTGTTTTTGAGAACCTTTGAACATAGCGGATAACCCTGGCAAAAATTAGGATACAAGAGTGCTCACAGACATGAGAAAACATCAATCGGAACAATTCATATAGAAAAACGAGCAACACTTAGAAAAAAGGCAACTCCAAGAAACTGTGAAATCAAGAGGAGACAAATTCTGAAAAAATAGCCTCCAAAGTATCTTTGACATACTGAGTGTACTCTTGGCATTTCTTTTGCAACTGCACAGGAAAAAACGGATTCTGAGGAGCGGTAAGATAGGATGAGAGAGGCTTGAGGTCACACTCTTTCTCTTTACATGACCTAGGGAAGTTGGAAAAAGTCAGTGTTTGCTAGGACAGGCCATCAAAATGTTGCGGATGTTAGGGGCCCACTGTTCATCCACTAATTGTGATCATTGGTAAAACTTTTGTTTGCCAGCGCAGCAAACGGTCAAATCTCACCAGAGGTGACTCTGTGCCAATATGGCACAGCAAACACTCGAAAAGTGGCAATGTTGAGTTTTACAACAATGATGAGCCATCGGATCAGGCACGCCTTAGTTCTTTCCAGTAGTATAATGCATTTATTCTGATTGGAAGAAAGCAGTGTTGTATCAAGTGTAGATGTGAACAAACACAAGACTACATGATTACTCAATGCAACTGCACTGCCTTCTATAGGCACAGTCACAGCAAATGATCGGAAGTATATGACCTAGTTTGCCAAGTACTACAACCACACACAACGTCAACATATATGTACGAGTTAGTATACCAGATATAATAGTTAGTCAATAATATAACAATGCATAAGTTGATGAGAGCTGTTGCTCAGAAGTAACGTGCTTGTTAATAAACATTCCACCAGGAACAGCTGCTGGTTCCTCGCTGCTGTAGATCTTAGTCTTTACAGCCTCGATTCCCGACATCTTAACATCTGAGGATAGTTAGGGTGTGGTTGTGGTATGTAGAGGTCCCTGAACCAATTTTAGTCTCTAAAGCTATTGCAGCCCTTTTTTGCGGGCCTGGGATAGCTACCCAGGGCCGGAGTAATAAATAACCTGGGCCAGTACATGAATATACACTTTATTGCTCATGTGAGACAATAGAGTAATTGCAATAGAAGCTCGCGTTGTTCTGTAGATATGTATGTTTGTAGCAACCATCAGCAAGACCTTGCTAGGTAGTGATCACTTATGGTGACAGGTAAAACCCATTGCATAAGTCCAACTCAAGTAATGCAAGAGTCTGTTTAATATATGTAAATAAAGTATACAACATTTGTATTTTAACTAAAAGTTTATAGTGAATCAGAATTTGAAAGAAATTTTGTATTACTCAAAAAAATATTGATGTTGACTTGTGAAATTCATAATTTGATGATGCAATGAGATGCTGCCATAATTTTAAAGGGGGTGTGATAGAAGATTCAAGCTTTACTTTGAATTAAAATATATTACGAAACATGAATTCTTTACTGCTTCTATAATTGCTTTGATTGTTATTATAATATTAATAAAAACAAATGTTTTTTGTTTTCTAGATAGTCAGTGGGGTAAGAGTGACGTGCTAATAACAAAGGTATATCCCTCATTTTCCATGCAAGAAAAATACAAAAATCAACTAGTGCTGAACAAAAGAGAGTGCATGACATGAGTTTAACAGTTTGTTCAATAAAGCATGATAAAAAAAAACACTGAACAACGCTACCAACAGTGATAAAAGAAATGAGATGCAACCAATTATACTCCGATCTATTGTGGGGGAATTTGGCAGTTGTCAACCCATGAGCGCTTTGCAGCAAATTGTAGCAGTTGTGCACCCTTAGTTAATGTTTAGCCAAGCCTAGACAAGTACAGACTGCTGCTAGCAAAGACGACTGCTAGGAGATGACAAAGGCCGGCCCACTAACTACCTGGATCATAATGATTTGACAAAAAAACATATTCTAGTTACAGCATTGGCTAGTTGCATGCGTGCTTGAATGGTGACGTTGTAATGCATTAAGTTGTCTACCATATAAATAACGATGGTTGAGCCGGAGAGCGCAGTTGTAAATAAACCTTAGACTTCTAAGCATCTCTCACTATTTGTTAGGATTATTCTGGAGTGGCAGTAGTCGCTGGCAGGCATGCATACCTGTCAGGAATCCGGGATGAAATTTCCCTTGCTACACCAGTGTTGAGTGGGTGGACATGATAGTGCACAGGGCTTACAGGAAAGGGGTAAGACCTTGCACAGCCGGCGGTCCAACAGATAGTAGTTGTGTCCAGTAATGGACAGCAAAATCACTACACTATTTATCATGAAACTTACAACAGACGTATCAAAAATTTAAAGGGTGACAGTACTTGTAATTTTGCGGTTCACACATTGTGTTACAATGATGATTTTTTGTTCTACTTACAGACAATACTGGTGATGCTATACATTTTACCGTAGCATGCTAGCCTTACCTGACCATCTTAGAATAAGTGGCTTTCAATAAACATGGCTATATGGTCTAGTCGCAAACCAATTGAATGAATGAATAAATGAATGAATAAATGAATGAACGAGTGAGTGCAGTGAGTGAGTGAGTGAGTGAGTGAGTGAGTGAGTGAGTGAGTGAGTGAGTGAGTGAGTGAGTGAGTGAGTGAGTGAGTGAGTGAGTGAGTGAGTGAGTGCAGTGAGCGAGTGAGTGCAGTGAGCGAGTGAGTGCAGTGAGTGAGTGAGTGAGTGAGTGAGTGAGTGCAGTGAGTGAGTGAGTGCAGTGAGTGAGTGAGTGCAGTGAGCGAGCGAGTGAGTGAGTTAGTGAGTGAGTGAGTGAGAGAGTGGGTGGGTGTGTGGGTGGGTGAGCGAGTGAGTGAGTGAGTGAGTGAGTGAGTGAGAGAGTGGGTGGGTGTGTGGGTGGGTGAGTGAGTGAGTGAGTGAGTGATTGAGTGAGTGAGTGAGCGAGTGAGCAAGTGAGTTAGTGAGCGAGTGAGTGAGTGAGTGAGTGAGTGAGTGAGTGAGTGATTGAGTGAGTGAGTGTGTGAGTGAGCGAGTGAGCAAGTGAGTTAGTGAGCGAGTGAGTGAGTGAGTGAGTGAGTGCAGTGAGTGAGTGAGTGAGTGAGTGAGTGAGTGATTGAGTGAGTGAGTGTGTGAGTGAGCGAGTGAGCAAGTGAGTTAGTGAGCGAGTGAGTGAGTGAGTGAGTGAGTGCAGTGAGTGAGTGAGTGAGTGAGTGAGTGAGTGAGTGAGTGAGTGAGTGAGTGAGTGAGTGAGTGAGTGAGTGAGTGAGAGAGTGGGTGGGTGTGTGGGTGGGTGAGTGAGTGAGTGAGTGATTGAGTGAGTGAGTGAGTGAGTGAGTGAGTGTGTGAGTGAGTGAGTGAGTGAGTGAGAGAGTGGGTGGGTGTGTGAGTGAGTGCAGTGAGTGAGTGAGTGAGTGAGTGAGTGAGTGAGTGAGTGAGTGAGTGAGTGAGTGAGTGAGTGAGTGAGAGAGTGGGTGGGTGTGTGGGTGGGTGAGTGAGTGAGTGAGTGATTGAGTGAGTGAGTGAGTGATTGAGTGAGCGAGTGAGCAAGTGAGTTAGTGAGCGAGCGAGCGAGCGAGCGAGTGAGTGCAGTGAGTGAGTGAGTGAGTGAGTGAGTGAGTGAGTGAGTGAGTGAGTGAGTGAGTGAGTGAGTGAGTGAGTGAGTGAGTGAGTGAGTGAGTGAGTGAGTGAGTGAGTGAGTGAGTGAGTGAGTGAGTGAGTGAGTGAGTGAGTGAGTGAGTGAGTGAGTGAGTGAGTGAGTGAGTGATTGAGTGAGTGAGTGTGTGAGTGAGCGAGTGAGCAAGTGAGTTAGTGAGCGAGTGAGTGAGTGAGTGAGTGAGTGCAGTGAGTGAGTGAGTGAGTGAGTGAGTGAGTGAGTGAGTGAGTGAGTGAGTGAGTGAGTGAGTGATTGAGTGAGTGAGTGTGTGAGTGAGCGAGTGAGCAAGTGAGTTAGTGAGCGAGTGAGTTAGTGAGTGAGTGAGTGAGTGATTGAGTGAGTGAGTGTGTGAGCGAGCGAGTGAGTGAGTGAGTGAGTTAGTGAGTGAGTGAGTGAGTGAGTGAGTGAGTGAGTGAGTGAGTGAGTGATTGAGTGAGTGAGTGATTGAGTGAGTGAGTGAGTGAGTGAGTGAGTGAATGAGTTAGTGAGCGAGTGAGTGAGCGAGTGAGTTAGTGGGTGAGTGAGTGTGTGAGTGAGCGAGTGAGTGAGTGATTGAGTGAGTGAGTGTGTGAGCGAGCGAGCGAGCGAGCGAGTGAGTGAGTGAGTGAGTGAGTGAGTGAGTGAGCAAGTGAGTTAGTGAGTGGGTGAGTGAGTGAGTGAGTGAGTGAGTTAGTGAGTGAGTTAGTGAGTGAGTGAGTGAGTGAGTGAGTGATTGAGTGAGTGAGTGAGTGAGTGATTGAGTGAGTGAGTGAGTGAGTGAGTTAGCGAGTGATTGAGTGAGTGAGTGAGTGAGTGAGTGAGTGAGTGAGTGGGTGGGTGAGTGAGTGAGTGAGTGAGTGAGTTAGTGGGTGAGTGAGTGTGTGAGTGAGCGAGTGAGTGAGTGAGTGAGTGAGTGAGTGAGTGAGTGAGTGATTGAGTGAGTGAGTGTGTGAGTGAGCGAGTGAGCAAGTGAGTGAGTTAGTGGGTGAGTGGGTGGGTGTCTGTGCAAGCTTCAGCGAATCTGTTTGCAAATGATTTTTTTCCTTAATTGTGAATAATACAGATACTAGTTGATATTTGGCAGTATTATAACTTTGGCCTTTTCAGAAGATTGGCAGTTTTAAGACAGTTTCAGAGTTCTGAACACTTAATTGCCAGAATAGTTATAATGTCTAGTACAGCTGTCAGTACAGATTAGTATTCCTTAATACTATGTGATAACATCATAGCCAGTTGTCTTATATTTTGCGTTTTCAGTAATTTTAGCTACATCAAGTGAGTTTACTTCACTAAACTGAAAAGTTGAACTTATTTTTTCACCGTTGGTCACAACAAATGAACAGAGACACAAATGAACACATAAAAAAGTGAAAGGACAAACACCTCAAAAAAGCGTAGCAGACACAAATTAGTGCAAAAAGCGACCAAGTCCTACAAGTTGTCTTTTTTTTGGCTAAATCTTGGATGAGCGTACGAAGTTGGTCATTTGAGGCATTCAATCAGAAATTTTGATGCTTTGATTTCATTAAGTTTTTTTGCACATTCTTTGTTCTTAAAGAGTTTATCAATTGAGGAAATGATTACTCAGTTAAACGCATTTCATGCTGTCTCGACTCATCCAAGTTTAAGCAGTCTGTGTTCAGTCCCTAAACACATCACTGCTTCACTTCAATTACAGTAAAACATTCTTGTCTCTTTTAATATTTTTATATCATAAAATTATCTACCATTGCCATCAGAGTTATCTCCTCACCACTCACTCTATAATATAAGAATTATATACTCATCATTCATTATATGAAATGGGAGATATATGTATACTTAGCACTCAATCTATCAAATGAAAATCAGTTTTTCATGGCTTCCTGTGTCTTATAAGAGTTATCTCCCATCTACTTACCGTATCATATGAGAGTTATCCACCCATTACTAACTGTTTCAAATGAGAGTTATCTACTAACTATTATCTACTCACTACATATTGTATCACCTGAGAGTTGTCTACTCACTACTTGTTGGATCATATGGGAGTTATCTACTCACTACTTACTGTATTTTATGAGAGGTGTACTCATTGCTTTCTTTATCTTGTGAGATTTCTCTGCAGCTTTGATGGTTGCCTGTCGATAATGAGTGATTCGCATAGGGCTATTTAACTTGCTATCTACGCCAACGTGGTGCAATTTTGCTATCTTTTTCTAAGAATGGCTTATGAGACCATAATGTGAGATTCCTGATTGAAAACACAGTGGTGTGTAAATAATCATTCTAACAACATTGACTGCAAAAAGCCCAATGTACTAGTCACTGATGGTACTCAGCACAACAATTGGATGATTAAACCGTTAGATGTTGGGTGATGACTAACCAAAATATCATTTTGGTAAAATTTAAATGATCCTAATCTTATTTTTTATTCATTTTTACAACCAAATGACATATTGGTTTGCTTTTAATTATCATGTAGGAAAGAAATGTTTGTTTTATTATGCTCAGGAACATCGGTCACTAGTTCACAGTGTTGCTATTCATTCATTGTAGCTAAAGAAAGCTTTAAATACTTAAAGACTAATGAGATTGAAGAAACAAACAGACTTTCACATTATCTTTTTATCAGAAAAATTGCAAATAAAACCACAAGCAGATGGTTTACATGCTAAGACCTTCTGCTAAAGGCTAGAAGTAAGTTATCTATTTATTGTAATGTATGAGAGCTATAGTACTACGCACTGTATCCTACGGGGGGTTTTTTCCAATGTAAACTTTTCAGGTAACAGCGTGATTAATGCTATGAACCGATATAGTTTGCTGCTTGTAATGCCAAGGACCAACAGCTTGCATCAATTTTTACTTCACACAATGTGAAGCAGTACTTTATTCATAAGTTCCATTTTACTACAGAACATACTTATTGCTTTACATTGTTTTGGTTATCCCAATAGCGTAATTTTGATATTGAGAAAATATTGATTTCGAAATGCATAAAGTTAGTTGCTCTTTTTATAAATCTTCATCCTCTTCTTCCTATAATACAAAGAGCCAAATAGTACTTCACAATAAAATACATTCTGGTTCCAGGTATGAGATGAATACAATGTAAGAACTTTAATAGTAATAACACTGGCCAAAACCTTCATTTAAGTTTCATAGACAACAAAACTGACAGCTAACCACTAGTGCGCAGCGAATTTTTTTTCATGGGTTTACATAATGAGTGATAAACTAATTATTGTTTAAAAAAATTTAAAGACAGTATTTTTTTCTGGAATAATCAGATATAACTTTGATAAAAAATCCACCACATGCACAATAATTGTGCATGCAGTTAGAATGAATTGCTAAATAATTAACGCAGTGTGAAGTTCCTCAATTGTTTAAAAAAAAACATCAGACAACTTTTTTGTTACAGTTTATGAGTAAGCAGGCCTGTGGTGGTAAAAACTCATTGAACAAGTGTCACTTGACTTAGTTGAACATAAAACTTTTTGGTTTTTTGCAATTAAATGTAACAAAATGCTAAAAGTTGTGCTTACATTCTGTTCTTCTTCAGCTTCTTCTTCTGGATTCTCTATGGCTTCCACGTCATAGGGTCTGTGTTGTTGAATTATTTTCACTTTTTCCTTAAACTACAAGTTGATTTTACATATTAAAATTTCGACCATAGATTGTTTAGTAAACTGTCTGGTCAAGTCACTTCAAGCTTGGGAAGAAAAAGACTTGCTGAATGTTAAAAGGGAAATTGGTGGTCATACTTGGAATTTGTGGACTTTTTTTCCCTATTAAGCTTACTTTAGTGTAAATAAACGTGTTTAACATCAGAAGCTCTCAGTTTAATTCCTTTATTTATCGCCAATAGAAAAAACATGGCAATAAAACAAATCAACCTGATCATGTATTTAAGGTGCTGGCTGCCAAATGGCCAATGGTGGTCAGGTGTGGCATACAAAAATAGCCTTGCTTTCTGAGATTAAATTAGAAAAAAGGGGTATTCTTAGTGCACATGGGAAAATGAGAGTCTGGTTTTTGTTCTCTCAGGTTTATATTATGAATTTCTGAAATTTGTTATTAGTTGTAAAAAATATATCAATAATTTTTGTTGATGGTTTAAGTAAAAATTTCATCGCTTAATTTAAGGATTTATAATTTCAAGGCTGACTTGCTGTCTCCAACAATATCCGTCATAGCAAACAAGATGAATGGAAGCTTTTGGATATTTATTATTCTGAAAGGGTTTTACTCACATCGTATTTTTGTATCAAGTTAACTATAATAAAAATACTTATGGGTAACAAGACATTATGGTACTAATAGTAAGCCTTATCATTTACTGTTTGTCAGTTTAAATACCGATTAAATATTGACTATAATAAAAATAATCAGTACTATTATTTATTATTGTTGATTGTCATTCAAGAGAAATATCAAAAATAAATATTGAAAATAGCATATGCTTTAGATTATAGTTTTCCGTAATAAGTAACATTGATGCGAATATTGACATTATTATTATCGATAACTTATATAAAGTAAAGACAGTCACCGTTACAGAATTGATTACTATATCTAACAGGAACATTAACTTCAGGTTCAAACCTGAGTAGTCGCCACTCATTCACACCAACTTTTGGTGGTCAGAACTTAAATATGAAATGTCCAACAATGACGGTAACGTGGTAACCTCCAAGAATAAAAATTTGGTCTCGCCAATCTCTTAATTAATAATTAAACACGTTATAATGGCTAATCAGCCTAGCAAAGCGCTGTTGGCTTATATTACACCTGGCAGGCTATTGAACGATCACTAACCTAACATCCTAGTGCACAACTGGGAACCAATGGGCTCACCCGTTTCAAACAAGTTTTATTGGTTAGCCATTTAACAGCATAGCTTTGGAAGCTTATTTATTTCACCAATCAGTGGTTTATTTTTGAATCCTTTTTCTGAAAAGCTCTCCCTTTCCTCCGCAATTAGATATAGTTTTTATGGATAAATCTTAATCAAAGTTGCATTTACAAAGGTAAAAAAATGCAGATTTAAATATGACCAGCAAACTTTTGTTTTTGTTCATGTAGTGGACTTTGGCGGCCTAAATCCACCCACTGACTGCTGTGACTAGTCAAAAACCTAGTTCGCTGGCACAGGGAAGTCAGTAGCGTTCCGAAGGTATGTTGCCACTAGTTGCTAAAACATCTAGAGGTAACAGCAGGTCAGTACTACATCGAATTGGAAGTGAAGGAGTGTTCTTTACTTCACAACTGGTATAGAGCCCTCTGCTCAGACACAGAACTCGGAGCCTTAGAGTAATATGCATTTATTCTGACAAGGTAATGCGACTATGTACAAGTCCCAATGCAGGCTGATTACCATAGCAAATTTTTATCTTTTATAGGCAGAGCGAAGGAATTAATTCATTGCACAGGCCAATAACACAAGTAGGAAGTAGGAAGTAGGAAGTAATGTGACAAAAGAGCAAGCACATATAAATACAGACGAATAAAATACAGAACATGGGGTAAAACATGTGTGGTGCCCAGAGGTGGTGGGCTGAGTTATTGGCTAGCCGGCGGATCCTAGGTGTTCCTACTTCTGTTATTGATACATCAGTCTTTCTAAGCTCCGGTTCTTGGCTTTCTCCAGACATAAGGGTGGCTATCTCCTAGATATGGTTTCCTGTCCCTCCAAGGCTACTTTCAGGTCACAGGATAGGATACGAATGATGCTAGAATGATTGTTAAGTATCTGCACAAGTGTGAGTGCTATGAAAATCCACTACACCATACTTTACAAGCTTTCCCATACTTGAGTGTTTTCAGATTTTATGTTGCAATGGACAAATAACATATCATTGGTGTAATCAGCGAGTAGTAAAACTTTTTTCAAGCAAAAAGGTCAGAGTTCCTTCTCTTTTTTTCATTTTACGTTGAAAATTTATCAGCATTTCAACTTTTAAAAGTTCCTGCAGTACAACTGTGATTTTTTGAAACAAAAAATCATGAGCTCTTCAAGACAGACTGAAAGTTCTAGCTTGTCCGAACACTGGTACAGATTATACTTATTATGATATGTATACAGCTTAAAGTTGCTTGATTATTTTGGAGACTACTAAAAGTGAAAATCGCGTCGCTGATGAAGAATTTTTTGTTTGTTTTCTTGCGTTTTTTCTTTTTGTTAAAAGTTTATCATGATTGTTATTTATACCAAAAAAGTAACCAATAATTTGTTAATTTAGCTGTGTATAACGTTCGACTGTTGCTTTCTCTTGACAAAACATGTATTTTTTTTTTGTCACCAATTTTCAGAGACTCGTAACTTATCTCAAGACATTCCGGTTGTTGTTGTACTTATTGTTGTCAAAAAAACGAAATTTTGTTTTCTCTCACTAAGCACCAATTTTTTCAGTTTGCAAGAAGACAACTTGGCCGCAAAAACAATAATCGTCCCAATTCTAAGACGCTATTTATGCTTATATCAGTTGATGGATAAAACCAATGTCAACTAGGTAAACTTAATATCAACTTTATTGAACTAATAATTTACTTTACAATACAACGAAAAGAGTTTTGTTGAAAACGCTTACAGTACCAAGCACCATAAAATGGATCAGACTTTGCAAAAATTGAATAGGTTAGGTTTAAACCCCTACAGGTTAAAACAAAGTCTTAGGTGAAAAAAACGTGGTTAACCAAAAAAAAATTGACAAAAATTTATGTCAACTGAGATCTAAGTCAAATCAAAAACTCACCCTACAGCTAAAGTATTATCTGTAGCAGAACTAGTAAACAATAACAATGTAATAAAATATTGCAAAAAAATTGCCACCTTTAGTCCAGCAATCCTATTGGTTAAGCCAAACCTGCGGAATCACTAAAAAAGGCAAGTATCCGCTCTATAACTACTACGGGATGGACTCAAACGTCTTGTCAAAAATACAAAGCAAAACACAAAGTTGCAATAATGCCTGAAAAGGGTTATTGAAAACAATGCTCTCCATCACCAAACACAAAGCCTGTAGCATAAGGTTCTATATCATTCATCACTAAAGTATTTATCAACTATTACATTATTAACACGATTCTTTGTGATTCCTAACATGTAACCAAAAAAACCAAGTGTCAACATGAATCAAGACTGGGGCAAACCTGAAGAAGTCACAGGGTTCGTACAGACTTTGATATGTGTTACTACTGTTATATAGATTCACTAAAGCGTCAGTAGTAGGATAAAAGTAGATTTCTGTCATAGTGTCAAAGAACAAAAGGGTTCTCCTAGTTCTAAGTGCCTTTTGGGGCACCGTGTACCAATCAGAAGCTGAAAGATACTTTTGTGACCACCAATTTTGTTGTGCTTAATTTTGTTATAATTGTATGATTGACTAAATATTTAGTGTGCAGGTTGTTTATATCGGGGTTGGTATGGTGATTTAGATTGTGTGCTTGAGTATTGTATAGTTGTTGGTATAGTTTTATTACATAAGTTGTTCGGATAATGGTAGTAGTACTGATTACAACAACCAATCGAACAAAAATGTTGAACGAATTATGTAAACTCAAATTTTCTTCGACGTTTTGTTTTATATTAGTGGTAAAGAGTTTAACATTGTGAGAGAAAACATAAACTTGAACCCTATACCCCTATTTTTTGTAGGAAGATGTGTTTGAATATATTGTATGTACATGTTTTTTCGGCAAAAAAAAAACAAATTATTAGTAAGCACAACAATTTTTTTTTTGCCGACAAAACTGGTTGAACTTGTAAGTTATCTTAAGTAATACTTGACTTTAAATGAGATTTTTAAAAGCAGCGTCATTTTGTTATCTACTACTGTATGGCTTCATTCGCAACTATGTTTGCAAGTAGCAAAGAAACAATTGTCAAGTTTTTGTGAAAAACTAAACTTTATACATCATAAAAAAAAATTAAAGTGAGACACTTTAACTTTGTTCGGCATAATTTTGTTGTAATTGTGTGATTGACTAAATATTTAGTGTGCAGGATGTTTATATTGGGGTTTGTATTGAGATTTAGATTGTGGGGCTGAGTATTGAGAGTTGTTGGTATAGTTGCAACTGCATACTGATTGAACATTACTGAGAAAAGTAGTTAAAATTTTCAAGTCATACTTATTAATATTTTGACTTTAAACAAGTAGTTTAAAAGTAGAGTCATTGTACCTTCTACCATTTTTTTACCCCCAACTATACTTTCATGTATTGACAGAAACAATTATTAAAGTTTTTGAAGGATAACTAAGCTTCATGTGACATCCGAAAAACAATGAGAAAACTCAAGAGTGAATGCTAAACAAATTGGCAATTTACCGTAGTCGACATTAAGCATTTTTTTTTTATTTTCAATCGAATCGATTATTTATACGGGTCATTTTTGGTTTCGCTAAAGGTTGTACCAAAGTTATTAATTAAACTCGTTCATCGATGTGCATGTAATTTGACGAAGAAAAATCTAGAAGTTGCGCTCATTACACATTGTTGCAATGTAGACAATGGTTTTATAATTGTTAAACAGTTTAATATTACAAAACTTTTTTGTTTTGAACAAAAATTTTAGACTGGAAAATCTTAATTATGACCATTATGTATTCATTTTACAGCCCAACTTATTTATAAGTACAAATTTGTTTTTTTTGTCCTATGGTAATTTTGGCTGGTAGGATACATCTCGTGAATACTCAAGAACTTAGAGACAATTTGTTAAAATGCAATCATAGCGTTGAGGTGATACAGATTTAACAAGATCTATGGAGTATAAATACACATATATGTTATGGAGGTAGAACCATCTGGAAAAAAGTGGTTTGCAAATACTTTTTCACTGTCGAAAATTAGTAGCAATTAGCACTTAGTATTCTTTCAACTGGTTTTGTTTACATGTTGTCTATTGAGTTAGATTAAACTGGAAAAATACAGGTAAGGAAAACGCAGTATCCATTGGTAAATAGTGAAAAATTGATAGTCAACTACAGATCTTTGAGGCTCGATTGTTTTCACAGTTTTGGTTATATGCTGTAAAAAGGTTTATGTTTCCACTGTGAAAGATTTGATTCAGAGAATAAGTTTATTGCTAAGTATTGTTTATATACACTATTAGCAGTATCATTTTTAGCTACATACTGTTTATTATTACTACACTTGAACAAAGCAAAACGAACAAATAATACATACGACTGTATGTCTTTTGAGGAGTTGTCATTTCTTTTAATTTTCACATTGCAACAGCTTTTCCCAAATTTTTAAAACCAGTAATGCTCACTACAATATATCGCTTTTAAATATATAACAGAATAAATAAAACCCAAATGAATAACTCTAACCAGAATAAATTGTAAGAGAAAACTAAACTTCATTTTTGTAAAATGTGGTATTATAATAGGTTATTTAAGAGGAAGTTTTGCTATCAATTGTATTATGTTGTGCAGGATTTCACTGTGTGAGTTGGTAGCTCGGCCTACCTGCACAACTTCCCGAACTGAGTAGGCAAGTGTGTCTATCGCTGAGCAATACAACCCGCCCACAGGTCGACGAGTATTTTTAGGAATGGCGGGTGACCATTCTAGTTTACTGTCTAGCTGTCGGTTGCGTTAGCTTGTTTCAGTATGCAAGGCAGAGGTCGAACTTTGAAGGCGAACTAGGCAAGCTAGGTTCGGCCAGCAGAGGTTCGAACTGTTCTGCTGAGTGCAAGTCAGTGACCGAACTTTGAAGGCAAACTAGTCAGAGCTAGGTTCGGCCAGCAGAGGTTCAGGCTGATCTGCTTGTATATTACTACTCGAGTAATAGAGCATTCGTTGTACGTGCATGTACTTAGCGCAGTGAAGTTATTATTGTTAGAGAACAAAGAACTTCTGAGAGTGTGCAAGCTGACTCTGATTTATTGTTGCCTTAACACGGCTATTTATAAAAGGAGTTACATAATAATAAATTGGTAAACAAGACAAGACAAAAGAAATGTAGTAAGGCACGCCTGTTAAGAAAGGCTAGACAAATAGAAAGATAGTGGGTTGGCTATGTAGATATGGCTGGGTGCACTCACATGGTGCTAATATATGATTGCATACAAGGTGAAAGAATAAAATAACTGTATAGTGTGCATAGAGCGATTAGTCATTGAGTGTATCCATAGATTGTCATATTGGTTAAATATGGCCGCCGTCCGTCACAATGTAACAAAGCAAGTCTCATATGTTTGCATTATGAGAGCTTCAATATTTGCTAATAAAACAACCAGTTGTTTTAGTCTGAACTTTATACCCTGGAAGTTATACGCTTGAAGTTATACGTAAAGCAATTATTATTGTGGTTGATTGAATTCCTATAGATAAAACAAGTACATATGATGACGGTGGTAAAAAAACACCTGCTTGGTTAGGTTTTAAATATGAACACAAATCATCCACTGAAACGCATGCAAAAAGCATGCGACAAAACAATTATTATTGATCTTGGGATGTTAGATAGATGTTGGAGAAGGTCCCCTTGACTAGTGCTTTAATTTATCAATTAGTCTATTTTTAACATATTCTGTTAGTATATTGGAACAGAGTTTTTTCAGCTCACCATCAGTTCGATATCTATATCAGCAGCAACAATATTAGTGAAGGCAGTAATAGAAATAGGCTAGCAACTTTGTTTGTGTTAACTACATTGCTATAATAAACTGATGCCAAATTATATAGCGCAACCATGTTTTGGGGCAAAACAAGTTTTGCAATCATAATGTTTTAGTGACGAATTTTATTTGCAGAAACTAAACGTCTTTGTTATGAAATCTAACAAAAAACTAAAACAATAACAGGCAGTAACTGATTCGAAATAATGATAGCAGAGAATGCAAAAGGTTAAAGTTGATTGTTTAGAAAAGTACAAGTGTAAATATTAAAAGCTTCGCAGTTGACTTGTTAGTGTTGAAACTGAACAAAAACAGGAGAGTTGTTAAAAGATGAAGAGTCTTCTCAACAATGAGAGGATAACTTTTAAACTTTTGCAACTTTTTACTGATAAGAGCACAGCTTTCAAAACTCTGTGAGTTGTCAAAATTTACTCAGTTGTCTTTTCACAATTCCAATATACTGTGGGTGAAACTTTTGGGGTTTCGTAGTCAAAGTTCGGAAAAGAATTATTCTCTACCTAATAACGATAGTAGTAATAATAGCAGATCTCTGTCATGGAGTGTATGGATTAAAAGGTTCTCCTGGTTGTATGTTAAGTATGTCCTTGTTCCCGAGTGAACCCGGTGAGGTGCCTTTTTGTGTGCACCAGTTGTTAGAATGTGTGGTAATAGTTATGGTGTTGAATGTTTGTTTGAACGATGGTTTGTATGTGTATGTGTATTCGTTTCATGTTTTGTAGGTTCTTGTGGTGCATTGTTTGGGTGCCTGAGGTGCCTTTTTTGTGTGCACCAGGTGTTTTTTAATTAGTTGTGTTGGGTGAAGTGCTTTTTGTGTGGACCAGGTGTTTTAGTTTTTTGTGTTGCGTTTAGTTGGGCGGGGGGCTTATATTGCGATTCTTCATGTCGTTAGACCTTGGGTATAAGAAAATTTAACGTGCTTTCTTTATTAATAATCGTGGTGTTCATAGATATCTTATTTATTGATAGGGTATTGTGTAGTTCTATTATAATGTTGAAAGAATGTAGAGAAGTATTTATGTCATAAAGATAAATAGCACTATAAAACAACTGAGTGTAAATAGTATAATAGTACTACAGTTAGTTTTTTGTACACCTTTGTGCCCTGTGATGAGTCCTCGGTCTTGTAGCTCTCCTTCTAAGAGCAAGCTTTTTGCGCCCTTCTTTGATAGAAATAGGTGTATTTAGACGTTTTAGCTGACATATTTGTTGTACTTGACAGCAAATTTTCTGAATGTCTGTTGTAGTATCTTTCTTTAAAAGCTTTAGTGTTAGAAGAGTTTGATGTTAAAAACTCTTTAGCTGTTGGATCCAGTTTTTGTGGATAATTCTAAAATTGTTTGTGAAAATCTGTGCTGTTTCTTTAATTTTTCTATTACATAAGCTTTGTAGAAGTGCCAAGTCTTCTTCATTCGGAGGTTTAGGTTCAGTTTCTGCTTGTTTGGCGTTAACTGTTTGCATTTTTTATGACTAGCTCTAAAAAAACGGAAAAATCCTGTTGATTACTGTTGTTGTATGATGTAAAGGGTTTCTGAGGGTAATAAATAATAAATGTTTAAAGCTGTAACTAAGTTTCATGATTAGTCTTAAATAATTATTCGTATAATTTTTACCTTGATGCTAAGAGTTCGTCTAGTTACTGCAGTAGATCCAGACGCATACGCTGTTTTTTTAGTTGTTTTGCCTGAAATGATTGATTTTTATGTGACTGAGTACAATAAATAAGACATGATTAAAAAAACTATAACTTGTCGAGTTTTGCAGTTAGTTTTAAATAATTATTTATTAATCTTTTACCTTGTTGCTGAGATTTTTTAGTCAATGTAGTAGAACCAAAACCATATGTTGATCCTTCAGATGCTTTGACTGAAATGAATGAATTTTACGTGGAGCAGACCTGTTTAAATAATTAATGTTGCACCGAATGCCCTAAGCTTACAGTCATCAATTAAAAAATAACATTCTTCACGCAAAAATCTCTTTGTAATAGATTAAATATTTCGCGTGAACATGCTGAAAATAAAATGATGTGTTACATTCACGGGACAAAAGCAAACATTGTTTTTGATAGAATACTAGTTTTCACACTGAAATAAGATATTTTATCGCGTGAAAAGATGACTTGTTGTTCGCGTGAAAAATTGATTTACTTTTTGTGCTTTATTTGCGCACAAAAATTTGTTTTATTAATGCAGAAAAAATGGTTTCATTCGCGTGAAAACATACTCTTTTATTCGCGGAAAAACTGTTTTATTTTTCACATTTTATTCGCGTAAAAGATATGTTTCATTCTTGTGAAAAAATTGTTTTTATTCGCGTAAAAGAGAGCTTTTTTATTCGCTGTTATTCTTGTCAAAATAAGTTTATTTTTCATGTTTTATTCACATAAAAAATATGTTTCACTCACGCGGAAACGTTTTTGTTATTTTGGTGAAAAATTAGCATTTTATGTTGCAAAAATACACAAATTTGCATGAAAAACAACAATTTCTCGCGTGAACAAAACATATGTATTATAAAGTGTTTTATGAAAAAAACATCTTATTTCACACAAATAAAATGTCAATGTTTTGTGTGAACAACTGTTTTCTTGCATCAAAAAATGAACAAAAAAACAACATGTTTCCGCGTGAGTTTTTCCTTACATAAAAAGATATTTTTCTAAGAGAAAAACTATACTTTTCGCGTGAAAAAAACCTCATATTTTACTCGAAAAACATTATTTTTGTGTGAGGATTAACGCCTCTTTTTGCGCGAAGAAAGCAAAAATTGTTCTGTCTAATAGGAATGTAATTTTTCGCTGTAAGACTTACATTGTTTTCCACGCGAAAGAAACAATATTTCCGATTGTAAAAAAATACTTATTCGCGTGAAAACATTCCAAGTTTTTTCACACGAATAGATGTTTTTTACTTGAGAAATCTAAATGTATTATAAAGAGACTTTCACGTGAAGGATTTTCATAAAGTCAATCGGTGCAACTTTAGCTATTTAAGAACCGCTGTTTTCACACAGAAATCATCCAGTTCAACAACGGTGAGCAAAGAAGTAGCATCTACTACAACTACTAGGAAAGCATTCAGCATCAAGGTAAGAGATACTGAATAATTATTTGACTCTAGTTGATTAAGCTAACCAGTTTTTAGGAACTAGTTGAATAACTCACCTATTTTTTTACAAAGCGAAAGCTTTTGATAAAGCGCTAATAATTACAGCATATTTTTACCGTTTAACTTAAGTTTTTTTTGTGGGTACAATGAGTTCAAACTCAAAAACACTTTCTAAGATTCGTATTGAACCAAAGCTACCCACTACGACTAACATCAACACCAACACTATATCTTTACTACCTCCACCTCCTCCAGCAACAAAAGCATCAACGTTAGTGATAGCAGCGTCAACACTAGCACCTCCAATGCTACACCCTCTTCCAACTCAAACAGCACCAGTAGCAAAACATTCTCCAATACAATGACGAATCCTCGAGTAGATTTACCCGACTCTCCTTTAAGCTCTACACCGGATTATACTTTTCTGCATGATAAGAATGAACTCGATCCATACTCTGATAGCAAAAGCCTATCAATAACATTTTCGCGAGTTTCAATTTCTCTTTTCATGACCGGTGAAAAAAAATAATAACGCCAGTAAACGTAAAGAGTTGGAGCTGATCCAAACAGCAGGAATAATGACAGGGGCTATGAGAAAACGTTTGTTGGAAATTGGGAATTTTGTGAGCCTGCTAGATTTACCAATTTCTACAGGATTGAAGGTTTTTGGTGTTGATTCTGTTAAAGATCATGGTATGTTGGATTACGAATATGTTTTAAGAAATGGAAATCGGATTCGAGTAAAGTCACTGATTGATAAAGAGCTTATGTCGGAGTTTGTACATCTCAATTGCTCTCCTCCGCATACAGTAGTGTACACGGGCATGCGAGAGCAAGATCAGCTCAATATTTGCATTGTAGGAGACTACCAGACCCTAGGACTTGAACAACAGCTAGCTTTAGGCAAGAATTTGAGAAAAAATTGTTGAAACAAATGAATGCATACTTTGATATCGCCACTTTTGATAATAGTACTGACAACACACTTCTGACATTTACCAGACTCTCCGCTAGGAAAAATTAGAAGTTGAAACAACAGACAGATGTGAAGCTAAAACAACAGACGTCACTTCTACATATTGCTCACACTGTCAGCTACAGGTACACGCCAAATGATGGATGTTTGATGAGTGGAAGGATTATCATCCCGCCTGAAAAAATTTCAAAGATCAAAAACTATGAACAAGGTATCATCCACTACAAAAGCACGATGATGAGTGAAAATGGAGTAAAAAAACATATTCCTATGATCCTGACAGTTGAAGAAGCCTTATCGCTATTGACTGTTTTGGGTGTAAAAGAGGGGAGAGCTTGCAGTTTTTCTCTATTTGATGATGTTGGAGAGGTGAAAAGCATGGATGACGATATCGTTGATACTGTTGGTGATGATGACGATGAAAATGATGATGATGGCGATGATAATGACGATGATGATGTTTGTGAGTCGGATGATAGCTCTGAAAATAAAATCTATGAAGATGATGATGAAGATGATGTTGTTGGCGAGAATAGCACTGAAGACAATACTGACTTTACAAGTAAATCTAATACAACTACCGAAATACTGATATCTGAGATCTTATTTAAGGTACGTGAATCTCATTAATTTACTAGCTTTATTAAGGTTTCTCAATTAGTTAGTAAGTGAATAGTATTAAAGCTATTTTTACCGCAGTACGGTGTAGTTGCTATATCGATGTCTATGTATGCTCTTAGATAGAACACGTATACAAGCGAATGATTGACAGGTTGCTACAACTATCAACAACAGCTCACGATTACTAAATTATCAACATTTGAACTCATTATTTGTATTGTACAATAATTTGTATATATTTACTGCAATAAAATATTTTATTTATATCAGCATTAGAGTGGTACTTGAAAACCTAATTTTCAAGTTTTAAAGTACATAAAATGAAAACGGATGCTTACAAAAACTATGAAAACACAACTCCGTTCATTTAAGAAAATGTAAAATTGTACAAGGTACGAGCTTACAAGTCCGAAAATTTTACAACTTACAATAATTCACAAAAATTGAAAAGTTGTGTACCCTGGAAAATAAATGTCTGAAGTTGTCGTAACTTTTTGTTAAGAAAACTCCAAATCATAAATTGCGATTTACTTTTTTGCACTTTGTCAGAAACAAATTTACTGCAAGGCTTTTAAAAGCTGCGTTTTTACAGCTGCAAACATCCGACTCCAAGTTTTTACAGTTTGGTGAGTCAGTTACTAATATTTTTGGTGGAACAGCGTGCAAATCAAGTAGTTATAACCTATTCATAACAATTTCATATCTATGACAATGTAGATAGAAAACTTGTTTTGTTTCATAACTTGGTTGTACTATAAAGCTAGGCAACAGAATATTTATTTGTAATATTGTATATAGCATAAATGTTTACAGTAAGAATTAAATGTATAAGACCAGACAATAATAAAATGAATAGAATGTCGTATAAGTGTAGCTAGTAACAAAGCATTCCCAGAATGTACATAGCAGCAAAATCAATATATATTCCTAAGAAAAGTCTATTGGTGGCATACAATATATATATCTATACATATATATATATAAGTATAAAACTTTTTGTGGTAAGATATTATAAAACTGGGCACACATATAAAGCTTATTCCAGAACAATGATAATACTAATAAATACAGAGAAATAAATAATTTAAAAATCTCGTAACAGTGCAGTTTCCTGAGCAAACTCTGGATTTTTTTTCTTTTTTTTTCTAATAAAAAATTATTCTGATTTAATAGTTTCATTAAAACCCTTTTTTAATCCTTTCTCGCACATCTAAAATTACATTAACTAAACTTAAATAAGTTTTTTGGCTTTGACTCTGTTGGCTTTGTTGGTTAATATACACTAAGTTGAGTATGCTGACTATCAGCTTCAGTATCAAATTTAAAACATCAGTTTTTTGACTGCACTGTGTATTAGTGTCAGAGATAGATTCATCATCAATTTCTTTATCAGATTTGAAGATATAAGTGCTTTTAAATCATTTAACGTTTCCATTTGTTTTCTATACTGGTTTTTAAGTAAAATTGTCAAATCTCCAACGAATGGTTTTCCGGCTATTGCCAACCATTTACTCCCTAATTCAAAATCTAAAATGACATTTTCAGGAAAACAACCTTCTATTGGATAGAAATACACTATGGCAAATTCTTTTGGAAAAGCGATATTCTTAACTAACTCAAAATACTTTTTATTAATAACTAAAATAAAAATTTTATAGCTAGCAAGATCCCCAATGAAAATCGTTCTGGGTTCAGAAATACAGTCATGTCATTGGATATCTTTTAGAGTTGTATTTGATTTTCCACATAAACAATAAAAAATGAACAAGTGAGCAAAGAAATGTCTGTATAGCACTCTACTGGGTTCGTTTGTGTGGCCAATTTTAAATTTCTTACCATAAAATATGCATGATATAGTAGGTCTGCTGCCTTCCAGTGTTTTGGAAATGAGTTTTGTGCAATATCCTATTAGCATGATAGTAAGCACTGAAAGGAAGCTTCCTGGTTCTTTGTTATCTACATCTACAAAAAATAAAACTCTATGCTCTACATACAGACAGAAAGTATTTTATCGCACACATTGCCGTACACCAATGTATCTCGTATTCACTTTTTCTACAAAAAAATACAACATGTATGAGCTCTTTGTTATCTTACCTACAGACCAATTTAGATTCTTCATAAAACGAAAAATAGGAACATTCTCTAAATATTCACTCATAGCTATATAATTTTTTGTCTTTTGTTTTTACCAAATAATAGAAATTATTAACCTATAGCTATCATTCACTTTATACATTAAAATATAAATTTGTTCACAATTTCCGTATACAAAGCAAACTTACTTTTGTCTGCTGTTTTCTCTTTCTTTCCCCCATCTACAAAATAATAGAAATTATTAACCTATAGCTATCATTCACTTTCTACATTAAAATATCAATTTGTTCACAATTTCTGTATACAAAGCAAACTTACTTTTGGCTATCATTTTCTTTTTCTCTTTCTTCTCACCATCTACAAAATAATAAAAAATATTAACCTATAGCTATTATTCACTTTAACATTAAAGTATAAATTGGTTCACAATTTCTGTGTACAAAGCAAACTTACTTTTGACTCCCGCTTACTCTTGCCCCTCTCCATTCAACCAAGCCTCAACAATTCTCGCAGTTTTGTCATCAGTAGAACTTGATAAAATGTTAAAGCAAGATGGGATTTAATTATAAGCTTCATATAAAATATTCAAATAACATAATGGCAAGAATTTCCTTATTATACTTACATATTGGCCAAGTTTAATTCACTGACAATGAATAACTCGATGCTATTCGAGGCTGTATATCTACAAATAATATATATATATGCATGTATAAACCTTTACATGTAATAGATGAAGTTTTGTGAAAATAGTATAAAATAACTTACTCATTTGCTGTTGTTGGATGGTTGCTAACCATATTTTTCATAAATACTGCTCTAGTAACGATATGGTTGAGAGGTAAACTGATGGTATTTGGTAAAACAAATTTCTCTCATATACAAAAAACTAGAGCCATTAATCAAAGCACTATTCCGTACTATTTACCTCTTATTAGGTATGCTAATTGTTTGGTTTAGGTGTGGAAATTCAATTAGAGGTTAAATAGGCGTAACTTTGACATTAATAACCCCATGCAACTCTTTTTATTCACAAATCATCTAGCCCTATATTAAAACAGCTAAATTTTACCTAAAGAATCAAACATGTTGCATGTCACAGTATAGTTTCATAAAATTTTGCTTGATTCCAGGCTTGATGCCAAATTTTAGGTTAGCTGCCAACCTATAACTTTATATTAAAACAGTTGATATTTTATTCAATTAATCATATGTTACACACGCTCTCGGTTCCAGAGTATATGCTAAATTAGCTTGTATTGAAAAATGAATAGAAATATATAAAGTAATTATTGTAATCTCAATTCATAGTAACAGCAAACAGCAATTTGTAAGCCAAAAAGTACTTACAAACTTGTAAGTCAGACTGTCAAACAACTGTAAGCATATGTTACACTTGTATTACATCTCTCTGCTCTAAAGTTTTCTTGGTTCCTGGGTAGATGCTAAATTTCCAGGTTAGTCGCTAACCAGTAGCTTTATATTAAAACAGCTGACATTTTATCCAATGAATCATATGTTACACACGCATTACATCCCTCCACTCTAAAGTTCTTACGGTTCCAGAGTAGATGCTAAATTAGCTTCTTTTAAAAAATGAATAAATGAATAGAAATATATAAAGTAATTATTGTAATCTCAATTCATAGTAACAGCAAACAGCAACTTGTAAACCAACACGTACTACAAGCTTATAAGCCAGACTGACAGACAACTGTAAGTCAAACTGATAAGCAAGCAGACAAGATTGCGCTTTGTTAACATTTTTTATATGTGTCTGAAAGTCTAGAATTACTATTTGTTTTGGAACTTGAGGCAATCATACGTTATATAAAAAATTAGAAAGAGTAATTGACAAAATGACATCGGAGGTTATCTAGAATGTAAACAATAACCAATTTAGAATTAGGTTTCAAAGGAAGTAGCTGTCTGAGACTGTATTAAGTAATGATTTCCTTGGCGTGTAACAAAATGATTCATTCATGAAAATTTTTTAAAAACACAGCTTCAAAAAAGGAAATGTGCACTCAACAGTAACAAAAACAGGCAAAAGTTTTAACTCTTACTTTTTCTTTAATTTTAGACTCTGAACTTTCAGTAAATAAACATGTCCGCTTAGTTAACAAAACATGCGTTGTATTCCTGTTGCACATTCATAACAAAACTTGTGTTTGTATTTTGTAAATCATAGAACATAACCAAAAAGCGTTTTTTTCTACAAAAATCATAAACTTCTGTGTTATTTACTTATGCTATCTTAATACCTAATTTGTGTTTAAAAATTAATTCGATTTCAAGATAAATAGCTGATGTAGACATTCGTTGTAATTTAATCTATATTCTTCAATGAATATGTCTTAATACGAGCTTAAAACTTCCTCATTGTAGGCGTATATTGACTCTCACACGTTCAACTGGAATTATAAAGTCAATTTTGTATTCCGGGAAGCATAGACACCTGTTACTTTTGGTACACGTAACATTGAATGAGTGAATGAATGCGAGCGAGCGTATGATTAATTACTTTTCTTAAGCCACGTTGTTAGCGTACAAGTATAATCGTGAAAAGGGAGCGCATAAATTTGTTTGATTTGAAAACGGGATGCAAACATTATGGCGACTACGATAATACATGAAAACAGCTCGCGTAAAGTTTGTCCCGACTAAAAACCTGATGGTGAACTTAATGTGAGTACAAAATATTGTGAAACGGTATAGCGGATATTCTAAAGTTTTCCAACTGAATTTTCTCGTCGAAAAAACAGCGTAAGCTGGTTTAGCGGATACTTCGGAGTTTTCCAATTGGTTTTCCTTGTTTAATCTCTTAGTTACCTGTAAAAATTTGATAATTGCTTTCATTGATACTCGTTACGAAGTATTGTTGTAAATAGTATTATAGTCGTAAATAAATAATGTAGTTGGTGCTAAATTGATGCAATTTTCATTCATATAAAGTTTACTCCTAATGCAATAAAAAATTTAAAAACGTGATACAGTTTTCGCGAGCAATAACAATATTATCATAAATAATTAAAAACATTAGCTAACACCAAAACTCTTAATAAAATAGTAATATCACAATAAAAAATCACGATACAAAGCTCAGCATAAGCCAACCAAGCTCTAACGACATAAAAATTGCCATATAAACTCCCTGCCCAACTAAACGCAACACAAAAAATTAAAACACCCGATCCGCACAAAAAGCACCTAGCCCAACACAACTACTTACAAAACACCTGGTGCACACAAAAAAGGCACCTCAGGCACCAGGCACCCAAACAATGCACCACGAAAACCTACAAAACATCAAACAAATACACATACAAACCATCGTCCAAACACACATTCAACACCATAGTTATTACCACACATTCTTACAACTGGTGAACACAAAAAGCCACCTCACCGGGTTCACTCGGGAAAACGGGCATACTTTACATACAACCAGGAGAACCTTCTAATCCATACACTCCATGACAGAGATCTGCTCCCTTATTACTACTAACAATACTAATCTAATATTTAAATGATTAATGACTTTTTATATTGCAATAAATCTACACAAATTAAACTAAATCGTCAACTTTTGTCAAATCTAATTAATCGTTACTCATCTAGTTGTATAAAACATCCGCCTAAAAGCATACATAGACATCGTTGAAGTTACCACAATGCATAATCATACAAATAACGTTGTTCTTATACATATTGTAACTGTTTAGTTGAGAGCTAGTAAAACTATTT
The DNA here is from genome assembly GCA_945261195.1 of Cryptosula pallasiana. NCBI lineage: Eukaryota > Metazoa > Bryozoa > Gymnolaemata > Cheilostomatida > Cryptosulidae > Cryptosula > Cryptosula pallasiana. Next base: position 51,342,282 of record OX183131.1, on the reverse strand, counting down.
TTAATGATTAGCGGTAGAATAGGAGCAGATCAAGATCCACACACCTTCTTAAAACCATTTATATCAGAATTGTGTCCCTCGTATTGCATTTGCTTTTACACTCATCATTGTCATCACTGTCATTGCTGCCATCACTATCATCAACATCATCAACCTCAGAACTATCGTCACTGTTACCATATTCACAGCCATCTTCATCATCATTGCTTTTGTCATCCTTGTCACTGGCAACCTCGAATAGAGAAAACATCAAAGCCCTTCCCTCTTTTACCGCTGAGCCACTCAAGAAGAAGAAAGTCGCAATTGCTAGAGTGACTGAGCCTCTGTCTCTTTTAATGGTCGCTGATGCAGGTTATCTTTACACTGCTGCAACATTCGAACTTTTTGCGTTTTCAATTTTGGAGCTGCCCATCCATGTTAGCTAAAACAATTTATTTGGTTCCTGCTCACGCAGTTGGATTAATGAGTTGTGAGTTAACTATTACCATTTTTCTACCAAGCAGTAGTTCTCTATGCGTCTAAACAGTTTTTTATTTACATATTATATGAAATTCCAACTTATCTACTAATAATAATAACACTAAAAATCAGTAACAGTTTGAAAAAAATTTTTAAGTGCCTTTCGTGTTTGCATCCAAAATAATAATGATGGCTACCCTAAATAAGAATCAGTTGTCATTGTTAAACCGCGTTTGATTTTTTTGATGAAAAAAATGATAAAGACAAATTTTAAGAATGCTGATATTAATTAATTATTTAACAAGAACCTTATGATCTTATTACAACCATTGTTTACATTATATCTTGGATAGAATAAACAAAATATTGGAGCCGAACTCAATTGGTTAAACTGTGTCACGTGGCTAACTAACTGCTGCAACTGGAGGCTTGAACCCGACACTGCTGCATGCGACAATCCCGCATCGGCAAACTTCAAAAGATAGTCGCCTGGTGAAAACGCGGTTTTAGGCTTCGTCAACTGGTAGGATAGTATTATTGTGTTTTTTTAACTCCGTTGCTGTTTGTTTTTGTATTTTGTATTGCCTTGTCCGCAATTTTCCATCATTGAAATGTTCTCAGGAGGGATCAAAATCTTTCCACTCATCAGGCAACCATCACCATGCATGAATCTGTTGATGACTGTGTGAGCAGTGAGTAGGGGTGGAGTCTGCTTTTTTATCTTCAATTTTTTCCAAGCTGACAGTCTGCTGAATGACAGGATTGTGTTGTCGGGGAGATAATCAAGTGTGGCGAATTTGAAGTAAACATCCATTTGCTGACTGGGGTGTTTTCTGAGAGTGTTGGTTAAAATTTGCTGCTGTTTCATCTTTTGGTTCTGAGCGTTGTTGATAATGTAGAGTCTGAAATTATTTTGTTCTTGCGCGCTCGTGTAGACGGCTGGATGCAAGTAGACCGCCACAGCTTTTCAAACTTTAGCATAGTCTCTTTATTGATCAACGATTTTATTCAGAGCTTTTCCCATTCTCCATAATGTGTTCATATTTCATGATGACGTATTTTCTGGTAATAGAAATGCCAAAACTCTAACGACGTAGAAATTGGCAAATCTCTCAGACACACAGCATTCCCAATCTCCAACAATGCTTTTCTCATAGCGCTGGTCATTATTTCTGGCAGTTGTCTAAATCAAATCTCTTCATTTTCATCATTGGCTACGAGGAAGAGGATTGCTTTATGAATCAATATCATTGGCTTGATATTGTTGCGACTGGGTTTGATATTGTCATGGTGGTAACTATATTCTGATATAGGACTAGAAAGACGGTTGGTAAAAGTGCTGGTTGGGTTTGTCAGCGTATCAGAAGATGTGTTGCTACTGGTGGAGGTGGTAGTGCTTGAGGTGGTGGTGGTAGTGCCAGTTCCTGTATCAGTGTCGGTGGTGGTTTTACGGTTTTGGTATTGGTGTGGGTGCTGAAGGCGGTAGTGGTGGTGTTGGTGTCTATATTAGCTGAGGTGGAAAGATTTGGTTTGATCTTTAGCTTTAAAATTGGTCTGGAGTTTGAGGTCATCATGTCGGCAAAACAAATACAGTTCATACTTATTTCAAAATCATAATCATTATGCAAACAGTAAAAATACGATGAACAAATAAATATATTTCAACTGTTGAGTCTCTGACAAAGACTTTGCAGTTTTGAAAGTAAATCAGATGAGTCCTAGAAGTGCTTCTTTTTTATAGCAAAACTAGTTGAGCTTCTTAACTAGTGTTAAATAATTATATATTACTTCTTACCTTAATACTTAGAGCCCTCCTAGTAATTGTAGTAGATGTTGCTTCTTCGTTTGCTCTTGTTGGAGTGGATGATTTTTGTGTAAAATCAGGGGCTCTTAAATATGTAAAGTTGCACGGATTTACCCGACTTAAAAACAGTGCTCAAAGTGTAAAATTGCTCTTACGGGAACGCCAGGGTGGGAGGGGAGGGGGTGCGGGGGTGGGGTGCAGGGCACCCCTCCCCCCCATTAGCCCCGCGCTAGCGGAAAAAATTGAAAAAGGGACATTTTAGAAGCTCAGAAATGACTTTTCAGGTGCAAATACATGATCTGTACATGAAACCAAAAACTAGCAATAACTTACATGGCCCTATGAATACCAAAAATTAAATGAACAAATAACAGTGACATAATCCAAAAAACTTACCTAGCATTTTCACCCAATCATCCACCGGAACTCATTGCATAAGTTAATAATAATCAGAACTGGCCATAATAACATACGGCTTACGATTCATTTAGAGGGAAGAATGAGCTTATGATTAACAACTTTATTTATATATGAATGGCTAGTTTAAATTGCACTATAGAAAAAGATAAACTGACTTTGATAGCTACTTATATTGAGATTAAAATAATCACATAACTGCGAATCACTCTACAAATGTTTCCACATTTCGTAAAAATCATGTTCAATGAACGATTTTGGCTTCTTCGCCATAGCATTAGTGTCATCTGCCAGATGCCTTCCTTGCTTAAGCCAAGTTTTCACATAGTGCTCAGGGTGAAATAGAGATAACGGTGGGCCAGTTGTATATATAAACAAGCAATCAGCCAGTCGTGGCACAGACATAGAAGACCTCGTTGGTGTCAAAATTCGGCTCACGGCGCTAAAGCCACATTCGCATTCAGCTGTTTGGATGGGAATCAAATTAATTGCTTGATGCAGTTTGTTCAAACAGCCAAGCTCTTTCCCACCACTAAAAAGAAACTCTCTGAAGGCTTGAACATTGTTTTCAACTGGCTCACGGAATACTTTGCATAGCCGCTCTATCACATCATCACAAAATGCTGGATTCTCCATTTCTTCTGCTGTCCAATCAGTTCTATTCAAGACTTTCAAATCATTTATAAGAGTATCATAAAGTTTTTTTGTCATCACTATTGTCTGAACTACGACTGGAAGCTGATGTGAACATTCGTTCATTCATATTCTCTATGATTGCCTGTAAAAATTGCCCCCTGTTTATTTCGCTGGAACCACGAGAGCTTGACATTAATTTCACACCTTTAAAAGTTTCAGTAGATTCATTTAGTTGCTGCTCAAATTTTCCAAAGTGAGATTTCATACTAACAAAAAGCTGCCGAGTGAGTATAAATTTCTGGTGTGAAGTTTGCATATTGATAGTGTTTTGTTGCAGTTGTTGAGAAAGGCTAGACAGCTCACGTAAAACATCATACATTAGTGCCAAGTTTTTAACACATGTTGTACTCTGTAACTGCGAGGCCAGGCCAGCAAAAGTGGCTCGCTCAGAACTAGATCTGGTTGTATCTTCTGCTGCTTTGCAAAAGTGGTGAAACAGAGCGGGGTAATTCTGCCACACAGCTTTCACAGAACGAACACTAGATGCTACCCATCTAATACTAAAAATCCTACCAATTTTCAAAAGCTGGCAATTTACGGCTATAATGTTCTATGGAGTCTGAAGCAAATTAGTCCTGTTCTGAAAGTTTTGTCACAAAATAGGCAATTGTGGCACCTACCTCAAATGATTACTAAAATACTTTTAATAATCCTTGATCGATTGGTATTTACTCAATCATCTCTATATTTTATAACAAAGCTAATAATAATTTATATCAGAGTACAATTGATCGCCTATTGCTGAAAATCAAAAGACATTCAACAATAGACAAGTGGATTTACTTATCACATCAAACTAATAATTAAAAATAGTGTCGGCTAAACACTAATACTGACAATAATTACAAAAATTAGTAAGCAGCAAACTAAAACACGATAATTATTATCATAATTAATATAAGACTAATAATAATAATTAAATAATTTTGTTATTTAATAATAATAATAATATTAGCTATAACAATAATAATGATGATAATGTGCAGGAATTTTTTATAACTGTTAAATAGTTATATCAGTAGCTACCTGCACTACCTCTAGGCAAGAGAGCTACTCGTCTGTCTCGACAGTCTGTTAGTCAGGTAGGCTTACTGGCGTCCACCCATCAGCATGTCAGCTGGGGGGAAGAGCACTGGAAGTTACTGCCTGCCGAACAGCTGCTGTCGTCTGGCTACTGTCGTCGGATAACACTGAATGCTACTTGGACCTATGGGTCGTAGGAGCGGTTATCTTGTGAGCAGTATAGTCGTCTGTTATAGTGTATCAAGTATAAGCTTGAAAGAGTGAATGCTGCTTGTATTCTGAATAGAATAAAACCAGTTGAGTCTCCCCAGGGATACTGCCTTGTGAGGAGACTGAAACGTATTTATATAACAAAGAGGCGGTGCCAGAAATAGCCTCAAAGTAATTAATAACATGTGACAAATAATAATAATAATGTCGAGAGTATAAACAGCGATCGTTGTATGATAAGATAGAATAAATGTAAGTGGGATCGCTAATTGCACTGTCCTTTGTTGTAGATTTGTTCGCAGTTCTTCCTGTACACAGTCCCCCCCATTGGTCGACGTAGGGGACCAATGCAACAGTACAGAGGAAGAAGAAGAAATACAAGATGTACACACCAATATAATAGTAATAAAAAATATAACATGAGTTTGTTTGGCAACATACATAGAACACATGGTAATTGCAGCAATATTGTCTAGATATGATGTATAGCACACAGGTTAGCATAGAAGGGTAAATAGGTAGGTAGATAAGGTAAGTACTGTACATGTGTACGGTGACTGGTTGTCACAAGCGTTTGTCCTTATTTATTGGCATGGCTCTCCAGGCTTTTAATTTGTTCCTTCACGTCTTGAGCTTGTCTCAGCAGTCGGTAGGCATCCTCCGTTAATTTATTCAGCTCTGCCCTCTTTCTTTCAAGCCGCCTGCCTCTCTCTCTCTGCTCTTGTTGGTGCGGGCCTTCTTTTCTTCTAGGGGCGGCATACTCTGCTGTGGAGCGTAGTGTGACAGGTGTCCTTTCCCTTGGTTGTCGGGGTGCAGTGGCAGCAGATTCGGCCCGTCTGTGTGGTTCCCGACGTTTAATAGGTTGCTCGTCCAACTGCTTCACGGTGCGTCGAATCTGCTCTGCCGTATTCTCCACTTTCTTGGGCTTGTAGTAGGGTGACAACTCCCGAGGCAGTTTTTTGATGGGGCTACTCGCCCGCGTTGGTGCTCCCAGTCTGTCTTGTATCGACGTGGCACGCTTGTGTGCTGGTGTAGGAGTAGCTTTTTGCTCTGATATGGGTAGAGGCTGTCCGAAGGGAGGTGGTTGTGGCCACGTCATAAATTGAGCGAACTCCAAGTAAGACTCAGCATCGACCTCATATAAAGGTGCCAGAGGCCCTCCGTGAGCGGTCGATTTGTTTTGTTTGGTTATATGTTTTTTTAATGCATCCCTTGATGCCGACTTTTTGCCACACGTGCAAAAATAGAAAACGAAATGTTGGTGTGTGTGATACACCACCTGCTTACGGGCGTTGGTGTAGTCACATTTATTACACCGCCATTCATCCTCCGGGTCATCCACCTTTGTAATCATGTTCTTCAGGGTGGTGAGTGTATTTTCTGACAACCACGTAGTACGGGTAGCCGTACTTTCGCTCAGTTGTACTGGTACACTTATTCTCAGCTCCTTGGCAGTAGATACTTTGTTCACTCGTACTACCTCCTGTCCCAGCTGTGCTTGTCTCCTTGTGTGCATCTCCTCCTTTGTTGCTACGCGATTGGTGCAAGGAGGTTGCCTTCTCTCTAACTCGCTGGCCACTGTCATCAAGTAGTCTTCCCCGACTATCTGTTCTGCTATGGCGGCATCTTCCTCTAGGGATACGTCTAGTTTGGCTTGCTTCTTCTGCTTCATCTCCTCTACTGCTGCTGCTGCAATTTTAATTAATTCTACTGTGGAGAGTAATTTTAGATCGTGTGTACTGTTTGAACAGTTGCTGCCAAGTGAATTGCTGCCAAGTGACAGCTCCTCGTTTCGTAGGATACAAGTTTGCCGCTGCGTGGGGTCAGCACCTTGCTGATTGGAGGGTTTCGCACTCTCCTCGACGTCATCAGCCCACGTGGTTGTTCTCCCTACGTCATCGCTTGTGTTTTTAGCTGTGGAACTTGGTGCCGTGAGTGATCGGTTACACATAGAGTCATCCTCCAGTGCTCTAGTAATAGAGTTATACCGGATGTTGTGTTCTCTTGGTATTTGTTCGTCGGTGTAGGGTTGGGCGTCGTCGTGAGAGGTAAGTTTATTATTTAATTCTTTTCTTTGTTGTGTGGCTAACTTTCTCCAGTATTCTTTAGCATTTTCTAATGACTTCGGCAATGCCTTACTCTCAGAACATCGTTTCAATTCCAATAATATATTTTTTGGAGTGTCATTGTGTTCTGAAGGTGCCAGGCATTGCTCCATTACCGTAGGTGATAGCAATGGGTTGTTTCGTCGGGTTGGCTCTTCGTTGGTCATCTGATAGCATTGGTAATCCGTCAATTTCGACGGCGGCTTGGTGTTCCTCTTGGGCCTGCCCGTCTCTGTTGGTTTTTTACTGATGTTTAGTTCTTCTTCTACTGCTTGATGACTCGTTGTGGCATCGTCTACCCTTGGCTCTGGTCTGTCGGCAGCATTTTCTGCTGCGGTGGGAGTTTGAGGGGGAGGTGGACTAGGTGCACTGTTATCTGGTAATGCTGGCCACTCCCTATCTCTCTCCCATTGTTCGCGTCGACTCAGCCTTGTGTCGTTGTGGGGTATCGGCTCCCATCCTCTGTCTGTGGGTTGCTGGGGCTCGGTTTGTCTAGCTGCCTGCTCTATTAGAGTTGGTAACTGATTGATCTGGCGTTCTAGTGCTGGTAGGTCTGTTCGGGCGGTCTCTCTGTTCTCTGGGGCCCCCCTGATTTCTGCTGGCTGGGTGCCAGGGTCTGGTGGTTGTCTTATACCGGCCGCGGGTGGACGACCTCTTCGCCTAGCCGCACCCTTCATGTTGGGGCGTAGGGCGGCTTCTCTATTGGTGGGTGCCTTCCCTGCGGGCTCGTGGCAGGGTCGGTATTCTTTCAGGCGCCGCTCATTTTGTACGGACGTCTGCCCGTCCTTCTCTATCCGGTAAGTGTGGTTGGGATAGGCCTCCACCACTCGATATGGTCCAACAAAACTGGGTTGCAACTTGGGGTTACTGCCTTTCACCCTCCTCTTGTTTTCCAGCACTACCAAGTCATCGGGTATGTAGAGCAATGGCTCTTCTGTATCCTCTTGTCTGACCTCTCTTTGTTGCTCTCGGAGCAGGTCGTGAGCTGCTTGCAGGTCCTCTTGCATCTGAAGAGCGTACTCGGTCACCAACTGCTTGTCTGTGTCTGCAGGCCTACCATCCAGCTGGTCGGGAAGTCTGACTTCCCTGCCCAACATGAGGTAGTTGGGCGTCTCTCCCGTCGCGGAGTGTGGGGTGCCGCGGAAAGCCCTCATTATCTGAGGCAACAGCAAGTCCCACTCCTCTTGCCCGCGCCTGAGCAGGAGTGTCCGCAGGGAGTCACCCAACGTCCGGTTCTGCCTCTCCACTACCCCGTTGCCCTGTGGGTGGTAGGGTGTGGTACGTGTCTTATCGACATTCCACAGGATGCAGAGTTCAGCCATGAGTCGTGACTCGAACTGCGCTCCCTGGTCCGTGTGGAGCTCCTCTGGCAGTCCCCAGTAGCAGAACACCCTTTCATCAAGGGCCGTCGCGACCGTCGGGGCGGTGGCGTCCGGGATGGCAATGGCATCGTGCCATCGCGTGAAGTGGTCGGATAGTACCAAGACCCACTTATTCTTTCGCCTGGTCTCTGGGAGGGGTCCAACCAGGTCCACGGCTACCTTTTGAAAGGGCCTGCCGGCGAACAACCTCTGTCTCTCCTGGACTGGCGGCACTCCCCCTCTCTTGGCTACTTGGCAGACCTCGCAGGACTTCACCAGTCTGCGTACCTCAGCGGACATCCCTGGCCAGTACCAGTTGAGTTGGATCCGGTTTCTGGTGCGATTTACACCAGCATGGGACAGCCCATGCGTATCCCATATCACCTGTCGGCGTCGGGACGACGGGCAGACGGCGCATAGCCTGGTCCGACCCTTGGGGGCTATCTGCATAGTCAGAGTACCATCTGGCTGTACCGCCATGGCCTCCTTGCGGCTGTAGAGTGCCCGCAGCTCCCTACTCCCCTCTTCCAACTCTCTCCTGGTCACTGGTCTGCCGCCGCTGATCTCCTGGTACATCCTGGCTACGGGGTTTTGACCCGTACGCTGTTGTTCGACCAGTTCCATACTGGTGACCACACACAGCTCTGGCGTGTCTGCCTTTGTCTCTAGGCCTTTCATCGGTACAGGATTTCCTTGCCGGTTTCTGGGTAGCACGTCCTCTGAGACGGGAGGCCTCGCTAACTGGGATTCTGATCCAGGGGCCCTGGCAAGTTCAGCGTGGGTTGGCCCACCATCACGCTGCTCTATGGCACTGCACTGACGGCAGTCCATATAAGGTTCGCGCCTGCTCAAACCATCAGCATTCCCATGCTGTTTGCCAGCCCTGTGCTCGAGTTTGTACACAAACTCGGCGAGAATCTCCAGCCACCTCGCAATCTGGTTGGACGGCTCCTTCCGCCGGCACAGCCACCTTAAGGATGCATGGTCGGTGCGGAGCTTGAACTCCCGACCGTAGAGGTACGGTCGAAAGTGTTTGACTGCTTTTACGACAGCCAGTAGCTCGCGCCGAGTCACGCAGTAGTTCCGTTCGGCGGGTGCTAGGGTCTTGCTATAGTAAGCAATGACCCTTTCCTGTCCGTTCTGTACCTGCGACAGCACTGCCCCTAATCCAACGGCGCTGGCGTCCGTGTCCAGGATATAGGTCTTGGCAGGGTCTGGGTAGCCTAGTACTGGTGCTTGCACGAGTCCCTGCTTCAGGCGCTCAAAGGCCACTTGCTCTTCCTCTCCCCATCTCCAGGGGGTGTCCTTGCTGGTCAAGACAGTCAAGGGCTTAGCAGTGGTGGCGTACCCAGGCAGATACTGCCTGTAGTACCCTGCTGTACCGAGGAAGGCTTGCAGTCCTTTGATGTCTCGGGGAGGTGCCCATTCGGCTACGGCCTTCACCTTTTCCGGGTCAGTGGCAACGCCCTCCGCACTCACTATATGCCCCAGGTACTTGACCCGTTGCTGTAGTAGCTCGCACTTGGACGGCTTGACCTTAAGGTTGGCCTGTTGTAGTCTACTCAACACCTCTCCCAGCCTCTGCAGGCGTGTCTCGAAGTCGGGAGCGATCACAATCACATCATCCAGGTAGAGCAGCAGCGTCTTCCAGTGCAGCCCTTGCAGCACTCGTTCCATCAAACGCTGGAACGTGGCGGGGGCTGAGGTCAGCCCGAAGGGCAGCACCTTCCAACGCCACAATCCACTCCTGGTGATAAATGCCGACTTCTCCTTGGCGTCTGCATCGAGCGGCACCTGCCAGTATCCACTGGTCAGATCCAACGTGCTAAAATACTTGCTGCCAGCTAGGGCGTCAAGGGACTCGTCTATCCTAGGTATAGGATAGGCGTTCTGCCTAGTGACATCGTTTAGCCTCCGGTAGTCGATGCAGAACCGCCACGTGCTGTCTTTCTTGCGTACCAGCACCACCGGGGAACTCCAGGCCCCGTCTGCGGGTTCAATCAGTCCCTTCTCTAGCAGGTCTTTCACCTGTTGTTCAGCTTCGGCCTCTTTCTCAGGTCCCAGCCTGTGTGGAGGCAACCGAACGGGTCTGGTGCCCTCTGCAACTGGAATGGCATGCTCTACAAGGTCAGTACGGCCAATGTCTCCGTTATTTTTGCTAAACACGGCCTCGTACTTCCTCAGCAGTCCCCTCAATTGTTCCATCTGTTGCTCATCTCCGCACCCTCTGCTCGCCTGCTCATACAGTTCCACCAAGTGGTCAGGTACTGATGAACCTGTCGGGTCCGACCCGGTTGGGACCCCGGGAGTGGTCTGCTGGACCTCATCGACCGCTACCCCTGTGAACGTTCCGATAACCTCGCCGGCCGGCAGGCTTATCACGCTCGAGGTAGGGTTGAGGCACCTGACCAACACCCGTCCTTGTTTATCCGGTGAGTTTACACTTGTGCCCAAGGGTAGGCTCCCTGGTAAACTCTGGATCACGCCCTGTGGACAGTAGCTCCGTGCGGCAAGATGACACGGTATGATAGCTTCTGTCTGTGGGGGGATCTCGGTTCTCCGAAGTACTTGGACTTTAGAGATCAGTGCCCTCCCATAACGGTCGGTGCACACCAGCTCTCTGTCCTGCATGACCAGTACTGGTTGATCAAAGCCCATACGGCACTTCTGATTAGCCAGAAATGGCATCCCAAGGATGACATCTTCGCTAATCTGCGTGACGACGAACGACTCTGTATAAGCCACAGACCGTACTCGTCCTGACACACTGAGTAGACCGTAGAATGGGAGTTTAGTCCCATCTACCATTAACCCATGGGAGTCGAACTCTTGTAGTGTGGCTTTCCGGATGTCTGGTAGCTTGTCATACACGCTCTTTGATAGCAGGTTGGTGTTGCAACCTGTATCTATCAGGTAGGTTACGGTCTTTCCTTCCACCTTGCCCGGCAGGTAATAGCTGGACTTGTGCGGTCGTTCCATCTGATTCACGCATGATGCGAGGGGGGCAGCCTCTGTTAGCAGTCCAGGCGGTACTTGGGGCTCTCTCCTGTACTGGGCAGGAGTCTGCACTTGTCTTCGCCACTGCTCGGCTGGCCTCTTTCTTTTAGTGTGTGCTCCAGTGGGAACTGGCGGTAGTTCCTCATCATCCGAGGAGTCTCCTTCTAACGCAGACAGGTTGGCAAACCTGTTCCTGGTCTGAACCGGTACTGGCTGTGGTATGGGTGGGGTGTAGGCCGGTCGCCTTACCGTCTGCCACCCATCCTGGGTCTGTCTTTCAGACCTGTCTGGCTTCTTGCTTCTAGGGGCCCATCTGCAGCCAGTCGGTTTCCCTACTGCTGCGGGCCTGTTGCGTTTCCCTGGTAGGTGTCTTGACGGCACTCCCTCTGGGTGTGTCCCAGCTTCTGGCACTTCCAGCATTTGACTACCCTTTTGGGTGGTCGAGCAGGTGTGCTGTCTGACTGGGTTGCTTTGAGGTCGGCCACTTGTTGTGTGAGGTTGCTGAGGGCCTTGGCCAGTGTTTCTAGATGAGCCTCTATTCCAGGGGTCGTCCCTTGTGTCTTCACTTGTTGGCACTCCTCCTCCTCTATCTCTACCGTCCGAACTTTGGGTCCAGTGTAGGTCGGCTGTATCTGCAGGTATTCATTACCTGCTTTTACAGCTGCCTCCAGAGAGGTCGGCTGTATAGCCAAGAGGTGCCTTTGTAGGTAGGCATTGCCTAGTGTATTTTGAAAATGCTCTAAAGCGTATTCGTTCCGTTGTATGCGGGCGGAGTCATCATGTGAGGTCTCCACCAGGGTCTCTATGGCCAGTGCGTGCTCTCTTAGTGAGTGCCGTGGCTCCTTTCGGTAGCCGGATAGTCTGGCCCTGGCTTCTCGGCGGGTGAGCCCGAAGCTTGCCTTTAGGGAGTCCACGATCGCCCACATCGTCTCTCCCCTTCCACACTGTTGCGCCTTCCCCTGTAGGGACTGCCTCAGGTGTATGATAGCCGTCGCTGGTGCCCAATTGTTCGCCTCCGACACTTCCTGGAAGCGTTGGATGAAATACTGGACGTCCCCAGTGCCATCGTACGTAGGAGCCTTGAATGAGGTCGCTGGTGGGGGTGTATCTGTCAGTTTGTCCAGGATACCCGTCAGTTGACCCATGATCCTGGTGGTAGGATCGCGGTCAACGCTCATGGCTCGTCGTCTGTTAGCCATGGTCTGCCGTCCGGCTCTGCCTTGTCCTAGAGGTTCTCGTCAGGGGATTCGCCGATCCCACTGCTGCCACCAATGTGCAGGAATTTTTTATAACTGTTAAATAGTTATATCAGTAGCTACCTGCACTACCTCTAGGCAAGAGAGCTACTCGTCTGTCTCGACAGTCTGTTAGTCAGGTAGGCTTACTGGCGTCCACCCATCAGCATGTCAGCTGGGGGGAAGAGCACTGGAAGTTACTGCCTGCCGAACAGCTTCTGTCGTCTGGCTACTGTCGTCGGATAACACTGAATGCTACTTGGACCTATGGGTCATAGGAGCGGTTATCTTGTGAGCAGTATAGTCGTCTGTTATAGTGTATCAAGTATAAGCTTGAAAGAGTGAATGCTGCTTGTATTCTGAATAGAATAAAACCAGTTGAGTCTCCCCAGGGATACTGCCTTGTGAGGAGACTGAAACGTATTTATATAACAAAGAGGCGGTGCCAGAAATAGCCTCAAAGTAATTAATAACATGTGACAAATAATAATAATAATGTCGAGAGTATAAACAGCGATCGTTGTATGATAAGATAGAATAAATGTAAGTGGGATCGCTAATTGCACTGTCCTTTGTTGTAGATTTGTTCGCAGTTCTTCCTGTACAATAATATTAATAATTATAGAGAATCATTTTGGTATTGTTGTTTATTATTATCTCCAAATCACAATACATCTACTCATTACAACAGCACCAATCATCATCATCATTATCTTGCGTTATATTTAATCTGATCCATATTATTAAAAAAAAATTGTCATCGATTCATCATTGTTTCTATTTAATAATCATCATCATAATCATCATCATTATCAAATAATAACTGTGACAATAATAATAATATTAATAATAATAATCTCAAAATACAACAATAGTGATTATTATTTATCATTAATAATTAGTATTAATAACAAATAATAAATTTTATTTTTGATATATATATTATAAATAATTAATACAATACATATCAAAAAAATAACAACAACAACAAAAAGAGCACCAAGAAGATCCACCATTATTATAATTAATTAAGAGACAGATACAAGGAAACCCCACAATAATATGGTTAAGTAACACTAGCATACACACAAAAATTGAGCCTACAAAAAACAACTAACAGCTATCTTTTTATTATCTTACTACCACCTTTTTTGTTGTTTTTTGGCAAAGAAGTCTGTTAACAGTTTCGGCATGTCTGAAAAATTTCATGGAAATGATAAAAGTGGAAACGCTGTAGTTAGACTGTGATGTAAGCAAAGCAATGATGTGGGATTATAAATACTTGTTCACCATATGCTAATATAGAATAGTTGTTGTGCTCAAACTAATTTTTGGCTTCTCAACTTTTACATTTTATTCGTGATTTAGGGAAAATCCACTCAACTACCAGAAAAGGCCGTGATATGACAAGATTTTGCTATGTAACAAACTAAATTTTTTTCCGGAACGTGCGTTCCCAAAAGATGTTGTTTAATTTTCATACAGGAACGTCGTTCCGGTGCGTTCCGGTACACTTTGAGCACTGCTTAAAAACCAATAAAAAGTATCACTCGAAGAGCCCTTTTTAACACATAAGGGATTGAACAATAAATTTTCAAAAAGCCTTTTACACTATTGAAACATTTTTGCCCAAACAAATTGTTATTCATTTGCAAAAATTTCTCTTCTACTATAAAGAGATTTTCGCAGGAAGAAGGTTTTTTCAATTGCGCTCAAATCTTATATACATGTATTACAAAATGATTATCTAGCCAAAACTTTTTTGACTTGCCCAAAAAAAACTTATATGTTATTATGGGATTTTTGTGTGGAGAATTGTTTATTTAATTTGAACAAAAACGGTATGTATTATGAAGGAGTTTTTGAGTAGAGAAATTTGTTGTTCGTTTGCGCAAAAATCTTATATAATACAAAGAGATTTTGGTGCAAAACTAATGATTTTCATTTGCGAAAATCTTATACATCATCGAGCAGTGGTGATCAGCAGGCCGCTCGCGGGTTAGATCTGGCCCTCCAGCCAGTTTTGTGTGGCCCCCATGTTCTCATATATATGAAAAAATTGTTGTTAATAGCGTTTGAATATTTTTCTTGTTATAAATAATGATTGGTATGGCGTAATAAATTACGAACTGTTCGTTTTTGGTCAAGTGCCCTTGACATACTTTATTAGCCTGAGCTTTCTGCTATTGTATGCATAAAAAGTGTCTACGGTCAATCACCAACAACACTCTTAGCACAACAACAGTTTATTTATAGTGACTCACTGTGGCAAATTTTATAATGTAATCATTGTTCACAAAAGAAAATCAGAGGAAGAAGGCCGTCAATTTAATAACAATTGGGAGGCCAATTATGCACTTTGTTGGCCCTCACAGCACAAACCATCAAACCATTGTACATGCTAGTACTGCACTCAGTGTCACTACTACTACTTCTACTGTTGTTTTGTGGTGGTTCATTTGAGGTCTTTACAATAAATAATAAACTTGAATTTCGTTGCAGTGAGTACTTTGTGACCCTATTTCAACTGTTGTATGAATAAATAAAACTAGCTCACCTCTACTGACCTGACTATTATTCAATCATACTTTAATATCAGTAGTGTATACATACATTATGCATGTATACATATTATTTATAATTTATAACAATAATATAATAATAATAAATTCGATTATTGTAAGTTTACATCTTGGAATCATTGTAACTATTAGTGTTGTAATTATCATTATTGCAATTATTAGTATCATTGTTTGTAACTGCCCCCCGATTTTCATTTGCAAAAAGTTATTAACAATTAATAATCCTCATTGCGGTTTTGAAATGTACAGCTTACTTGTTATTGCAAAGTTGTCAAACTCTAAAACTGAAAGTAGACACATTTAGAGAGGCTTGGATCAAAACTTTGTTTGCATCGATGAAATTGAGACAAGAATTCCAAGGTTGAAGAAGATTCAATGATGAGCAACAGAAAACTAGAAAAATTTTAAAATTCAATGTTAGCTTATGATAACACGTATAGGGTTCGCAAAATATACTAATAACAAGTTTCGCAATAAATTAGTTGATCAATGAAATAATCTTTTGAAAGGTCCAATTAATAAAAATTTATCAACCATTTTGTTGTTTTTTAATTGTACCTGCAAGACAAGCCATTCATGACCAGCTAGCTTCATTCAAATGCAGTCAGTGGTAACACCAACAAGGGATTGCCCTATGCAATTAGATTTGCCAAAAAGGAACCAAGATTAGTTTTTCTGTTTGTGAAGTACTTGCTAGACACCAAAACCTTCCACTGATGGGTAGTTTGCCCGGGAAATTCGGAAAATTTTTGTTGCAGAGGCCAGTCCAGACCTACGAAACTTGGTTGTTCAAGTTCAGTTTTCACGGCATTCTGCAACTGAACGGGTAGGTTCAATGGCACCTGTTGTCTGCACAACATTGCAAGACATATGCAACGTATTTGCTTTATGTAACATTCATCTGGAAATAGTTGGTCTGCAAGCTAGCAGCAATCTCAGAGATTCATTTGAATCAAAGCCGCTTTTCGAATTCTACTGCAGAAATCTTCCTAAACAACAATATCCCAAACTTCATTCTCATGCTAAGCATATGCTGTCTATTTTTGGTTCAACGTATTGATGTGAACAGCTGTTCATTGCCATAAAATTCACCAAAAATAAAAACCGGTCAAGGTTGACAGAGTGTCACATCGAAGACTGTATGAGACTGTCCACTTTAGGCATCCGACTCAATACCTCGTACAAAATGAGCAGTGCCAGGTATACCACTAAATACACATGGTACATGAAATAATCAACGCTGTCTTTCCTCCCACTGTCTTTTCGCCAAAAGATTTGGTCTCAGTAAAGTGGTAAACTTTGTATTCGATTTGTGCTTGTTAATAAACTGTATAATCAATATTTTTCAAAGTTTTAAACAAACCTCGTTGTTTACTCACTAACAACATGTCTACACATTGCTTTATTGTGAGAGATTTGTATGAAGTATCCACCCTCACCCCCCCCCCCCCCTTCCCGCCACCCCACACCCCTCACCCACCCCCCCCCCCCCTATACCCCCCACACTTTTTTGTCCACTGACCCCCTAAGTATAATCTATGAATCCTCCCCCTCCGGCCTAGACACGAACTATCCCCTCGAGTGTAAACCCCAAAGACCCAGACCCTGTATAGACACTATGCCACATATAAAAGCTACCCCGGGTTACCCCGGGTCAGCTACCCCGGGCTGGGGTCAAAAGAAGATGGAAGAGGTAGCTTGAGATTGGAGGAACCCAATGCCTTAATCAGAAATTGAATCGGAGAATACAACGGCCAGGAGAGCAAGCTAAGTGCTGGACGTCCTAATAAGGAGTGGAAAAGTACCAGCATACCCTAATAAGGACTGGAAGATAACCAAGCTAAAGAAAGGAGCGGCAAATCGTGCCCAGAGCAAATTACCACGTGCTCAAGACTGTGATTGGTCAACCTTGTAAATAAACTTGTACGCTGTATTGTGATTAGATTACTTTTACTCTTATGTTGTACGGTTGGCTCACCCAAATAAGGGGGTGAGTTTTCCTCCATTTCTCCTATAAATGGAGCCTTGTTGCATGATTTATGTCAGAATTCTAGTGGAGCTGCTAAATACCCTTACATCTTGCTAAATGGATTGTGTATAAATAAAGTATTATTAAGTGAAACTTTTTCATTGTGTGTTTGGGTCTAGGACCCCGTCAGTTGATAACGTTGCTTTGGAGTGACTCCAAAATAGTATTCAGAAGTTGTTGGAGTGACCCCGTTGTGTCGGAGTAGCTAGTGTAAAAACTACTACAGTATTACCATTGGCAAGCTCTTTCAAGTAATGAACCTTGTAATGTTTATGAGATGCTGTATAGCCCACATTAACAGAGGGTTGAGCATCCCTGTTATGGAGGGGTTGTTGTGGGAAGGAGTTTCTTTGTGAAGTAGGCTATGCTATTAACCGTTTTTCCTGCTAACATATTCATTGGTGGTAAACTTGGGTAAATCTTTGCCACTTTGTCTATTTAAGATACACCCTTTTACACAAAAATCATCCACTCCGGCAACATTGTCTGAGGGAGCAACACTGCAGCGATTAGCACAACTTTAAGCAATAAGGTCAAAATTAATAAACAGTGATTTAATGTCAGTTGAAAAACTCAATAAACTATAAGGTTAAACTATTTTTTATTTATTGTACTCAAGTAGTATTTGCTCACAAAACTTCAAGGAAAATTTTTACTCGGCATATTATCAGTCATTAACCATGCTTTTTTTTAGAGCGACTCATAAAAATGATAGCAGATGATGAAAAGACAGTAGAAAACAATCGTAGGCCTCTATCTGAAGAAGACATGATACTTTTGCAAACTCTATGTAACGACAAATTTGAAGATGCATTGCAGATTGTCACAAGCAGTGTTCGTATCATCAACAAAAGCTGGTCACAGCAGCTGAAGAGTTTTCAACATCAATTGCTTCTAAAAATAAAGCTCTTGAAGAATGACACCTCCACACTGATTCAAAAACGCGAGCTCGATTACTGCAACAGCAACCACAAAACCTGCCAAATGTTCCATTTGTTATCAAAAACAGTCATGTAAAAAGAGAACTAGGAAAGCATCAAATTGTCAAAAGATGTGACAATCTACTAGATAAAAATACAAACTATAACACAATCTACCCTAAGTATTTCTTTGACATATTTTGTTTGATTGGCTGTTTTTATAATAAGTACTACTACCATTCAAAGTAAAGTGATAATAAACATAACTAAAAAGTTTAACTTTTTCATCAGTAACAATAAATTGGTATGCTTTCTATTGTTTTTTTTTTTCAAATAGATTACACTTCTCACAAATTTATAAACTACCACTAATATAAACTGAAACATTATACAAGTTGGAGTTTATATATTTCATCTGCCATGTTTTATTCTGTTGGATGTTGTAATACCTATTGCTGCCATTATTGATATTACTTATGTAATAAATCTCTAACAATAGCTATGCAATATTCCTATAAGAAGTTCTATTAAATAACTATTCTATACATTTTCTTTATTTCTTTTACATATTTTACAAATAAACTACAACAAAGCATATTAAAAACTTTCAATGATTCTTCTTCTTATGTAATAAGGCCATACAATAATACAATACTTCATTTTTATACAAAAGCAACCCCACAATCTAAATCCCCATGTGAACCCCAACATGAAAACCCCTGCACAATAAACATTTGGTTAATCATACAGTTACAACAAAGTTAGACACAACAAAACTGGTGCATAAAAAATTATCTTTCAGGTTCTCATGGTGCCTGGTGCTCAAAACGACAATTGGAACCAGGAGAACTTTTTTGTCCTCAGACATCCTAACAAGGGTCTGCTCTTATTTTACTACCAACATAAATAGTGAGACTGAATACTTCAACCCTTATGCTAGTCCACGTAGCTAGTGTACTGAGATGGGTGAAGTCTTTGTCTCCTAAAATGCACTGAAGGAATTCGATGTAATTGGTTTGCGTTTTTTAACTTTCAGATAGAGTGCCAGTTTTTGGGTATGTTTGTCAACCGTTAATACTTTTATGGATCCTTATGACCAGGAATGTTATGGTAACATGGCCCGGATTAAGAGACATGAACTCAGTTTTATTGCTGTCTATTAAAGTAGAATCAGCCAAAACAATATCTCAATCATGGGAGACATCTTTCAAACGATCAGATGCGTATGCCATCTCAAAAATGGCTGCAGCTCATACAATTTTCTTGTGAGGAATTGGTAAATGAGTGTAGGACTGTTGAATGGAGTGAAGTAGGGAAATGGGTTCATAATAGATGTAAGAAAAAGTTTACAGAAGAGTAAAGGGTATTGAGAAAAGAAGTGAACTAGGAAAAAGGGAAAGTCAAAGAAATGGAGCGCATGTTTTGACAATTCCATTGTAAATTCATATAAATAATGGACTCAGTAATTAGAATCAAATCGAACCTCCAATAGCGATGTTTTGGTTCTGATTGCTGAGCTCAGTTTTGTAGAAGTGATAAGATACTTACTTCCTTTTTGAGTAGTATTCGTTTATGCGCCTGTATACAATGGTTTTTGATGGTTTTAAAATCAAGTCCTGGAAATTCCCGAAAACACCCTTCATGAGTGCAGTACCCTCTCTGACACGGAGCAGGACATTGACCAATTAATTCTACACTTCTGTCTTTCGCCCCTTCACAGGCTGAACAAGTTTTTATGAAGGATATTGGGTTGCTGTGTTTATGGTTCTTTCTGTGATTGTGCATTGACGACAACGAGTCATAGTGTGCTCCGCAATCTTTATCGATTCTGCACCAGAACTCCCCGCATACAGAACACTTACCATAAAATATAGTTACATACCCACCTGGTGGTTTGTTGTCCTTGCTACAGCACACCTTGTCCTGAAAAAAATATGAAAAGTTCAACTTGATAACATTGTAGCGGATATAGCCAGTAAAGTTGGTGAGTTATCTACTACTTTAAGGGAGTCAAAGTATGGACATAAATTTTCATTGATATGGAGAGAACACATGAAGACATAACCTGTGACATGTCAGCATGTGTTTAATAATAGCAGTAAAAAGGTCTGGCAAGAGTAACTGAAGAGATTTCTCTAAAATTACCAGCTGGTTTATTTGTCATAAACAATTAGTGAGGGGTATAATCAGACATATCAATCCCCATATCCCCAGCCCCACTCCCCTTGGCCACTTTTTCCCATTACCACTTGTTTATATGAACCTCATCGCATGGTCAAACCTTGCTGCGGTTGCCTATCCCAGTGGTCCATTCTACTTCATTGTCTCTTCTCCCCATAGGCATCTATTCTCTAGTTACAGCTTTGGTAATAATAAGAATGACAACTACAATAGCAACACCGACAGCGGCGAAAACAATGGTGGCGGAAAAATCAGCAACTATTGCGATGTTGTTATTAATGATGATAATAATGACGATTATTAACGATGGTAATAACAATAATTTGTAATGGCGACAATAAAAATTATGATAACTGTAATTATAAGTCAATGATGACATTAATGATAACTGTAGCAATAATGATAGCGACAACGATAACGGTAATAATAATGCTACTAATAACGATAAATATAATAACAGCAATAACAATGACAACTCTAGCGGCAGCAGCAGTGGAAGTAACAGTAGCAATAATAGAAATAATTGCAATAATAACATTAATAACATTACCCTTAGCACAATAACATTACCCTTAGCACAATAACATTACCCTTAGCACAATAACATTACCCTTAGCACAATAACATTACCCTTAGCAAAATAACATTACCCTTAGCACAATAACATTTAGTTGTTTTCATTTGTAAAAAATTAAGTAGTGTAGTATTTTTCTACTTACACTATCGACACAACGGCATCCATGTACTACGACTTTAACAACTGGTGCAAAATATCACTTCCAGACAAACGATACAACTGTTTCTCTTAATAACTATTTATTAGACACATTCTATTTAGCAATATATAAGTACTCTAAGCAATGCACACGTACTCTAAGCAATCCACAAGTACTCTAAGCAATGCACAAGTACTCTAAGCAATCCACAAAACTTCTGCCTTCCTGATCTTCAGCAATTCCATTTATAGGAAGAGATCAGGAAGGCACGCTCCCTTATAGGGTGAGCCGATCTTGCATAACATTACAATATAATAACCGATTATTTCGAGTAATGCAAGAATATAAACAAAAATGATCAATAGGAATAGTGTACGCATGGCACGTAACCCAGTAGGTCCGAGGCTCCTCCTTCTTTAGCCTTTTTTTCTGCTTTATTGCTTTATCTCCTTGTGTAGTTTTATCAGGCTTCTGTATTGGTCAGCAGCTCAGGTTTCTCTTGGTCGGCATTCATCTCCGTACCACTCAGTATAGGTAGCCATTTATTACAGGCAAATTCGGTATAGGCAGCCATTTATCCCAGGCTCAGCCGGTATAGCCTGTATACTGAGAGTAGTAATATATAAGCAGATCTCCCTACCAAGAGTTTTTTTGTGGATTACATCCCGGGGTGAATGCAATGGGTTACGGCGTAGAATAGAGTTGCCAAATTAATATTGTATGGCATTTAAGTTTTGATAATTTTTTTACATAATTGGAACTCATATGGCATCTAGATTTTGAATGTATGGCATTTAGGTTTTGATAATTATTTTACATAATTCGAACTCATATGGCATCTAGATTTTGAATGTATGGCATTTAAGTTTTGATAATTCTTTTACATAATTCTAATTCATATGGCATCTAGATTTTGAACACTTTCGTAGATATATATAGCTATATGCATATTTACGTTTATATTCATGTCTACATTGAATAAAAATGAAACGTTATATGATTGTATATATTTATTACATAATGAGTATATATTAAATATTATGAACTTGAAACAATTCCAATATCATTTTCGAATGAAAAAGTGGATGATGATAGATGTTCATCCGTTTGTATGTATCTACATATATCTGATATGATGATATATGATGATATATGATGATTGATGATGATGATTGATGATGATGACGACGACGACGACGACGACGACGACGACGACGACGACGACGACGACGACGACGACGACGACGACGACGACGACGACGACGACGACGACGACGACGACGACGACGACGACGACGACGACGGTGATGATACGATATAATAATCGATTAGTCCATTGTATTTTAATTAATTTTTGAGTGAGGGCTTTATCCCACACCCTTCTTTGAACTTTCTTCAAGTAATCATTGATACTGACAGTTTTTGACATTTTTACAACTGTTTTAAAATTGTTTTTAGTCAAGAGCTTAAATACTTCTACTGGATTGTCAACGTATTTATGTGTAGTGTATGGCCGGTATTGTACCGGTGAAAGTTCTCCATATAAAGAAGCTACAGTTAGCAAATGCTGTGTCATACATAATACTATAGCTTGTAATGTCAAGCGATATCTGGCGTTTTTCTCAACGATGACATTTTCTTTAATGTACTTATGATATATCTCCGGGAGGAAGTCCTTTACTCTACATGCTTTCGAACTCGTAATGAACTAAAATAAAAAAGTTATGTATTAGTATAGGATGATTAAACAGTGTTGTAAAACAATTACATTTTAACTTTTATTAAATAGTGTTTTTATTAATTCTTACCTTATCACCGAGAAATCAGCTGTACTAGTTGATGCTCCGGAGGTTATTGCTGGAGAGAATGATTTCTATGCAGAAAGAGCTGTTCTTAGATACTATAAGCCACACATGCTCATTTAGCTTATAACCATTAAAAACACTCACGCAAAAACCCTATCATAACAGTGTTATTCGCGTGAAATATTCCTGTTTTATTCGCGTGAAGATAATTATTTTATTCCCACGAAAGAATTATTTGTCTTTTCACGTGAAAATATATTTTTTTTTTTCAGTATTTTTTTGATTCCCGTGAAAAATGGTTGCATTCGCGTGAAAAAAGAGACTTTTGCTTACTGTTAGTTGTGTGAAAAATTGGATTGTTTTTCATGTTTTATTCACGTGAAAATAATTATTTTAGTCACGCGACAACATTGTTTTTTATTCGCGTGAAAATAAATTCTTATTCCCGTAAAAACATCGGTTTTTACTCAGATGAAAATAATTTTTTTATTCCCGCGAAAGCATGGTTTTTTATTCACGCGGAAATAAATTTTTTATTACCGCGAAAACATTGGTTTTTACTAACGTAAAAATAATTTTTTGATTCCCGTGAAAACATTGATTTCTGTTCACGTGAAAATAAATTTTTTATTCTCGCGAAACATTGTTTTCTATTCGCGTGAAAATACATTTGTTATTCCCGCGAGAACATTGGTTTTTATTCAAGTGAAAATAATCTGTTTACTCCCGCGAAAACATTGGTTTTACTCGCGTGAAAATAATTTTTTTATTCCCGCGAAAACGTTGTTTTTTATTCACGCGAAAATAAGTTTTTTATTCCCGTGAAAGCATTGTTTTTTATTCGCATGAAAATAAATGTTTTATTCCCACGAGAACATTGGTTTTTATTCATGCGGAAATAATTTTTTAGTCCAGTGAAAACATTGGTTTTTACTCGGGTGAAAATACTTTGTTGATTCCCACGAAAGCATTGTTTTTTAGTTGCGTGAAAATAAATGTTTTTATTACCGCGAAAGCATTGGTTTTCCTTCGTGTGAAAAAATGCTGATTCATAGATATATTATAAGGAAGGTTGACACGAGATGGTATTCATAGGGTTTAATCAGTGCGACTTTAACTATTTAAGAGCCAATGTTTTCACACAGAAATCATCCAGTTCTACAACAGCAAACGGAGAAGGAACATCTACTAAACCTTCCATTGCAACTGCTAGGAGCTCTCCCTCTTCATAAAGGTAAGAGTAAAAAATAATTGTTTTCTGTTAGCTAACACAACTAGCTGAAGGTTTATGACCTATCTATATTTAAAATGAATTACAAAGAATTAAACAAATTTTTTGTTCTTTTTAGCATGAATACTCAAGGCGGAAGAAGTCAACCAATGAATGCAGAAGCGGAATCCCAGCAAGCCCTTTCCCCACCACCTTCTCCTATCTTCCATATGCCAGAAAGTCAATTGGTGGTTGATGAACCAGAATCCCAACAAGATTTTACACCACTCACATCTCCTACTAACAAGCTGTCTTCAAAAAGAGCACCTGTCATGAAACGAACTTTCATTGATTGGACAAAAGATGATATTGAAAATGGCCCGAACTGCAAAAAATGAGTTTTGATGGATGTTGGAAACGATACACTTTTTTGTCACACAGGAATACCCTTTCAAAATGCCGAAATTAATGAACTAACCACTCTCACCTACAAGAGCGCCGGGTTGTTAAACTCTCTCTCTCCAGATAGTCTAGAAAAACTTGAGGAATCCATGGAAATCTACAAACTACCAAAACCAACAGTTATGGAGGTGCTATCTGTTGAATTTCGTGATGAATCAAAGTGCACCATCATTTACAACTATCGAAAGGATAAAAAGAGAACTCGAGTGAAGAGTGATGTTTCAACCGAAATAGGACTGCTCATTAATAATGCTAAGCAAACACGCCCAATTGTTTTAATTTATATGAGAGAAGGAAAGACAGGAGATGCGATTTTTCATTCTGCTGATTGTCACGGATGTAATTGAAAGATCAACGATCCATTCAACTCATTATATGGCAAGAGTATGAGACAAATACAGGATTATTTCAGCGTTGCTCACCTACATGATTTTCCATCAGGAAGTGTCATAGCTTATGAGAATACTGGAATGCTAAGAAAATGTGATACTCCTTGGAACAAGACTGCTGATATTCTAGTGGCTAATTACAGATGTATGGTAAATGGAGAGCTACTGATTGGAGATATTAACATCCCTGCTCAAATAGCTTCAGCTGTGGTGTCGGAAAAAAGCGGTGTCATCGTATTCAAAGGTCTAAGACAAACTACGAACAGCACAGTTTTCTACGATGTCATTCTACTCTCGGCTCTCCAAGCCTTCATTCAAGCCTCCGAACTGTTTGATACTTTGCTACAACACAACTT
This sequence comes from Cryptosula pallasiana, assembly GCA_945261195.1. Taxonomy (NCBI): domain Eukaryota; kingdom Metazoa; phylum Bryozoa; class Gymnolaemata; order Cheilostomatida; family Cryptosulidae; genus Cryptosula; species Cryptosula pallasiana. The sequence continues at coordinate 51,317,325 of OX183131.1, read as the reverse complement.
CCTCTCCTACTTTGATGAAAATCAAAAAGAGAATTGTCCAGAACAGCACATCGAAACCTTAATCGATAACACAAGGGACGTATCTCGTCTTCTATGATGGTAAGTTTCATATCTATTTACAGTAGGTTCCAAAGTATTTTTTAAATCAATTCATATAACTATGTATGATAGAGTGATCAGTTACTATGTCTTTTAGATATAACTAAAGAGTGCTCCTGAGAAAGAAAATGAGAAGGTCTTATTTACATCTTGCAAGAGATGAATTCCTCAACATTAGCTTTGAACATTACAAAATAATAGTTTTTGTAGATTCTGTAGTATTTAGCACAAGTACTGAGATAAGTTGTATTTTATTCATTTTATTTGTTATAACAAATAAAACTCAATTATGATAATTTATTTTAACAATTTACATAGTAAATTAGTTCCTTGTACATGCACCCCATCTATTCTTTCTACTGTATTATCTTGTATGAACTCGAAGTTAGGATAAGTCAGTATGATAAATCTCAGTATTGAGTGATCTCTCATCTCACTATCTCCTATATCTCGTAAACTTCTAACAATTTCATCCATACTCCAACCTCTACTTCTCAGTAAACAAAAAAGTATACACAATAATCGCAACACGCAGTTGACAAAAAATTTTGTAATTGTGTTTCATTACTTTGTTATTGTTTCATATCCTCCGTGAAGACTTAGTATTTCATTTACACCTGGGTAGAAGGAAACAGACTCTCCAAACGAGTCGAAAAAATCCACCTCTGAATCATTAGCGTACACAGCAAACCAATGCTCTCCAGGTTGGTGAGAATAATGGGTGTTGAATACGAAACATCCTGTGGGAAAATTGCAAGATTGCTTCCAAAACTGATCTCCAGCTCCAAAGTGAATCCCTACACTTTGACTTAAATCGTCTGAAGATAAGATCGAACGAATCTGTATGGTATTCATCTCTAGCTTTCTTTTTAGAGCACTGTGTCTCCTGAGATAGCTAATTGAAGAATGCTATCCATCTCCAACACATCATCTTTTACAAAGTATGCTACCAGGGATAAGCCATCAGGTGTGTTAGTGCTAAAACGAATTTCCACACTTGTTGTGACATTTTTCATAGCGTGAAATCCTTTTTTAAAAAAATCGCCGGTCAAATCAAATCCATAAAATGTAGTACCGTCAAGGTATTGTTCTTTCGTAATACTAAGACTATCACCATCGAGCAAAGTTCCGGTAGCGTGTAGAAACTGATGATATTCTCTTCCAAAAACCTCTCTAGCATAATCTGGCTCAAATCTCCTTCCGATTGGACAATCACCAACTCTCAATACATACTATCAACATTAGCGTGTTGCATTCTATATGGATTCAAGGCAAAACGTCCGTTCATAGCGTTGTGAGCAATTGAACCTAAATAAATTTGTTTAAGTTTTTGTTTGTTTTCTTCCAAAGTGATGTCAACCTGCACAACACCAGCTCGGATTCCATACAGCTTTATCCGTTTTGGATCAACTGGATAAATGTAGTTGTGACTTTCCAATGCCAAACTGAGTTGAGAGCTTTGTATTGTAAGATGCACCTTAACTTTACAAAGATGAAGTTCAAATTTATCAATTCTAATCTTCGCTACTCCTACTGGTGACTCGTTTGCAGCAAACAAGGTTAGTTTGCTGGAGGTGCGCTCAAACTCCAGCTGCATAGTAGGACCAGGGATTATTACCTTTTTTTGCTGAAATAACGCCAGATGAGGCTTCCCGGTTAATTCTATTACCCTCCCAGCTTTGATTAGAGCTCTCCTCTTTTTTTTATCTGCAGTTTTGTGATCATCAGCGTCTTTGCTAGTCGAATCATCATACAACCATCCTTCCATCTTACCTTGATATTTCTTTCTGTCTGCACTATTTTCAAGTAGTTGTGAAAAGTAGGAGCGTAAACCGTAATTGTTAGCATATTCAACAGTAGTTTCTTCTGTCGACATTTTCAACTCGCTGAATAATGCATGCATTGAATACCCCATCCACGCAACTGTATTGTCATCAGTACCAGTAATCACCTTCCCATCCTCTTGAACAACTGTGGCTTCAACTCGCAGAAACGAGTTGTAGAGATCTGTGTAATGTTCAGTGCTCCCTAACAAGGTTAACTCAATGCTACCATAAGGATCTAACCTATCAGGTCTGATGACAAAGTATTCCGATCTGTCTACCGATATATTTGTTGGCTCCGTAGCAAACACATCCCACGATGGATTTATGTTGTAGGAAAAAGCTTTCAACTTATTACCCGTTGTTCCATTTAGACTAGCCGTCCTTTGCGAGTGATGTTTGCTTGAAGCGTTATCACTTAATGAACATAAATATCAAGCTCTGATGTCTTTATACCAGATTCTGTCGGTATTAAAATATGGAACGTCTACCAACACCTCTCCTTTTCTTTCCACCTCTTGTTTTTTTCCTTTTCACATTATCTGGGCGAACTGCGCTGAGCACATCTCCCCAAGATCATTCAACTCTTCCAACCCCCTCTTTTTTGCCGATGCTTCAAAGCTATGTCCATCGATGACATCTCGCGCTACATTACCACCTACAGAGAGTGCTCTCTTACCCAGACTAATTGCTCCTCTTTTCAGCAGTGGTGTTGCGGATTTGAGTATACTTGAAAAAATTCTACCTAGATCATTTTCTCTCATATCAGGCATCACCCGTCATCCACTATACACTCCCATTCCATTTCCAGCTTGCATCTTGTAGTACTCATCAAAAAAATCTTTCGAGTCCTCAGGGTTGTATCGCACCAAACTCATTATAATTGTTTTTCTCTAAAATGAACCGTCAACACGACCTTTCCACCATCAAATGGTATTCGCTCACCATCGTCACTCGTTATAAGTACTTGGATCAGATCGCTATTTATCGATGAAACATTGACATAGTGAGGATTTTTAAATTCTTGATACACAACACTATTCTTCTTTCCTTGAACTCGAACTACTCTCAGTAAAGGTACGTTCGTATCTCCTACCATTCTATTATCAACAATGTTGGAATAGACATACAGGGAGGTTAGCCTGAAATTTATATTAGGAGGTGTAAAATTATTGTATCTACCACGAGGATACGTAGTTTTCGGTTAACTCTTTGAACTGCATCCGCCTCGACCAATAAATTACCTCAGGAATCACCCGCTTTTTGCAAAAATGTTCAGTTTTCAAAATTTTATTAAAATTCACTTGTAAATGATATGGTAACAAATTTATGCTCATATAAATTAAAATTCTCTTTTCTTTTAGGAGAATTAATATCATATTGATCCCACCAGTCTAAACTATTTTTATTATTTTTTTAGTTCGGAGACCATTTTTTAGTAATGACCTCAACAGATCAACCAGTTAAAAAAAAAATAACACACTAAACAAGAAACTGATAGCACAGCTGAAAAGAAGACAAAACTTAGATTAGACTAGCCAAATTTGAAGCAAAAATATGCAAGAAAAGTGTTAGAACACTGCAACAACAATTGGACAATTGTTGCACAAATGACCGAAAATTTCGGAAATTTTTTTTCTGAAAATAACTATTATTTTTATTACAGGCAAAAATAAAGCCCTCTTTAGTGCACGAATGAACTAGAAACATTTAGAGCTACATTTTGATGTAAAGAACAACATCAGTCAACAACTTTACAAAAACAATAAAAAAATATTAAAATTAATTATTTATTATCAATGCCGTATCTAAACAATTAATTACTAGCTTACTAACCTTCAATTCCATTATCACAGAGCTCAAACAATCTAACATAATAATAAACTAACTAAATCAGAAAAAAAAACAATGTGCTTGCTCCTTTCCAAAAAATCTTTGCCCATTATTATCAAAAAAAATCCGAAATTTAAAACAGGAAGTGAAGGGTTAAGGATATTTGGAACTGTTTCCGTTTAGAACCTCGTACAGTCTTCAAACAAAAACCAGAAAATAGGCAACTGTCTGCTCTACATGTGGAGTGTACTGGAAAGGACATTGGAGGAGGGGGAGACAACTGACGAGCGTAGGTAGACAAGGTATCAAATAGCTAGCGAGAGGACGTGTTTTGGAGCTGCTCAAAGTCGACCACAGATAACTTATCAACTTGTACTAGCTCAGAGCATACGGTAAGCTTCTAAGCCTCACATGGTGTCAGAAGTAAATTGCTCATAGAAGAAAACTGTAGAAATAAAAGTCGATTGACTTTTCTCGCTTGAAAATTATAATAGATAATAGTTCTTTGACCTTGTTCGTTGTTGTTGAAATTGATGTTGAATTTGACGGAATTGGACATCAATTTAAAAGAAAATAATAATAATAAAGAGGGTTGATAGTGGGACAGACGAAGCAGCTGCGTTATCACTGGGATTTGGTTGAATCCCAGATAGTGATTAATTGTGATTGCAGTTGATTGGACAGACCCAGATTGTTGTTGTTGTTAGAGATTATTATTAATTAATCAGGAGAGATGGAATCAGAAACAAAGACTGATAGGTTTGTCAAGCCTTTGAACTTCTCAGCCGGTAATTTAGCCTCTGCATGGAAGGTTTTTAAGAGTCAGTTTGAGATTTACCAGGTTGTAAAAAAATTAAAGATTTAACCGCGGATGAGCAGATTGCACACATGCTTATGGCTATGGGTAGTGATGCAATCCCGGTGTACAATCAATTCACATTTAGATCATCATCAGATAGTAAAACTTTAAAGAACTGTATCAAAATGTTTGATGCTTATTTTGAACCAGTAAAAAATGTTATTTTTGAACGATCAATTTTTAATAAAATGGTTCAGGAGCCTGGGCAGTCAATACACCAATTTATAGTTCAATTGCAAGTACAAGCCGAGAACTGTGAATATAACACAATGAAAGATGACTTAGTAAGAGATCGCATTGTGGTGGGTGTTTCGGACACGGAGCTCAGGAAATACCTTATAGACGTGCCAGAGTTAACACTCCGAACATGCATTCAGAAAGCAAAACAGTACGTGTCTAACCAAAAGCAGATGGCTTTAATGAGTCAGAGTAGTGCTGGGCTAAAAGGCAGTGACTCCAATGGTAACCTCGGTCTCATACAGGAAAAGTCAGAGGGAGGAGCGGCAAGTAAAAAAGAGTCCAGGTTTGGAAGAGTTGTTCCGACAAAGAACTTAGACAAACAGTGTGTTAGATGTGGTAACTGGAAACACTTCAAAGGAAGGTGTCCTGCAGACAATTCCCAGTGCAACAAGTGCAAGTCTCTTGGCCACTAGGCCAAGATGTGCAAGGCAAAACGACAAGTAGCTGAACTTGGGGACGAAGATTATGGTGACGGGATGGACAGTCTTTGCCTGGGATCGAGGATGTTATGACTAGGCAAAAGAAAAAAGGAACACTACATAGACACTATAACTGAAACTGAAAAAGCATGGTATGTAAAAATAAAAATGAATGCTGTTCCTGTTGAATTCAAGGTGGATACAGGTGTAGCTGTCACGGCAACTCCAGCTACTCTGGGTGAGACTCTTGACCTGGAACTCAAGAAATCAGATAAAGAACTTACGGGAGCTGGTAACACTCAATTAGAAACAGTTGGGCTCGCAACTGGAGAGCTGCAGTACAAAACAATGGTGCACTATGAAGAGGTTTATGTAGTTAAAGGACTACTCCGGCCCCTACTAGGAAAGCCTACCATTAAGAGATTCAATCTGTTCACAGTTGTAGACGAAATTGTAAGCCAGGAATGGAAGAGGAGATTTCCATCTTTATTCACTGGGCTGGGAACTATGTGTTCAGAAGTAAAAATCAAACTAAAAGAGGGTATCAGTCCTTATGCTCAAGTGGCACCAAGAAGGGTAGCTGCTGCAAGGCAACAGCCGTTGCAAGAAGAGCTACTTAGAATGGAGAAACTTGGGGTCATTGAAAAAATTGACGAGCCGACAGAATGGTGTGCCCCCTGTATAGTTGTACCTAAAAAAAATGGTAAGATTAGGGTTTGGTGGATTTTACACGACTGAATAAAGCAGTGAAAAGAGCGTATCATCCATTACCTGCCACGGATGAAACGATTGCAGCATTAGGACAGTCAAAAGTGTTTACCAAGTTGGATGCTAATAGCGGCTATTGGCAATTACGCCTTCATGAACAGTCTCAAAAGCTGACGGCATTTCTCACTCCATTTGGGCGATACGTATGTAAGAGGCTTCCATTTGGAATATCAAGTGCTCCCGAGATATTTCAGAGAGAGATGCAGAAGGCTTTGGAGGGCATTGAGGGCGTGGTGTGTCAAATGGATGATATTCTGGTTCATACTGAAGATGAACAAGGTCATGCCTGTAAGATCCATGAAGTTCTAAGTAGATTAAAACAGGCTGGAATTACATTAAACGACGAGAAATGTGAGTTCTTCAAGAGAAGAGTGACATTTTTGGGCCATGTTATCGATGAAAATGGGATACACGCTGATACGGAGAAGCTGGCTGCAATTAAAAGTTTTCCAACTCCGAACAATAGGAAAGCGCTTAAACGTTTTCTTGGAATGATTAATTACTTGGGCAAGTTCACTTCTAGTTTGGCAGCAGATACAGTAAATCTGAGAGCTTTGTTGAAGGTCAAAGAGAATGAATGGGTCTGGAACTCTCAAATAGAAAGAGATTTTAATACTGTAAAGCTGAAACTGTCCTCGCCCCCTGTGTTAGCACCGTTCAACTTGGAGGCAGAGACATGGCTGTCAACAGATGCTTCCTCCTACGGGTTAGGGGCAGCTGTATTTCAGAGGACAAATGAGGGGATGAAGCCGATAGCACTGGCATCAAGAGCGATGTCAGATACGGAGCAGAGATATGCGCAAATTGAGAAAGAGGCACTGGCTATTTGCTGGGCAGCAGAAAAGTTTCACTATTATTTGGCTGGAAGAGAGTTCTGGGTAGAAACCGATCACAAGCCTCTAGTTTCCATAATGTCAGAAAAGGAGCTGTCCAAGCTTCCACTGAGGATCCAGAGGTTTCGATTACGCATGATGCGGTTCTCGTATGAAGTCATATATACCCCTGGAAGTAAGTTGGTGGTTGCAGACACCTTGAGTAGAGCTCCAGTGGGAAGCAAGCAAGAATCACACCCAGAACCTTTATTAGTTCAAGAAATGATGGAGGAGCTTCCAATATCATTGGCCAGAAGACGACTTCTTGTGACAGCTACACAGTGTGACGTTATTGGGGGGTCAGTTGATATCATTTGTGCACAATGGCTGGCCACACTATAAGGATCTACCTCAGTATTTGAGGGTGTTTCATTCTTTTAAAGAACATCTGACGGTTGTGGGGGGGATTGTGTTTTATTACAATAGGATGTTCATCCCCATTAGTGAAAGAGAAAGGGCTCTGACAGAGATACACCAGGGCCATCTCAGTGAAAACCGATGCGCTCGTCGAGCAAGGGAGGCAGTCTGGTGGCCAGGAATGTCGACTGACATTCGCGAAATGGTGAAGCGATGTGGAGTTTGTGCCAGGTACCGCAGAGTTCCGCCAGAACCAATGATTTCTTCACCTCTCCCGGAACGACCTTGGTGGAGACTGCCTATGGATTTTTGCACCTTGGAAGATGGTGATGATTATCTAGTTGTCTCGGATTATTACAGTCGGTTTATGATAGCCGAGAAGTGTGTTCCAGCAAATGCAGCTGTTCTGTGTCAGAGGGTAAACAAAATCCTTTGTTTGGTAGGAATCCCGAACACTATTGTTTCTGATAATGGCCCTCAATTTGTGTCAGAGCAGTTTGCCAGGTTGACAAAAAAATGGGATATCATTTATCGTACCAGTGCTCCAAGGAATCCCCAGTCGAATGGGCAAGCTGAGAGAGCGGTGCAGACCTTTAAAAAGTTGGCAGTGAAAAATCCGGACATTTGTGCTGCCGTTATGTGTTACAATGATAGTCCACTGCAGAATGGATACTCTCCAGCGCAATTGTTGAATGGGCGAGGGCTTAATTCAATGGGGTACCTGGTTAATAACCCGGTTGATGTGAAGAAGCTCAGATCGTATGAGGCTGAGTATCGGGGTAAACAAGCTCACAACTATAATGTTAGGCACAGAGTAAATGAAAGAGAAACCGATAATAGTGGGAACACCTGTAGTCCTGACTGATCCTGGGAAGAAACCTTGTACAGCAGTAGTAACTGCGGCTTCTGATCGAGAGTTAGCTCTGAAAACAAATTCAGGCGCCTTATTACGAAGGAACAGGAAGTGTGTGCAAGTGGGTGAGAATCCAGAAAAACATGGCTCTGCTCGAACGGACGCATCAGAGTCACCGCAACAGTTGCCAGTCTTTTTAAATCAAGGACAAGAAAAACCAACATCACTTCCACCTGTAACCAATAGCTCATGCATTTTGTCGGCATCGCCACTGAGTAAACAAAAAGCCAGGAGTGATGCGACCGCATCTCCAAAGACAAACCAAACAGCCGGGTTGCCATCTAGGATGGGCTATAATGCAGACAGTTCTCGTGAAAACCCACCACCACCCGCCACAACTGTGCAATCTCCCCAGACCACTCGGCAATCAAGATCAGGCAGGAATATCAAGCCCAGAGTTAGACTAAACTTATAGGTTTTAACGATTCATGTCTTTGTGTTCATGTTTCAGAAACTCAGGCCATGCGTTTGGCCTGGATTGGTCTGGTATTCAAATAATGTCTCATATTGAGACAATTAATGTTTCATTGTGTTACTAAATTTTCAATTTCTGTTATAACATGTCTTGTTTGATGCTGTTTGTAGTTGTATTAACTGGTGATAGATAATTTGATTGTTTTTTATTTGTGCTGCTGATTTGTAACGGATTCTTTGTTGGTAGGAATTGCGGTATACCAGATGTGACGGCATCTGAGTCAGTTAAAGGCCCTCACAGATGTGACGGCATCTTTTGGACTGGTGAGCGTTACATTAAGATTATTGGTATAATCTTGGAGGAAAGGTGTGGAGCGTACCGGAAAGGACATTGGAGGAGGGGGAGACAACTGACGAGCGCGGGTAGACAAGGTATCAAATAGCTAGCGAGAGGACGTGTTTTGGAGCTGCTCAAAGTCGACCACAGATAACTTATCAACTTGTACTAGCTCAGAGCATACGGTAAGCTTCTAAGCTTCACACTACATGATGGTATAAAAATTATCTCTGTGAGTCTACACAAACGTTTGCAAAACGTTCCGAAAACCAGACAAATTTAATCACGAGCATTGCTCGTGAAGGATGAAGTGGACAGATAACTCCGCAACGAGCATTGCTCTACGTGGAATGACTAAGAGTTTTAAAATCCAAAAATATATGCCAGATCTCTGGAAAAGCTCATGGTTGTATCGGGATCGCTGTTAGTAAGTAAACTGGTGTTGGTGACTTTGTTGTAGGAGATGGCAAGTTTTTTGTCTAAATCCATTTCACTCATTCTCTTTCGTATAATCACCTCCAACTCCTCCAAACTATCATATCTTCCATTACCGATTAAGATGAAGGACATTTCGATTTTACCAGAGACATTAGTCTTTTCTAGATATGTTTTCCCTTCGGTAACGTTCTTCCAATTATTAGAATAACACATATCTAGCAGAGCTACCTCCCATTTACCGCCGCTGATAACCAAATATTTATACAGTCTCACTGTAAAATCGGAACTGGTGTTATCAGAAAACTCCTCAGCGCTAGAGTTCGAGGGTAAAGTTATCAGCATCGACATTTTTCCAACGTATGATGTATATATCAAACGTTCTTTCCTTATAAACTATTCATCTACCCACTCGTTGAACTTTTCTCCGTACTCTAACCACTTAACCAGAATCTGTCTTTTACCTCTCCTTGTTCTTCTTCCCAATATCTTTTCAATTCTGAAACTCGTAGGTTTTTTTATTTTTTGCAACTCTTCTTTGTAAAAGGTGCCATCGATCATCTCCTCAGCCAAATCTTTTACCCTATATACAACAGGTTTTTCATCGATAAGTACATCAGTGATTATAAAAATCTCAATCGTCCAATTCGGGGTGTATCCTCTTTCAAATGCTCCTCTTGCTTTACTAATTCTCACATAATCCCCAATCCTTAATTTTGCTTATTGAGTTAAACTGTGTTCACCTCCTTCATACACACGATTCCATACAAGTTTTTGATTCTGAAAATTCACATCATTCGGTGTCATACCTATAACACAGTGAACAATGTTGTTGTATGCGTTAACCATTTCTGGTAAAACATCAATGTATCTGTCATCATCTTTATACGTCAGATATCTGTATATCTTCTCTTTTAAAGTTCTGTTAAGACGTTCCACCATTGATGCCTTTATCGTCTCATTTTCGGTTGTAAAGCGTTTGATTTTCTTTTCCGCCAGAAGAGTCTTGACATTGACATTGTCAAACTCTTTACCTTTATCGGATTGTAAAGCTTTATAGTTTTCCCCTTCTAGTATTCTTCTCAATCTTCTGGCTACAACCTGTCCTGATTTGGAGATGAGTGGTACGGCCATCCTTTTCTAGATAGAGAATCAACAGCAGTCAGTAGAAATGCTGTATTATCATTTTCTTCTTTTCGAGATCGAACATCCATCAAATCTACCTGTAACTGTTCCCCTATTCCGGCTACAATTGTAGGACGACGCCTAAACTTGGTTACAGCTCTTTGATGTAACGTGTAGGCATCCTCCCCACTCAACCATTCACAAATTCTTTTTTCCCCCTCTCATTTTCTACGAGCTTTCAGTAAAGCTCTAGCTTCTCGTAGATATGTATGTAATGCAGAACTGTAATACAGCTCTTTTAGCGTGTCGATCTCCATGAATTAGTACCACGAATGACCAACTTTTTCTTCTCGCTCTCACGTGTTTGGCGTGGGGATTTTCTGACAGTTGTGATTCCTTGATCAGCTAGCAAGCTTTTAAATTTACTGTAATTGGTACTTCCTGATTGTATTTTACCTCTTTTGGTTACAACATCTCATAGTAAAGTTTTGGAAGCCCTGGGATTCAACCAACGTTCTCCAATTTTCAGTCTGTTCTTCTCCAAGTCGAATCTATCAATTTTACTCAGATTATTCAACATTCTAACACCAATCGTTTGATCACTCTTTTTTGTTGTTAAACCAGATACCTTTTTTTTCAAACTCTTCTAAACGATTGCTTTCACTATCCTGCTCATCTTCTCCATCAGTGACAAATGTATTTCGAAGTAGGGTTGACTCTTCACTATCAAACAGCTCTGTTTTTACTGATTCTAACCCGAGGTCATCATCATTCGTTTTTAATAATTCTAACCCGATGTCATCAACATTTGGTGAGTGGATGTTAGGTTTATCATCAATAACTGTGCTATTGGCCAAAGGAGAAGTAGGCTCTATTTTTTTTCCTTAATGGGACTCCAACCAACCACTTGTGCCTGGTTTTGATCATTTTTTAATCTTTTTGACATCAGACAAATACCTACGCAGGTTTTGAACATTTTCATCTAACTTTTTGTGTGAGGATAAGTCAGAATCATGAGCTGTTTCCAGTAGAGCATTTCACTTTCTCTTCATATCTCTCACTGTTATAGCTTCCATAGGATTATAATACAATGGAGGTCTGGTCTTCTCTTCCTTCACCACTGTTTTATTCTCATTATTTTCCATAAATCTATAGTATTCGTTTTCAGAGAGTATAAAAATACGTCTGGAGAATGTTAAAGGTTGACGATTCATCTTTTTATTGATGGTGAAGCAGATACAATAGGGGTTATAATAGCGTCCAAAAGATTGCCTCTACCAGTCTGAGTCAAAATTTTACGCTTCTCATTAGCTGTTCCTCTAGCACTTGGTTTATGCAGTTCCTTCTTGTAACGCTGCAACTCAATAAACTGCTCAGAATCAAGAGGAACATTATCTAATATAATATTTTTAACACTTTTTATCAATGATTGAAACAGATCTGAGTTGGCCTTTTCGACTATAGCGATTTTTCCTCTCTTACTCAGATCATCCAGAGCTAAAATCGCCGTTCTATTCCGCATCATTCGCGTTGAGACTTTCATCTTTATCCTCCCAGTCCTCCTATTCCTCCTATTACACTTTCAGTATCCCAGGAACTACAGTGCTGATAATAGGTCCTAGTAGAGCAGAAAAAAATCGTCGTTTTTGCAATACAAATTTCTTGTCATCTAACGTCTATTTTCTTACTAAAGCGCTAATATCCTTCGTGTTTTGCTGCAACTGATTATACTGAGATGTTGTCAATGGTATCGTTCCATTTATAATAGCTTTAGCACATTCCATTAGAGTTATAATAAGCTCCTTTTTGGCCTTGGCTATAACAGACTTTTGAATAGCGAAGGTTGCAATGTTGAGCGATAACAACACAGCAGGATTTCTTTTTAACTTTTTCTCTAAAGCTTGGGTCATTATACCGCTTTTGTGCTACGTTGTTGAATAACAAAATATGTATGGGGTGAAACGAATAGTGATTGTATTCATATCCTTTTACTTGGGTACATATAATATCATAGGGAAATCTGATGTAAAGTTTCCCAATAGTCTGTGTTGATCATTCATTTGCTGAGTCGTGTCTATTCGTAGATAAGAGTATGGTTTTTTTGTTGCGTCTTCAAAAGCCTCTTGTACATATTTTACTCTTAAGGGAAAATATTGTCGAGTTAAATAGGAAATAGAAGAAGCTTCTCTATGGTTTTTAAAAAGAAAAAATTAATGACTATTCAAGGAAACTGTACGATTCCCTTTTAAAAACAGATTCTGAACAATAAAAAACACACTTATGTTCAAATGATGACTATGTTTTGTATACAAAGCATTGGCATCAGCTTTACCAGAAACTTCATCCATAAGATCATCAATTATCAACCATCGATTTTGTCCATCTATGGGAAAACTCCCTGTTATATCTATCATGCCTTCATGAAAAATCACTCCTGACACATCATCAAATGTTTTTTGATAGGCTCCATAACAGTAGTGAACTTCTATCGGTGGAGGGTAAGCTATAGTCTGACTAGCTTCAATCATTTGTAAACTCTCTTGTGTCTTTCCCGATCCAGTCGGTCCTGCAATCATTGCCATAAAAGGAGAACGCATCCTAGGGTCATGATTTTCAGGTTTCCCATTCATCATAAAAATATGTTCACCAACCAACAGCAGTTTAATTCATGATTCCAACAGGAGAGTTTCTCGCTTTTTGTATTTCTTGCATAGCTTCTTCATACATACTAAACTCAGTAACACCTCCAATAGTAGAAAATTATACCACAAATACCAAAATCATCATAACTATCAACGCCTTACGCTTCATACTAGGTAAAACATCTAGCATATCGCCTGTAGTACCATCAACAGTATCATCTTCATTCATCGGTCTCATCTCAACATCATCCTCTGTCGACATCTTAACTTCCAATAACAATACAATCATATTACGATCTATTTTTATACAATGTAAAAAACTATCAAAAAATCAAATGCCATACAATTCTCTCAAGATACCATATGAGTTCCAATTATGTAAAAAAATTATCAAAACTTAAATGCCATACAATATTAACTCGGCGACTCTATTCAACGCCGTAACCCATTGCATCAACTCCGGGATGTAATCCACAAAAAAACACTTGGTAGGGAGATCTGCTCATATATTACTACTACTGAGCATACACAATGGATATAGTGTCTAGATGGCTGATTTGACTGCTAAAACTTTGGGGTACCTTTAGTCGAAGGGGAGGGGTTCTAGCACACTCTTTCAGGGGTGACAAGGGGTGCAGGGTTAGGGGGACTGAGGGGGGAAAGGGCTTGGGGTCACTGGAATTACACAATTCTCCCACAGTATTTTAAAGAACAACCGACAAATTTTTCCCCATTTTAGGACCGAAATTGCAACTGAGTATCTCAACAAAACTAACACTCACCCCACCACGCCGGCAATTTCCTATACTAAAGCGCTATGAGAGCACTTAATTATCTCTAAACCTTTTGCTAAACTGTGAAATATATATGGATTAGATGTTTGTAAATTTGCTTTCATTGCTTTTTAGTTACCTTTTATTTGGCCCATTCATGTTTTTACAAAATGAAGATCAGTCAGTTTTGCAACTCTGTGGTCAATTGATTGTGAATCTGGTATGCGCTGCTGTTTGTGTGGACTGACGATTACATGGGTCACATGATGATTAATTAGACGCACCATGACTCAAACCTACCAGGATCATCCCGTGCTATATGTAACTCGCACATCAAAATAACAACCATGAACCAGTGTTGCTTACCAATTTTAACATCTGCAAAACATTTTCAATAGTTTGCCGAAATTTTTGTAAAACTTATTAGTCATCAATAAGACTGCCGAAACTTAAAAAGCCGAAAGGACATCATTCAATAAACGGTCAAAAATATATTTAGAAGGCATCACTATTGTCACTTGCCACTATATTCACTGAATTTTGACTCAAAATAAAGCTATGAAACACGTTTATCGTTTTACTAGGGAGAGCACGAGGTATGTCACTATCTTTACTTTACTCAATCACTATCTGCCTTTTTTCATGTTGCTTCACCATCTATGTTTTATAATATCACAGTTTATTGCCTCACCAAATTATTGTGTTATTACATTTTTTTTTTACTTTTTTAACGCTTTCCTCAAGTATTGTTACAGTTTTTCAAGGTTGTTTAAGCACCAACAGAATGAATAAAACTGATTATTTGAGAAAAAACTCCTACAACAAGACCAGTTATGTACAATTTATGAGGAGATGAGCCTGATAAGTTAATCCATAGTACCGGAATACGAAAGATAAATAAATGAGCGCAGACAGAACTCTAGCAGCTTAGGCTCTGTAAATTATTAATCATTATAGAGGTACGTTATTTGGTCAATCAGTGATTAGTTATTGTTGTAGTCATTAGTGTTAAATGATGGTAGCTGTGTATGACAACTACTGTGCAAACTTCAATCCAAATTGAATTGGTTTGCAACAGCTCGATGTTTTCTTACTTCTGCTATCTGACTTTAATTTTCTCTATATGAGCCTTTGTTGCTTTATATGTGGCCAACTTGATAGAAGAACAACTACACTCTAAGTATAAATGTAAATAATAAAGGCATTTGTAAGAAATTGTCAGCTGGGATATGACACCATCAATACACATACATTAAGAGTATTCGCTACCTCCGTTCGCCGAACACATTGCAATAAAAATAATCAGACCAGCAATAGATTTAATCAATAAATAATCATTTTGTTCGAAACTTGTGGGTCAACAAAAAGTAGCTCACTGAATAAAAATATAATCAGCAAGTATTTATTTGTATTGTTCGTAGGTCGCGAATAAAACTGAACACTAAATAAGTAATAATGAGCGAGTATGATTTTTTTCCTTTTCGTTGACTGGTTTTATATCCTTCAAAATTAATTACAAGCGTTCAAGATTTACTTAATTGAAGGGCAGCTTTACAAACTATTCCAGTTTGTAGCAGTTCAAATTTTATTATTTTCATGATTATTTTGAAAATTGGGAGTTATCTTTTTTATGATTTGTTTGGTAAACTATACCATTTCATTGAATATTATGCTCTTCTAAACTAATGTTCCGTTGCTTACGCGACATATTGAACTACGAACACCTCTCATTTTTTGTATTTTGTTCGACGAACAGGTCGCGAATACTCTTATTGAATCCGTTCTTTCCCACCTTTCTTTCACAAGTTGCTAACTGAATCGTCACTGCAAAGTGCCAACTCACGGTACACTTGTGCCATCTCTTAGATCGGACAGAGAGAAAAAGGGGGATTTGGAGCGGTTAGCAGAGGAAAGTTTGCATCAAGAAAGTAGTAAAGCTTAAACAAAAGATGCAAAGTTGGAGTAATGTAGGCAAAGATAAGGCAAGGGGGATAACTTGGCAAGAATAGAGCTTGCTGGTATATCAATATTTGAATATGACAAATAATACCACTAATTTTATACTAGTTTGTGTTAATGCCCATTGAATAAAACAATTTTTACACACTTAATCAAAGAGCATCGAATACAGCCAGCGTCTCTTTGCGGCAATGTCTGTGTTCACATCTGTGTCTTCCGTTGGTCTATGGTCCTTTTAATAGTCTCAGTTTCGAAGAAAAAAAATTGTTAAAATGTTTTCAGGCAAATTATGACTATCACCAATCTCTAACAGCAATCGTAGGTAACCAGAAAATATCTCCCCTTGAAAATATAACTTCACTTTTATCACTTACAGGTGTTGGTGTGTTCTTTAGGACATTTACTGAAGAACAGGTGTTTATGTAACAATCTGTACTTTCTTTGAAATCCAGAGAACTCACACAATTTTAATAAATTATCTATCTGATTTTTTCATGTTGTTTGTATTATATGCTTCACAGTCACCAAGAATCCTGAAGTCCTACGGTGTATTGCAGTTGTGAAAACTAACGATCAATAAAAACAATTAAACCGTCTGATATATGAACGCTTTAATAGTTGGCGCTACTAAACACGCAGTGTGGAGTAGATCAAAGCTGTGGTTATTGCTGAGTGCTTATGATTGTGTAAGTCAGTGAGTAATCAAATAAATGAACATTCAAATAGTAACCAATGTTATTGCATTTGTAACAGTAAATTTGATACTCTGTTTTACTCTCTTTGATAATTTTGGTAGTCTTTACGTAATCGATTGAATGGAAGTGTATCTATGTTTAGCAAGTTCGCTACCGACAATGGTGGTGCAAATGCTCTTTTGAAAACTGTAAATACTTTTTGTTTTGGTAAACATTCAGTAATGAAGTCACATTTGGTGTTGACTAAAAAAAGCCTGGTTAATAGCAATTTTAATTTTTGTCCGTTTTTTAGAAAGTTTTAACAGTGCCAAACTTTTAAGCAAACGCTGCAACCTTTCATCATTGGAATGGCAGTTTCAGTTAATAAAATGCCAGGTTCCATTGAAGCCAACATAAAGTAAGTTGTGTCAAGAGTAGTAGTGTACCAAGTAGCGATTTCAGGTGACTATTCTCCCAGCCACTCAATGGGACATCTTTCAGACAATTTATTGAAAAATGTCTTTCACCCTTAGATATGTGAGCTAGCAGCATCAAGAGACTATTCAAACATACTTATCTGCTCTGTTACCACCCCACTCATCCCTAGCCTTCCTTTGCTTACCCCAATACCTACGTACTCTTTCCACCTCGCCCACACCTTCTCCATTCCACCTAGCTACACCTTAAGTCTGATGCCTCGCCCATATGTTCTCTTTCCCACCTAGCTGCACTTTTAGTCTAATGCGTTGCCCACACCTTCTCTTTCCCACCTAGCTACACTTTCAGGCTGATGCGTTGCCCACACCTCCTCTTTCCCTCCTATATAAACCGTTAGTCTGATTTCTTGCTCACGATAAGCGCATTGAAAACATAAATTGATCAACCTAAATTTCTCAAGCTTTTTGCTGTTATACACTGCAATTAGATGCTCTAAATCTTTGACTTCATAGTTCACATTTCAAGATCTAAGAAACATGGGAATCTGATACAGTTAGTTGAGCAAAACTATGTAAATAAAGTTTACATACGCAAAACGTGATATGTTTAACTTACCCACTGCCGTTTATTCAACGATCCTTGTTGCCTCCCAAGTTGTTTTTTAACTTGTTGAGAACTCTGTGAAAAGAATAGTAGCATTAGGAGAGCAGCTATCTGTCATGGATTCTAAGGAGAAGACTCTCCTGGTTCCAGGTACTTAAAGTATGTACCAGTTACCATGAGAGCCTGTGAGGTACCTTTTTGCGTGCACCAGTTGTTTAGAATGTATGAAACTTATAGTGTGGAATGTAGATAAGTTAGATTTAGTTATGGTATTTGTGATGGAGGTGCCTTTTTGTGTTCTCCAGGTGTTTAGATTTTTTTCGTGTTTTCTGAGATACATTTTCGTCTGCACCAGTTGTTTCAATTTGTTGTGTTTAATTTATTTTGCAGAAGGTTTATTTTGTGAATTTTTGTGTCAATTTAGCTTATGAGGTTGACTGGTTTATAAACGTGTAGGTTTACACTGAGTTTTGTATTGTGAGTTTTATTGTTGGATTAACATTGTATAGTTATTGGTATGGTTCTATTAGAAGAAAATTTAAGCTGTTTCCATACATAATCATGTCCATAGATAAGTATTGAATAGTTATATTACAATATTAAAATAATATAAGTAATTATCTCATAAACATAAAATAGATCGGCAAAAAATCATGTTCATATCAACATTGTATAGCTTGCTATGTACACGTTCATGTCCACTTACGGCGTTATTGATAGAAATAGGTGTATTCTTCGAATTTGGTTGATATTGCTCTAGTAATTGAGAACGTACTTTTTGAATCTCTACCTTGCTAACATTCTTTAAGAGTTTTAGTGTTGAAAGAGCTTCATAACTAATACTCTCCAGTTGATGTGATCAATTTTTTCTGATGGTATTAACAACGCTTGCGAAAGTCTGTATTATGTCTTTAACTTTTTTGGTTACATCAGGAGTAAGCTTTAAATGACTGAAGGTTGCATCAATTTATCATCTACTATATTATTTATTTACAACAATAGTTACAACTACATTATTTATTTGCAAAGATAGATCGTTACAAGTATCGATGGAAGCAATTGTCAAATTTTTACGGGTAACTAAGCTTTATTCAACAATCCAATCGAAAAACTTGAGATTGTTAGCTAAACAAATTTACAATGTTTTGCTTTATTCAACAAGGAAAACCAATTGGCAAACTTGAGAAGTTCCGCTAAATAGACATAAATTATGTACTATCCCGTTTTTAATCAAATCAAGTGTTTGCGATCCATTTACAGTCATTATTGTAGTTGACATGAAGTTCACATCCCGTTTTCAAATCAACCAAGTTTTGTGCGAGTCTTTTTTGATTACGCTTTATGAAGGTAATAATGTGGTAGATTTCAGTGCACTCTAGTAGTAAACAGGTAGTTTACACTAGAAACCTTGCTAAACAATGCGCTAGACTTCTGCCCACAGCATTTGGTTAATAGCTGTTGGGTAGGAAGTCCTACTGTGCCGGTAGCATAGTAAGCAGGGCCGGTATTGACCCCTGCAGGGTCGGTAGTGACCTCTACCGACCCGGTACAGCTGTACTGGGCCGGCACAAGATGGCCGCCTTAGACGAGGATCTGCAAAGATGTCAGAGAACTTAGTCAAGGTCGTAAACAGGAAGTGCTTACCCCTAAATTACCAACTTCGTGGACATAATTCTATGTACAGCCTGGGAACCCTGTAGGAGCTTTCATTGGACAATTAGGAGAAAGGACTCCGCCCTTAGCCACTTGGCACCTCCCTTTGTTATTTTGCATTGCATTGTGATTGGTTGATTATTTATATAGTTAATGTAATTGGTTCATTTACTTCCTGTGCATTGACTGTTATATGTTTTGTGTTTGTTAGCTCTCCTATAAAAGGAGAGCTCCCACTGTTAATCTGTGCATTCATTACAATGAGCCATGGCATGTATTCTTATATTGCTAAACCCTAAAGGAATAGTTACCCTCAGGACAGCTTAGAGAATATAGCCATTATAACAAACACTACTCGGTACTGTTTGTCTGAGCCATGGGCTCTTGCCTTACCGGGTAATTCGGTTGCCCTATACAGTTGTCACTGTCGGTCAGTACAGTGTCCCCTCTGGAGAGAGGTAGAATACTCGAGATTAGTGGATGTCCGTGGTTACAGACCGGAATCCATTACAATAAATCATCGATAATGTTCAAGCTTTAGCAAAGTTATTAATCATGCAACGACATTCATTGAATATCACAGAGGTTTATTTGATACGCATTTGAGATTGTTACAAAACCAGTTGAACATGCAAGTGACAATACGTGTTTGCAATGGGAATGTTTTGAAGACATGCTTATTGAATAATATAGGATAAATTATAATGATTGACTACATTATGTATTTATTTTGAATTCAAGTTAACTTTTAAGTGTAAACTCGTTATTAAAATAAAATAAGTAAATAATACATCAGAATATGAGTTTTGTACATTCAACGTTTTTTGGCTCTCATTTATTATCTACAAAATACAAATACAGACATAGATATGTATGTATGATAGGAATGATCTAGATAGCATGTTCATTGATTAGTCATGTTTTTGTATTTTATTTTGCATCTTAGTTCTTGAGTATTTTGTTACTAACTACATTTTAAAACAATCTCACGGTTCTGTAATAGCTTTATGGGAGGTTTAATAGTTTGTTTATAAAAAACTTGGTTGTTTGCATTTATAAAACAAATAATTGTTTTAGACTGAAAGTTGTAAGCTGAAAATTACAGGTAAAGTAAGTATTGATATATTTGTTTGATTCTGTACAAAAAAGACTCTACAGGTTAGTTTTTGGTGAGTACACATTCCCTTAATTTCTGCGTTTAAAATGCACTCATAAATGATTCTTTGGTTTACACCCTAGGGAAATTGTTGGTGAATACGCACTCATTCAATTATTGCTTTCAAAACTTATTCATAAATTGTTCATTGGTTTACATTCTAGAGAATTTCCAAGTGGAATACTGTTATTCGCTCTTTTTATTTTTAGATAACATATGTTTGTCTCAAGTTTTAAAACAAATAGTAATTTTAGGGCTGATAGACCCCCAAATCTACCTATCCAACTAGACCAACGATAACAAAATGCAATCTTATCCACTTGTTTGTCAGTCCAGCTTAGGCTTTCTAAATACTTGATGGCTTACCACCTACGGTATGATGTTAGCATGAGTTAGCATGAGTTACGAGTATAATAAATACTTTACATACACCTGAATGTTTTCGATATAAAGCTACGCACTAATTCAGTATGTATTCTGGAATCGAAAACCTTCATAACAGTAGACTGTAGCATGTAACACATATGCTTCATTGGGTAAATACCAACTGTTTTAATATACTCCTATAAGTTAGTATGTATTTTGGAATTGAAAAACCTTACAATAGTAGATGTAAACTGTGACAATTAGCTCAACAGGTAAAACACTGGCTTGATGCAGTAATTCCAGTATGTATGAAACTTGCACAAAAAGTCAGCTCTGATATTTTATTGAGTAAGCTGAGTAGAGGTTTTGTGGATAAAAGACTACACAGGATAATATTGGTAAGAACAATGCCCACTTAACTTCCATATTAATTCCCACTTAATTTCCACGCCTAATACCACTCAATTAGTGGGGATTAGAATTTTGATTAATAAGTCTAGATTTTTGTATATAAGAGAAACTTTTTTACTAAATACTATCAGTTTCATCTCAGCAATAGTTTATTTACTAAGGGCAGTATTCGACAAAAAATGGCAAGTGAGTACTGTGGAGCAGCAAATGAGTAATTCTTTTTATATACTAAAATTTCACAATTTTTTATCTATCTTATGTGTACAGTCATGTATATATAAATATTAATATTATAGATACAGTATTTCAGACTCTGATTTATTTGATATCTGTGAACTCGATCTTGGCAACATGTAAGTATAACATTGAAACTCTCCCCATTATTTTATGCATCTGTTTTATATGAAGCTTATGATTAAATATATTTTGCTTCAATATCTATCAAGCTCTTCAGACAATGAAGCGGTAAGGTTCATAGAAGAGTGCATTGTAAAGAATGAAAGGGAGAGTCTAAAAGAGAGACAAAAAGACAAAGTTATAAAAGTAAGTTTGATTTGTATAGAGAAATTGTGAATGACTTTATACTTTAATGTAAAAAGTGAATAATAGTTATAACTTAATATAGTTATATTATTATTTTGTAGAAACAGAAAACAAGCAAACAGAAACACTTTATTGCAATGAGTCGGTATCTAGAGATTGTTCTTACTTTCTCGTTTTATGAACAACCTACATTTGAGTGTAAGTAAAATAACAAGGAATCTATTGTATACTCGAGCTAGTAATTTGTAGAAACAGAAAACCAGCAATTTATCGCAATGTCTCAGTATATAGAGACCGATCCTGATTTCTTGTTTTATGAACAACGTAGATTCAAATGTAAGTAAAATAAAAAAGTGATTTTTATTGCGTACTTGATTAATTTAATGAGTTTGAAGTAGAAATTACTACCCGTATTTTCTGTTTTAGTTCAACCCCAAAACCTGCTATCAAAGGCATATAAAAATGCTATTGTTGAAGGAGGAAAGCTGAGTAGGAATGGAGAACGCTTTAAACGTAAGTCCCATTTGTAAATGTATACAAAAATAATTTAAATTGTTTTCAAGAACACTGTTTGTATGTAAAGCATGAATTTTGATTTTGCTGTAGATATAAATAGCAAACAAGTTCGGTGCTTCTTTTCAGTGCTCACAATAATGCTTATAAGCTACTGCTTGAAGCTTATGAGTGAAGCACTGGAAAGAAATTACACCATTTGATGTCTGTTTTGTGGTAAGAAATTTCAAACTGAAGATATAAACGAACCGGGTAGACTAATTTCCAGACATTTCTATGCTCATTTGTTTATTTTTTTGTTGTTTATGCAGAAAGGCTGAAACAACGTTAACAGGTATCCAACTACATAAATGTAATTTTCATTCAAGAACAATTTTTTGTTGTTGATCTCACCAGCTACAATAATTTTATTTTGTTTATTAATAAGAATTATATTGATTTAGTCAAGGATATAACTTTTCCCAAAACCTTTTCATTAGTTTATCTCTATCCAATAGAAGGCTGTTTTCCAGAAAATATTGTTTTAGATTTTGAAGTAAGGAGTAGTTGGTTGAAAATAGCTAAAAAAAACTAGTCATTGGAGATCTAAGAACTGTACTTAAAAGTCAAAATAAAAAACAAACGGAAAAATTAGATAGATTAAATAGATTGAATCTGAAGAATCTGACGAAGATGGTTCAAAATCAAGTACTAATAGTCAAAATGGTAAATAAATTGAATCAAGCTCAATCAAAGTAATTTTAGATGTACAAGCAGGTATTAAAGAAAGGTTTTAATAGTTTTATTGAAACGAAATTATTTCATATTAGAAGAAAAATGAAAGATAATCCAGCGTTTTTTCAGCAAGAAAGTTTTTTATCTTCACTGCTCTGATAGGTCATTTTTAAACTATTTTTTCATCTATATTTATCATTATCTATTTATATTTGTTATTATCATTGTTCTGGAATAGCCTTTACATATATGCTTTGTTTTATAATATCTTACCACAAAGTTTCTCATGTGATTTTATATCATTTACAATCAGCACAGTGTTTTTAGTTACTAACTAGATATGCTTTATCTCTGATTTACTAGCTGATTTTATTTGTTTGTTACCTAGTGTAAAAATGTATACTATATGTAGCATAGCTACTATTTATTTTGTTTGTTTGCACCTACATTGACTTGACTATGTATCTGAGATGTGCATACTTAGAACAAATTGTTACTAGCTAATAGTATATGTAACATAGCTACTGTTTCTGTTTGTGTGTGCCTACTTCGTCTCAACTATGAATCTGATATGTGCATACTGAGAATATTTTGTTACTAGCTATACTTATATAACAATAAATTCATTTTATTATTGTCTGATTTTATTGGTTTGTTTCCTACTTTAAACGTTTATGCTCTATGCAACATTATAAATATACTCCTCTCTAACTTTATAGTACAATCAAACTATGGTACAAAACAAGTTTTGTGCATGCAATGTCTTAGCTATGGATTTGATATGAACACGGTAGAACTACATGTTTACAGATTAGCAAAGTAAAAACTATCAATAAATAATTCATAAAACGACATGTAAAAACTTGAATTTGAATGTTTACAGCTGTAAAAACACAACTTTTAAAAGCTTTGCGGTAACTTTGTTTCTGCCAAATCTGAAAAATAAAAAATTTTCGATTTTTAAGAGCTTGCAGTTGTCTCAACAAAAAGTGAGCGCAATTTCAGTCTTTCATTGTTTTTATTAAAGGGTACACAACTTTAAAGATTTTGTGAATTATTGAAAGTTGCAAAATTTTTTGGAGTTGAAAGTCCGTAACTATTACAGTTTTACGATTTGTTAAAATGCACGGAGTGGTCTTTCTATAGTATTGATATCCACTTCATTCAAATTTTTGTAATCGCAAGTTGATAATTAAAAATCGGTTTTTAATAAGAAAACCATTGTTGATGTAAATATGAATAAAGTATTCTGTTACAATAATTATATACAAAAGAATGTACAATACTAATAACGAGTTCAAACGTTGATATTTCAGCCATCAGCTCTTGACAACTCTAGTAACTCTTACTTGCACACGCAATCTGTCTAAAAGCATACATAAACATCGCTTTGGTAACTACAGCGCACGATCATAAAAATCCTTTTGATTTTATACATTTACCAACTCACTAGTTGAGAAATACTAGTAGAAATAGTAAAGGGAAACAAAATTTACGTACCTTAATCAGACCGTTGACGCCAGTATCGCGTTCTTCGTATTAGATTCGCATGCAAAGTCAACATTGTCATCGCTGTCATTACTATCACCAAAATCATTGTCACTATTCTATTCTCACCAACAACATCGTCTTCAGAGTTACCATCCACCTCACTATCATCATAATCTACACAACCATTTTCCTCTTTGCCATCATCATTCGCGTTATTCTTGACACCAACATCACCAAACAGAGAAAAATGATTCAAGTCATGACTTGAATAACAGTAAGGCCTCTTCAAATGATAGGAATGTAAGGATATGTTTTTTTACTCTGTTTTTATGTGTTATCCTGCTTTTGTAGTGGATAATGCCTTGTCCATAGTTTTTTTATTATTGAAAAGTTTTCAGGAGGGATGATAATCTTTCCACTCATCAAACATCCAAAATTTGACATGAATATGTAGATGACTGTGTGAGCAATACATAGAGGTGTCGTTTGCTGTCTTATCTTCAAATATTTCTAAGCAGAGAGCCTGCTGAATGTCGGTAGTGTGTTATTAGGGATATTATCAAAAGTGTTGATTTTAAAGTAATCATTCAATTGCTTCCAGGACTTTTTTCTGAGAGTCTTGGCTAAAGCTTGCGGTTGTTTCATGCTTTGGTTCTGAACAGTGCTGATAATGTAAAGGTTGAGTTGATTTTGCTTTTGCGTTCCCATGTAGATTACTGTATGCGGGGTAGATGGTTTGAGCTCTTCAAACTTCATTCTAAGCTCTGAGTGATTTTGTTCGAATCGTATTTCCATTTTTCAAAACGTATTCGTATTCCAAGATAATGTATTCTTCAATGGAGACAATACCTAAAACCTCCAATACGGTAGGAATTGGTAAATCCATCAGACTCACAAAATTCCAAATCTCCAAGAGACCTTTTCTCATAGCTCCTGTCATTACTCCATCTATTTGATTCAGTTGAAACTCTTCACGTTTACTCGCGCTAATCTTTTCATTTTCATCTTCAGGCATAAGAAGGAGAATTGACTCCCCTGTCAATGACATTGATATAGTTTTGATATCATCATGACGATCGACTTTGTTATTGTCGTAAAAATAGATGTAATATGGTGAAGGGCTCAAAGGAGAGTCGATCAAAGTAACTCATGGATTCGTTGATATATTGGAGAATGTGTTGTTGCTACTACTGATGGAGGTGGTAGTGTTGGAGGAGGTGATAGTGTCAACTCCTCTATCAATATCGTCGATGTTAGCGATGGTGTTGGTGCTGGAGGTGGTGGTAGCAGAGGTGGTGGTGTTGATGTTAGATGAAGTGGGAAGGTCTGGCTTAATGTGAAGTTCTGGAGGCGGTTTGGAGTTTAAAGTCATTGTGTCTACAAAAAAAATAAAAATCGTATTTATTTCAAACCTAATTCAAACGGTAAAAATATAAAAAAGAAATATAAATAGCATGTAGTTATTGACTTTCTGACAAGAGATTTAGTTTTGAGACTAAACCAGTTACACTTAGGAATCCTTATAGAGTAAAACCAGATGAGTTACTCAACTAGCTTCAAATAATTATTTAGTATTTCTTACCTTAATGCTGACTGCTCTCCTAGTAGTTGTAGTAGATGCTGTTCCTTCGCCCACTGTTGTTGAAGTTGATGCCTTCTGGGTAAAAACAGTGATTTTTGAATAGCTAAAGTGGCACCGATTGACACTACGAAAAACCTTAGAACAAAATTCCATTTGTAATATGTACAGGTTTCTCGCTCAAATAAAAAATATCTTTGCATGGATTTTTATTTATGTATTAAGAAAGGGTATCCGTGCTAAGAAAATTGTTTCTGCACGGAGACATGTGTTTTTTTACAGGAGTAGAACGATGATCTATTCAGGCGGAAAAATTTCGTTTTCACTCTAAAATTTCGTTATAAAATATACAGATTTTTTGGGCAAATGAAAAATCATTTTCACGCTTCACGTCTTCATATATAACAAAGAGGAAGTTTTATGCGAAGAATGATGTCTTCGTAAGAGGATTTGAATTTCTTACCAAACAAAGATGTTGTTTTGTTCACGCAAAAAAATGGTGCTTCCTTTGCAGGAAAATGGTTTTTATTAGCCCAAAAACATGGTTTGTATTCTCTCAAAAAATGCTGTTTTTTTGTCCCCCAAAAAAACAAGTTTTTTTGCGCAAAAGAAGTGGTGTTTTTTGTCACAAAAAAAGTTGTTGCTTTTTCTGAAAACTCTTTCATACTATATATCTTTTGTTGCAAGAAAAAGTGTGTTTCTTCCCCAGCAAAAAGTGGAGTTCTTTCTCACCAAAAGCTGTTGTGCTTTCGAGCAAAAAAAATTATTTTTTTGTGCAAAAATAATGCTTTTTTTGCACAACAAATTATTGGCTTTTTTTGCGCAAAGAGTGGAGTGTTTTCTTGCAAAAAAATTTTTGTTTTTTTCTCGAAACTCCTTTATAATTTTTTGCGCAAAAAAATGGATTTTTCAAGCAAGAAAATTCCTTTATAATATATATAATTTTTGTGCAAAGAAATGCGGTTTTTCTTCCAAAAAAGCAAAACTTAGTGTGCGAAAAAATTCTATTTTTAGCGCAATAAATGTTGCTTTATTGCAACAAAAAGTGGTGATTTCTTTACGCGAAGAAAATACACATTTTTCTGCACAAAAAAATGTGTTTTTTCAGCCAAAGAATGGCTTTTTTGCGTGAAAAAAATGTTTATTTTCCGCGAAAAGTATGTTTTTCTCACAAAAATTATAGTTTGTTACGGAAAGTTCCTTTATAATATATATAATTTTTGTGCAAAAAAATGCGGTTTTCCTTCCAAAAAAGCAAAACTTTGCGTGTGAAAAAATGCTATTTTTAGTGCAATACATGTTTTATTGCAACAAAAAGTGGTGATTTCTTTACGCGAAGAAAATACACTTTTTTCTGCACAAAAAAATGTGTTTTTCAGCCAAAGAATGTTGTTTTGTTCGCGTGGGAAACAACATCATTTGCACAAAAATTCCTCAGCAGTGTATACAATTTTTTCACGCGATTGAAAATTGTTTTCATACATAAATGTTCATATAACACATAACGGAGTTTTTGCGGGAATAAGGTTGTTTTTCGAAGAAAATATGTTGTTTTGCAGTTAAAGAATGTCGCTTGGTTCGAGAGAAAAAATTTTCCATTGGTGCGAAAACCTCTTTATAATATATATGTACAGTAATAAAAATCTTTATATATTACAAAAGGATTTTCACGAGAAGAATGTTGTTTTTTCAGGCGATGATTGCGAGTTAAGGTCAATCAGTGTAACATTGACTATTTAGAAAGCACTTCTTTCACACAAAACCCATTCATTTCAACCAAAACATATGAAGGATCAGCATATGCTTCTGTATTTACTGCAACAACTAGAATGACTCTCAGCAATAAGGTAAAAGTTAATAAATAATTATTTAAGACTAGCTGTGAAACTTAATACGACATAGCTTTCAATCATGTATTATCTATTGTACTCACATAATATTTAATCACAGAAGTTTTTTGATGTCCTACGCTAACCCTTTACACTGTATGATAATGGTGATTAACAGGTTTTTTCCGTTTTTTTTCTAGAACTACTCATAAAAATGCGAACAGAAACTGGTCTTAAACCTCTGACTGAAGAAGACTTTCTACTTCCGCAAAACTTATATTTTAAAAAATTGAAGACACAGTACAGACTTTTGCAAACAATGTTAGTATCATCAGCAAAAACTTGTCACACGAGTAAAGGAGTTTTTGATATGAAACTCTTCTAACACTAAAGCTCTTAAACAATGATATCACAACGGAGATTCACAAAATTCGTTCTCAATTACTACTACAACGTCAACAAAATTGGCTAACTACACCCGTTTCTATCGATAACGCTCGTATAAGAAAGATAACAAAAAATAACTCAAAGGTCAGCAAAATAACAAAACAAAATGTAATACTCTTTACACTCAAGTTTTTGTCCGGTCCATTTTATCTTTATGAGACAAATACTTCTGTACGTTCTTTCAACAATAAAATAGAACCATTCAATACGTATCTATGAACATGATTATGTACAGAAACAGCCCAAATTTTCTTGCAATAAAACTGCACCAATAACAATGCAATTTTAATCCAACAATCAAACTCACAATACAAAACTCAGTATAAACCCACACGTTTATAAACTAGTCAACCTCATAATCTAAATCGACATAAAAAATCACAATATAAACCCCGTTCAAAATGAATACAACACAAAGAATTAAAACACCTGGTGCACACAACAAGGTACCTCTGACAACACAAAAAGTTTTAAATCACCTGAAGAACACAAAAAGGCACCCCAGTCCCAAGAAACAGGACCAGGAGAAGCTTTTTCACAAATACCATGACATATAAACCAATGTCTAAATCTACATTCCACACTATAATTTCCATACATCCTAAACAGCTGGTGCACACAAAAAGGTACCTCACAGGCTCTCATGGTAACTGGTGCCTATTTTTAGTACATTTGGAACCAGGAGAACCTCCTCCTCAGACTCCATGACAGATATTTGCTCCCTTATTACTACTAAGAATGTTTTTGGCATCCTTTCAACCAAAAGCACAAGACATAAATCATGAAAACATCACAGAAATTTGTGAGCACACTCGATTACCTGATATTACAGATGCGAAAATGTAGCATGTCGTACTCACCCTTGATTCCCTAGGTTGTTTTGGTTGCTTAATTTTTGGTGAACCCTGAATAAAAAAAAATGGGAGTCTTGTCAATCTAGAGCACAACTCATAAATCTTGAAAATATAACACAAATTCGTAGGCCCACTCCGCTCCGTTATCGTATACATGCAAAAACGTAGCATGTGATACTTACCCCCGATTTACTAGGATGTTTTGGTTGTTTAGTTTCTTGTAAAACCTGCAAAAGTTTTCAAAATGTTTTAATGCTGAATCTCAACGCAAAGATTTTAGGAAATATTATATAATGTTGTAAACACACCTAGTTTCCTTTGATTATAAACTGTGTTTTCACAACTAACAACTGCGCAAGTGCAACAAAAATGTTGCGACTGTTTAAAGCCCATTGGCAAAAGATTTTACATTATGACTTACTTTTGAGTACAAACTTTTTTCATGATTGGTTTTGTAATGCAAATCAATCACATTAATGTCAGGATCAAACTCTTCTGCACAGTTTTTATGGGTGCAGTACAATTTTGCACAAGGTTCTGGACATTGACCAAATATTGGTTGTGTTCGGTCTTTTCTTTCTCCACAACAACTGCATTCTGTCAGAAATGACGTAGCATCTGCATGCGCCACTTGTTTTTCATGGATTAAAAACTCATCCACGTCATTAAATGATGCTTGGCAAGACTTGCTGATTTTACACCAAACTTGTTCACAGGTTAGACACTCTCCGCATCTGTGAGATGTCACCTTTGGTGGTTTGCTATATGGCCCACAACAGTCCTCTTGTTCCAGCTGTGAAAAAGTCTCATCCGTGTCTTCCACTGCAACATCACCTTTTTTCTCATGTCCAACTTGAACCTATTGCAGCAAAACTACATTATAGATGATGATATTTTTTTGTTTTCAAGCTCTAACTTGCATCAAAAAGAGTAAATTCAATCAACCACGGGGCTATGTAATTTTGGTAACAAACTGGTATTGCAATAAGAATAATTAAAAAAAGAAAATACTATAACATGTGTAATATTGAAAGTATGAACACTATGTTTGCATTTCATCAAGTCGTTTTCCTAATAAGTATCAGAAATTCCCTGACAGACATTGTGAACCACTCACCTGGTGCGAATATCTAAAATATGACACTCCATAAATCAAATTTGAGGCACATGAGTTTGCAACATGATTGATTTTTGTTTGTTATTTTTTATAACATTTGGAATTTTCGGTCTAACTTTTGCCCACGTGGTTCTCACAGGATGCAATGCCCTTCCCAGACCCTCAGCTGCTATTGCGAAACTAAATTTTTCTCAACACTCACACTAATTGGGGAAAGGAGGTTGTAAGTTTATTCACAAATCTGAAACAAAATCTAAGAGCGGAATTTAAAAAAATGCCTGTGATTGGTGCCAATATTTCTTTAGCATTTACTGCATTGACTGCAAGAAAACTATTTTTTTGCCAAGAGCAGTTGAGAATTTCAGGAGCGCGTTGTTTTCTGTCAGAGCCATGGTTTGTGAGCAAAAATTGAACAAAGACTTCAAAACTGTATCCAAAGATTACGAACAATAATCAACAGGAGTGTTAAGTCTTGCCTATCAAACTGAGTTAAGAGTGATCTTTTTTAGATATTAGCACCGAGTGAGTGACTCACAATATCTTTGAGGAATTCTCTGATACTTATTAAGAAAGCGACTCGATGAAATGCAAATGAAGTGTCCACACTTTCAGTTTTACACATATTATAGTAATTTTTTTTAGTTGTTTTTATTACAACATCAGTTTTGTACGAATCATACTTGGCTCACTGTGCAATCAACAGTAAATACTAAATGGTTTCAAGCTAAACTGCTTAGTCATAATTGATAGATATCACTAAAATGTTCAATTTGAGTTATATAAAATTAACAAGCATAGTTATCCACTTCCACAATAAACATCAGTCCAACTAAACAAAACACCATTAAACGCACTCACCCAACCACCACTCTCCTCAATCCAATCGTTTATGGTTCCCCCGTACTTGTTAATTGGTGTAGATTCAAAATGCTCGCTAAGGTCATTCACTAATATCAAATGTCCAACACCATGTGCTATTATTGCTGTCACCAGTTCTAGAACCTTAAATAAAGAGCATTAGGGTCACATTGCTGAACGTTCTATGGTGACATCATCTCAACCGCTGACTCACACTTACTGCCACTATTTTGTTCCATGATATCGTTTTACCATAAAATGTCTCTTTAAACAGTCTATTCAGACCTTTCTTCATCCGTGCTCTGGGTAGCTGCATACAGTGTTTAGCTGCTTCCTGAATAAACTTATGATCTTCCTTGTCCAATGCTTCAACTAACATAAGTTTTCCATTACATTTACACAGTTTACAAATGTTACAACCAGCATATGCTTATAGAGCATATTGTGATAGATTTGCACCATTGGTGCTCAAAAAGACCAACAGTCGAAGAAAAAGATTTTTATTAGGGATTCGACTCTGTACCCCTGGGGTGGATATCGGCCCATTCTGGCACTGAGCCAGAATGGCGTGTGCAAGTGAGTTTTCTTGCTATCTGATTGTGTGTTGATTACCGTCATTTATTGTCTGATGTAAGAAACAAGCAAGATATAGTATGCTGAGCAGAAACATATTTGGATATTAACTGGTATAAGCCTGCACACTCTGCGTAACGGTGACTGTCCTTTATTTATGCTGATCAGCTTCAGTTCAGCAGAGATGCAACTGACTTCGTTTCAACTGATCGGGCAACAGTGACCCACCCGCTGATTTGCAGCTACAGTGCCATTTGCTTGACGAAAGTACATTTAAAGTCAGTAAATGTTGTGTATTCATATATTGTAAACTAAAAGTTAGTTGATTCACTAATCAAGAACTAGCTCAATGTTTTTATTGCCTGCTGGAACAACTGAAGTGTGAATGGCGAGCATTGCACATCTATTGTGTCGCTCGTAATCAAAGATGACTATGAGAACACTGACTCAGTTATGTATGCATAAATAAGTACTGCTATTACTGTCTGCTTGATTATTGAATACAGATAATAGTGGCTAACAACCAGCTCTAATCACATGTATGAACGGTAACCATTTTTCTTATTTCCTCCACACATTCCCCTCTATTGATTATATTAGGCTTTACAGAATGCAAGATTATGTAATTGCACTAAGATAAAGCAAAACCCATGAAAAATGAATTAAACTTTGGTCAAAAATCAAAAGTAAAAAAAACAATGTGAAAAGCCATGTTCCATTGGCTGAATTGATACAAGTAGAACTGAGGTTGAGCAAAGTAAAATAAGATAATACTGATAACATGTGGAGACAAGAACAGATATAATTGTACTCATAATAAATAACTTCAGGTTTGAAGCTCGCGGTTGACAACTAACACTGGTCAGAGCAGTTTGTAGATAGAACACCGATGTTGATCAGTTGTACTAACACTAACACACTGTTATCTAAGCATATATTGTTAATCACACAGGTAACCTACGCTTCCGTACTTGATAAATTTCCTTTAGTTGCTTATTGCTTCTCACAGTTTGTATACACCATGCTTGACTAGGAACGGTATTTGGCAGCGCATATTGATTTTTAACTCCAAGAAACTAAAAACCATGACCTTAGTCCTTCTACACTACTATGCAACAACATAGACCCACTAACCAGTGTTGAATAGCAGCTATTTCATATAAATATATGCAGTAATGTGTACAGACTTAAGTTTGTGTACCCACCCCTTGATCATGGCCTACAAAGGAATGTCAGGAAAAAAACAAGTTACGGTTTGATGCCAGAGTCCCAAATTCCAGCCCATGGTAGTGGCAGACAATCGTACAGTGAATTGCTGTTTAGCAGTAACATGGGAAATTGCTGAAAAAGCTAAACTCCAGACAAAAAGCCATGGATGGGCTCGTTACCCTGTTCACGCTCTCCAGTTTTCTCTTGCGTGCTAGAACCTCTTCCTTTGCCAACATCTCCAGCATCTCTATTTCAAGAGATGGCATCTATGATAGAAGGACCACTGGTGAAAAAGCTTGGTCCACCAGCCAGTCCTCCTGAAAGTCTGAGGTAACTTGACCCACCAGTTTGGAAGGCCTAGAGAATTTTGCAAAGGAAAATCCAGACTTTTGAAAAGTTGTGCGATGCATTATGCAGTCAAAACTGTCAAGTGATGTGGCGATTATGCAGTGATCAAATAATTTAGATGAAATTTCAAGAAAAAAGAAAAGGCAAGTGTTACATACTTGTACTCTAAATTTTATTAACTTTCTAAATCAGCAAAGAAAATAGACAACCGGTACGAATTTTCAAATAATGTAAACTGAGATGTCTGAATCATATCCCAAAAAAAAGTTAAAACTGGCACAACATGCACAAAGCAAAAATATTGGAACTGTCGCAACTGGTACAAATCTTAAAAAAAGAAGTATACAATTTATTCAAAAAAATGAAAATGATATCAAGACCTAATCATTGCTGCTGATAATTGTGTCAAATGTTGACAAATTTTATTAGTAATTTACTATCGTGAAATAAATTAAATTATAATTTTAATAATTCATTTATTTTGTAAATAATTATTTACTAATAATTATTATTATCACAGTTGTGTTATTAAATAAAACTAAATAGGTAAATGTTACTAATAATACTTATAGTTCACCATCATCTATTGCCGTTTTTATTTCTCTCTGCTTTATCTGCCCATCTGATGGTAGTTAGTAAAAATAGTAACAAGTAATAATAATACTAATAAAAATAATAACAAGATAGTGTCAGCTGAATTAGAATTTTTATAGTTATAATAACAATCACAATAACAGAAACAACAATTACGATGACGACAATGACAATAGATAAGTGAGTGGACGGATGGAAATATGGAAAGATGGATGGATAGACGGGTGGATGGACAGATGGATGGATGGATAGATGGATGGATAGATGGAAGGATGGATGGATAGATTGATGGATAAATAGTGAGTTGAAGTGGGTATTAGTCAATGACTGTGCTTAAATACAACACCCACATTGACATACTGCCTCCAACATTAAAGGCGTCAGGGTTTGATTTGAAGTGCAAGTGTGCACACCTGTTTGCTATAAGCGATAGTATACAAGTAGAAAAAAAAGTGATAGAATTTATGAATAAATGTGTTCGTAGTCTGGCAGATAGCCATGCCTGTGTTAGTATAAGTTATTTTGAGAACATGCCGCCATTGAAGTCACTTCGGTTACCCCATGTTTATTCAAAAATTTGCAACATGCTTTACAGTTCCAACCCAGAGTTGGTCTTAAAGTATGTTAGCATTGAACACCCATTTAATGATTTCTCAATTATTCAAGTCGTAAGCTGCAGATTGATGTATTTGATGACTAGGTAGGCCCATTCAGTAGTGATTTACGAGCTTGTCACAAAGCCATCTCTTTGGCATGCTATAACTTCCATTGATTGCCGAGTATATTCCAGTTTTCAATTATAATAAATACTGGCAAGTTTATATAAATGAAGGTACATTGTTTTCATTTTAAATAAAATCTCATCAAGCAATTCATAGTTTTTGGTCTAATGAAGGCCATTGCAGCACGAAATGATTGCAGAATTTGTCATGAAGTCCAATGTGATCACACGCACAAAGGTCATTTAAGACTTACTTCATCAAATAAATAGAAAACGAGTGTACGTGTTTCGGTGAGTTAGGGAACAATAGTAGACAAGTAGACAACAGTGAGTATACAGAATAATAATAAACGACAACAATAAAAATAAACAGCGGAGTCTGGCTGGCCAAATAAATAATGTACGGTAAAAACCAAATACATTTTTGATCCGAATACGACTTCATTTTATGAAGAGTAAAGACTGGCAAGCATTTGTAGAAGGTTTTTTGAAGGCTTGTAGATCAACACTGAGTGAGCCAAAAAGATTATTCAATACATCAATATACTGCTTAAGACCTGATTATTCAGAAACTCAACAGCAAAGTGTTAAGCACGGACATGCTTCAAGCCTAGTTACTCTTGTCAAGAGAACTTTCAGTGCATGCACTCAGGTCAAGAGTTTAATAGTTGTCTTTCAGTATTGATGGGTGTGCAAATCCTTTACAACATCAAATACGTTTCAAAAGCATTTTAATGATCTAGAGAAATTTAATTAATTTTGTGGCCATGACCTATTCTTTTGATATGCTGTCTGCTCACATAATGTTTTTTGACTGGGATGTTCTCTCACTTCATTCAAAACAATACAGGTTTATTGCAACATGGTAAAAAGAACTCCTGGATCCTGATTCACAATTTTTCTTAATATTTGTTACATTTTCAAATTTAGCTGTTGCGCTGAACGATTTACTAGAGTTGTACCAGTAAGCAACTTACCAATAACATTGAGCATTATAAAAAACTTGTAACCATCATACGTAGTCTTTTTCTTTATTAGGAATTTCTCATATGTATATTCATGCTGTAGAAAACCTTTATGATTATAAACCTTGTCAGAATCCAATCTAAAACATGAATAATAAATCTTAGTTCTGATGCCAGCAAGTAGCAAGTGCACAAAAAAACTCTTACGCCATTGAAAGTGCTATTAAATTGAAAGTTCAAATTGAGCAACATTTTCTTTACTTTTTTTTTTGAAAGAAAAATTGCTTCTATGGGTAATATTTCCAAAATTTAAAACACTCTTAAAAATGTAGTTTTTGCCAAAAAAGTTAACACATTCATGTCCAAAAAATATATGAGCTAGCGCAGCTGAACTTTTCTACCTATCAATGAAAAAAATTGCTACTTGTTTATACAGATAGAAGAAGTAATCTTTGTGGTATGAAATTATAAGCATAAATAGCTTTTTAAATGCTTAAATTGCATTTAAGAATGAAAAAAATTTAGGGGAAACCATCTAAGTTTGTTTTTTCATGAATTTATGGCAAATGATAGCCTTAAAAATTGGGTAGTATGGGATGGCACCCGCACTAACTGAAATATGATTTTGCGCTACATTGTCGCATATTTAGAAACCGTCTATGAATTATTAGTAAGCTTTTTGAAATAAAGTCTTATTAATTAGAAATATTAAAATAATTCAGCAAAACAGTATTTCATTGAGTAGATAAGACATTGGTGTTTCATTTTTATTTGTCAGAAAATCATTAAATTTTTCTGCAGAGTTTGCGCAGTTGCGTCAATTTTGGGCAAGCCTTCTGACTAGTTACTCGTGAGGAGAGCACATTTCAGAAGTCTATTGACAGACAAAGAGAAACAAAATTGCATTGGCTGTTTGGAGAACAAATTTCTGTCTGATTGGTGGATTAGTTGCAAAGATATTAACACAACTGTAGATGGATCTTTTCAAACTTGCACTTTGAGAAAATTTCACATAAAAATCCTTTAGCGTCATCACGTGATAATTATCGGTTGAGCTGCATTGGCTGCAATAAGATTTATCCTTGTTTAAAGACCAAACAGAGTGAAACATTATTTGCCATTTTATTTGACCATAAATTTCCAAAAACTGGGGGGAGAATGAAAAGTCTAACAAAAAAAATGAGTACCTGTTGATGGCAAAAATTCCTATAATTTCACGAGTAAGTATTTCAATGGAAGGGTAAGCCATGTTTAAAATTTTTTCGCAGCAGATTTTTGAACTTCTAAACGGGGTTGAAAGTTTAAGTTATGTTAGCAACTTGTGGAATTTTTTAATAAAAAAATTGAAAGTGGCTTCACCATTTTACTACAAACAAATATTTAACATTCTAAAGCTGCATACACACTAGAACAATTTTTGTTCAAAAAATTGTTCATGTTAGAGTTGTGCCCTTTATCGGCCGATGATTGCGTACACACTAGAAAAGAATTTTGTCCAAAAAACATTTGCTCTTTGGTGAGAGAGGCAGAGAAAATTTGTTTTTCAGCAAAACCATAGCATTACTAATCATATTGCTGTCTGTTATTTCACAATTATTCACCATGTCTATGATTTTTATTAGTAAATGCACTAGCTGTTGCTGAGTCAATATTAATTGTTTGTAGTATCTGTTGGTCCGAACAGATTATTTTCTTTATTTTTTTCAGCTTTACCAAATACCTATTTAATTAATCAAGATTACTTCTAAATTATTTAAACTTTTCTCATCATTGGGTGATCAACCATGTCCTGCCCATGTTGAAATAGAAATGGTGATACATAATAATAAATTTTCTTCATGAGTTTTTACAAATAACAATAATTATTATTATTTGGTTATTGCTGCGAGAATTGATGGCTTTTAGTATTTTATCATCAGTGTATGTGATCACAAGCCACCTCTGCACTGATTTCGTGTTGTAGTTTCCTTGATATTCTGCTAAAAACCGTTGGTGATTTTGAGCAGTGCTCAAATGGCAATAATGCCGGCCGACATGATACAAAATAGGCGGTAATTGCATTCACACTAGGCCGTTTTGGAATTGCGTCAATTTCAGCCACGGAATTGTTCTAGCGTGTACGCAGCTTTAAATGAATGTGAAAGAGTGAAGCCAGAAGCTGAATATTGCTTTCAAAATACCAGTCAGTATCCATGGGCAGCAATTATAGTTGTCTAACTCAAGTCAATTCACCCTTCTCAGCAACAATTGACTCTGTACAATTGTAGCGCTTTGTCAATTGATAGCTTTTGTGAAGGCAGACCACAAATGATGTTATTTAAAATGCTGCGCCAACTTTGATTATCTACAGGAAAGCCATTGGGACTCGATAACATTAGACTTGGGCCCCATTTATATATCTACCCATTAGACTCTTTTTTTGAACAAATTGCTAAGCAATTGATAGCAAGCTATTTGAGGTAGTCAGCAAGCTTTGATCCACATCTAAAAAGTGCTAGATCATTTTCTTTGACCAATCATATCACTGCTCACAGTTTGTCATTTTGAATGAAAGCACAATTGGTTATGTAGAAAGATTTGCTTCTAAACGTCGTTTTTTTCTAGTTTCCAAGCTATTTATGGCTAATTGTGACACGTGACCCAGTAGAACAACAGCAAAGAAAAAGGAACTGAGGGAAACACCCTGTTGTCTTTTCATTTCGGAAGGGAAAATCGGTAGCTAGCCTGCAGATGCACTCATAGCTTTAACCTGCTATGCTGGTTTAATCAATAAAATGTTGTTCCATGCGTCTTTTTTATTGCTTGGGGACAGTTTGGCTGTAACAACAATGTCATAGCTTTTATTCATATAAAATACAACTCCAAGATATAAATTTCCAGTTTTAGGTGGTTGGTATTTTTCTCGATAGCTCAGTTGTCAGTTTATCATAATTTTTCATGTAATTGTTTGCCTAGTCATTGTGTAACCAAATATGTTTGACCTCTGTGTTTATAGTACACTATATCAATTGTAATTGGATTTTTTATTCAGCAAGTGCCCACAGCCATATTGTATATATCATAGTGAACATTTCATGCATAGCCTTCGTTTTTTTACTTTCACTATGTTATCTTAGTATGTTTGGTTTTGTATTTTTTTATGTATTGAAATATTTCAACTTGTTACAAGCTGTTAACATTCTTAGTCTCTAACATCTTACACTTAGGCTGCAATGTGTCACATAAGTCACATTGCGTTTGCTTTGTGGATGCCCAGAAATTTAATATTCGAACCTTTCAAAAGAAAACATATTGTAGCGGATTTTGACGTCCATTACTTTCCGCTAGGGGATTGTGCTGGCAGACGCGCCATCTGTGCAGCCACAACAAAGCAGTCAGCATCTTCAGGCCTGACAAGTAACAGTCTACCTCAACCCAGAGGTGACCCTGTACCGAATTGGTACAAACACAGTGTTGTAAAGCGAGTGGCTGACTTTAACAACGGTAGCAAGGAGCCTTTGGCTCAGACATACACAGCATAGTAGTGTGTAAATAAACCGTTTATTCATGACAGAATAACAGGTAATGCTGGCAATACAAGACAAGAGAACACACTCTTGCCATATCAGTAAGTGCAATGAGTATGGGCAAACTTCTGCCTTTTGTAGGCAGAGTTGTGGAAAAATACCAGCCATGCACAGGAAGAATGGCAGGAAGTTATATGACATATAGCAACAATAGAATACATAGTAAATGATATTGTCCAATAAGATAAGCTAGACAAGTTAAAGAGCACTGGCGCCCATAGGTAAGGGGCGAAGTCCATAGGCAACTTGGCCAGTGATTGGTTGGTATAGTCTTTGGGCGTTAAACAGCCTTGGGTCCACTTTCCTCTACATCCGAAGGTAACTAGCTTTGGAAGGTGGCATCTGGAGACTTTTAGGTTAGATTTCATCAACCTGGTCATGGCGGCCATCTTGTTGCCGACCTGGGATAACAACCCAGGGTCGGTATAGTAAATACTTGGTGCCGAAGTAATAGTTATTGCTTATAAGAGCAAAACAATTGCTGTAACAGATGCTGGTCTTTGTCTGTTATAATCAAGGGAGGCATGCCTGTGGTACCCACCAACAGGTGGGCCTCTGCGCAGTAGTGGTCACTGTATGTAGTCAGTAAAATCCACCACAATATTTCGGGGTTGCCAGTCATAGCTAGAATCACAGAAACAAAAGTGGGGGAATTATAAGTGGTTACAATAGAGAAAGCTTTATACACTGGTTACAGAAGGCGCCAGAATTCTCTACAGAAATATATTGGTGCAAATGTGAAATGCAAAAAAAGTTGTGTCACTCGGCAGTTTCTTCCACATCGTAAGCTTCATAAAACACACTTAAATAGACTACGAAACCTGACATCACAATTTTAACTAAATTTCAGTCTGCATTCCTTTTACATAACATAGGTCCATAATGTACAACTGTTCTATGGGGGTTTAATTTATGATAGAGATCGACGTTTTGGATAGAGCTAAAACAAAGTTGTCTTGGAAAGTGACCAAGAAAGGAGATTTTCTTGTGGCTTTTATTGAATGCTTATATGAGCCAGTTCAAATGGTTTACTATATATATATATATATATATATATATATATATATATATATATATATATATTGTAATGGAATTTAGCATAGGTGGCCTCTATCATTGATGCTATGCTAGCCAGTATGCAGTGTATAAACACTCGTTAGTCATACTAGACTCAGCTCCGCCTGATTGCCTTAGTATAGACGTGGATGCGTGCCTGCCGCAGAGACTGATGAGTCAAGATTCAAGCAAGGGATTTCCCGCCTTACTAAAGAAGTTGGCTGGCGCATTATTGTTATGTTTATTGACTGTATATATGTTTTCATTGCGCCTGCTTGTTTATGCTATTTTGTTTGACCTATATTAATGTTATTGACCAATCCTGTTCTGTTATATTTCAACTGTTCATTAGAATATTGAACTGCATAACTTGGTCAACATGTGGCCCAGTGGGCAGATTAGATTGTGCGCTTACAAAGAGAGGTACTCTGAGTAAGCTTTTGTCTCTTGAAGCAATAAAGTGTTAGCTATTGTAACCCGGTGTGTTCACTTGGCAGTTGGCCAAAAAGTATTAGGATACTTGCACACGGCACGGCACAACACGGAGCTTATTGACTCATAGCTCATCTATACATAGAGCCACTACTAGCGAATAAGTAGCTCTCATTAGCAATTGTAGTTAGATTGCTAAACCAGTACACTTCTCTAGTAGCTGTTTGGTAAAGGTGCGACAAAATCCTTTACATTGGTGGCAGCAGTGGGATACTAGTGAACGTTAGACACTACTAGAGAAGCTGTACACTGCCAAACACCACCCCTACTCATTCCCCGAGTATTGGTGTTTGCTATACCGTAATAGTTGCCTGGTAGCAGCCAAACTACCACCCAAGGACACTGTTACGCCCCTTGCTCTGACCCGGTGGTACCCCCCACCCGGCAGAACACCCCCCTCTCCTTGCTGTGTTTGATAAGAGAACTACAGTCACCCTGCTCGGTGAACTCGGTAGTCGCTGTACTGCTCACGCGAGATCGTACAGGCATCTCTTTCAAACCCTGGGTACCCCTCTCAGCTCTGCAGGGTACCCCTCTCAGCTCTGCAGTGTACCCTGCATTAGCTGTACCGAGTGATTTAGAAACTGTCCTGCCTATATACGGCCAGAGTTTCTAACCTAGTGTTGACACGGCATTGACGCGGTGTGCTGTCAGTCTTCCACTGTTCATCTGGTACACGGAGTTGTCTCCCCCCGTGCTCACAGACCCTGCTGATTGTGAAGACTATACCCCACGTTGATGACCACACAGAGA
Source organism: Cryptosula pallasiana (assembly GCA_945261195.1). Taxonomy (NCBI): domain Eukaryota; kingdom Metazoa; phylum Bryozoa; class Gymnolaemata; order Cheilostomatida; family Cryptosulidae; genus Cryptosula; species Cryptosula pallasiana. The sequence goes on along the minus strand of OX183131.1, from coordinate 51,275,934 downwards.
GCCAGGAGCACTGGGCGGTTGCCAGTGGGCATGGCAGAAGCTGAGGCGTTAGACAGACTCACACAGACCCTGCGAGGAGTGTTGCAGCACCCTGCACCACCCTTTGCTCCTACACGGGACTTCAAACCTCCTAAGTTCAATGGACAAGGTGATGTAGAGTACTTCATCACACGGTTTCTAGAAGTCGCTGAAGCAAATGAGTGGAATGCTCGCCAAACCCTGCTCCATGTGAGAGAGGCACTTCGTGATGAAGCACTGGATTGTGGTAGACCCAACACCCTGCAAGCAGTGTTCACAGCACTCCGTGCTCGCTTTGGCCTTACACGCCGTGAGGCGTTACAGAGTGTAGCACACTTGAAGAAGGCATCGAAGACTTCCCTCCAAGAACATGCTAGCGAGGTGGAAAAACTAGTTCGAATAGCCTATGAAGATTTGCCAGACAGACACGTTGAACGCATGATACTAGAGACGTTCTCCTCCACCCTGGGTAACCCAGATCTGCAACGCCATTTGTTAGCAGTGGATCCGCAGGGTCTGGAAGATGCAGTTCATGCTGGAGGCGAGTTCCTCCACATCAAGGCAGTTCCTGACTCGAAACCATCCAGGGTACGAGCTGTAGAAAGTGATGAAGAGGAAGAAGAACCCTGTAAGCCTTCCATGAAACCATTCCATCATTCTCAGACTGCTGCCATGATGTCGCAGGCTCCAGGAGGGATGGCTCACCCGTGTCCAGTTACTAACAACAACCCCACAGTGAGCTACCCCCCTCCACCCCAGCAGCCAGCGCCCGTGTCGGTAGACATGATGACTCATCTACTCCAGACATTACAGAACATGGCTATGGAGTTGCAGCAAATGAAGCAGTGGCAACAACAGGTGCATACACCCCCTTCGGTGCCCCCGGGTTTCTTTCCTGTGGGACACACCCCTTCTGTGATGTATGCACCCCCTGTTGGTGTGTACCCTGCTCCTGAAGTGACGCACCCTCCTGCCCGGGTACCCCACCACACGCCTAATGTGGTGCACAACCCTTCACCAGCTACATCTGGCACCCCTGTCATGGGACAGAACTCTCAACACACGGTGTCACAGCCTGCTACGGCGCGGTTGGTTCCCCCTCAGTGTTGGGGCTGTGGACGGACAGGTCACTATAGTAGAAGTTGTCCATCTAAGCCTAAGACAACCACCGTACCCAGAGCAAAACCCGTGTCGGGAAACGACCAGTGCCCGCAGTAGTCACCCCCTTGACTAGCTGTAACAGGGCACAAAGGTGGAAGAAAGAACTGGAAAGGGTAGAGAGGCATAACCCTGTGTTTCCAACTCCTTCACCCGGGTCCTCTGGACCACCTATCAGAAGGAAGGCGCCGCCTTCCCAACCTAAGTGGCAGCTGCCAACCTCTAACCGGTATGCAGTGCTACCACATGACGCAGACGGCACAGAGCCTTATGAAACCTCTGCCGCCGTACACTCCTTACTCGACCTATCTCCTTTGGAGCCTGTAGGTCCCCTGAAGAACCGGCCTGCCCCCGTTCAGAGACCTAAGCCAGTAGTTGCACCAGCCAGCCCGTCAGTGGAGCGCCCTTCACGCCCTAGAAATAGAGCGTCGCCTCCCCCCTCCCGAGCTGCAAAGGTTCAACCTACCCGGCTGTCTAACACTGAGATAGAACGGCCATACGGGGCAAGCTACTTCCTACCAGGGAAACTTGAAGGCAAGTCAGTCACCCTTCTAGTCGATACCGGTTGCACCACAAATCTCCTATCCAAGCACGTCTTTAACCAGTTACCTGAGTCAGTAAGACAGTCAGTACAGGAGAGTGAGTCCCATGGTATCCTAGCCGACGGCACCCAGATCCCTTTCTTTGGCACGGTGAGAGCTACCCTCCGTCTCCGTGATGTGAAAACTGAAGCCACATTTGTTATCAGTCACATAAACGAGGACGCTATCTTGGGGATGCCCTTCCTCACCGACCATGATTGCAGAATGAGGTTCAGTGAGTGTGCCATTGTCGTAGCAGGAAAGGAGATGCGCTGTACTAACAAGGACGGTACACTGCTAATGAACAATGTTCAGGTCCTTCGTACCACCCAGCTACCCCCGGGCATGGAATCTACCATCCTGTGTAAGGTCACCACACAGAGTTACCTACCCCTTGGGTTAGTAGAGTCCCGACCCGGAGGTCCTCCAATTGCTGCTAGTCTGAACAAGCCAGATAGCAAGGGACATCTGTTAGTGAGGTGCATGAACCCGACTGCTCAGCCAGTAGAACTGAAGGCGGGAAGCACCGTAGGCCACTACAGAGGAGTGAGCCCTGAAGAGGTCGAGCAAACTGAGGTGATTGCCATGTCCGCTTCCACCCCTCCGGTTCATTCTTCTCGCTCCCCGGTTCCTCCTCACGTCGCTGAGTTGTATTCAGCCGCTCTCCCCCAGTGCCAGAACAGACGCGAGGCGCAGCAAGTAGCTGGGTTGCTACGACAGTATGCTGCCGTGTTCAGTTCGGGAGACCATGATGTTGGCCAAACCACCCTGGTCACGCACAACATCCCTCTCCTCCCTGGTACTCGGCCCATCCGCCAACCCCCTCACAGGCTAGGCCCTGAGAAGGAGGCGGAGGCAGAGAGGCAGGTGGAACAACTCCTAAAGCGTGGGCTCATAGAACCAGCCTCAGGGGCCTGGAGTTCCCCCGTGGTTCTAGTGAGAAAAAAGGACGGGACATGGAGGTTCTGTATTGATTACAGAAGGCTGAACGCTGTCACGCACCAGGACGCCTACCCCCTCCCCCGCATCGATGAGAGTCTAGATGCCTTGTCGGGGAGCAAGTTCTTCAGTACCCTGGACTTGGTTAGCGGGTATTGGCAGGTCCCCCTTGATGAAGAGGCCAGTGAACGCTCTGCGTTTGCAACCCGTACAGGTCTGTGGAAGTGGAAGGTCCTCCCCTTCGGCCTCACTTCAGCTCCGGCCACCTTCCAGCGGTTGATGGAGAAGGTACTCCAAGGTCTACACTGAAAGACCCTCCTGCTCTACCTCGATGACATTATTGTCATCGCTCCTGACTTTTCCACTCACATCCAGCACCTGGCTGAAGTCTTTCAGCGCCTACAGCAGGCCGGTTTGAAGCTCAAACCCAGTAAGTGTGAGTTGCTTAAGCCAGAGGTCCGGTATTTAGGACACGTGGTGAGCAGTGCAGGAGTGGCCACAGACCCGGAGAAGGTTGCTGCTATAGCACACTGGCAGACACCCAAGGAGTTAAAGGGCTTACAAGCCTTTCTAGGTACCGTAGGGTATTACAGGCAGTACATCCCTGACTTCTCTACAGTGGCACGGCCACTCACTCAGCTCACGAGTAAGCATGCTCTTTGGGAATGGTCTACAGCCCAAGAGACCGCATTCCAGCAGCTGAAAGTGGCCATGACCCGTGCCCCTGTCCTGGGTTACCCTGACCCGAAGCTACAGTACACCTTAGACACTGATGCTAGCAATGCAGGTGTAGGTGCTGTGCTTTCGCAGGTGCAAGAAGGTAGTGAGCGAGTAATCGCTTACTACAGCAAGACGCTCAGTCCTCAGGAGCGCAACTATTGTGTCACACGGAGAGAGCTGTTGGCAGTAGTGAAGGCTGTCAAGCACTTCCGTTCCTACCTCTATGGGCAGCACTTCCGTCTTCGGACAGACCATGCCTCCCTGTTGTGGTTGTGTCGCCGCCGGGAACCCACCAGTCAGGTGGCTAGGTGGCTCGAGTCCCTCTCTGAGTTCAAGTACACCATTGAACATAGGAGTGGCCCCCGACACGGCAACGCAGACGGCTTGAGTCACAGGTGTTCCCCTGAGTGTAGGCAGTGTGGTCACATTCAAGAAAGGGATGGTGGACCCTCTAAGGCTGAAGTTCAGCAAGAGTTGGCCTCCTCCTTTCGGCCCCAGCTCTCCGCTATTTCAGCTCCGACTCGGTTCGAGTCACGGCCACCACCCCCCAGCACAACCACCTTCTCTGTCCCTCAGGTACCCCCCAATGCCGTTCAGCCCGTCCAACCGGATGTCGACCTTGTCCAGGCTCAAAGTGAAGGCAACCACGCTGTAGCTGTCATTTACCGGGCAGTGTCTACACAGCGCCCCCTCACTAAAGAGCAGTTGGAGCTCGGCAGCCAAGAGTTGAGACGACTGAACAACTGCATTGGGGCTATGAGACTCCGGACAGATGGTGTGCTGGAACTTCAGGTCTCTCCCAACCGCCGCTCCCGTTGGTGTGCGGTCTGTCCAGCAGGTCTCCGTGGTCACACGGTCTGGCAGACCCACTCTCTTGCGCACCAAGGAGTGAACAGGACCCTGAAGCGCCTCCAACTCACGTGGTACTGGCCAGGGATGACGGCAGATGTACTCCGTCTGGTCAGGAGTTGTGAAGTTTGCCAGAGAGCCAAGAGTGGTGGCACCAAGCCCAGTCCCGGCCGCCAGCGCATGTACGCTGGCCGCCCCTGGCAGAAGTTGGCCGTTGATTTGGTGGGCCCTTTCCCTGAGACAGAGCGTGGCAATGCCTGGATCCTGGTGTTGACTGACCACTTCACCAGGTGGCAAGACGCTCTGGCCCTGCCAAATGCCACGGCCCCAGTGGTAGCAAGTGCTCTGGATGAGCAGGTCTTCTGCTATATGGGCATCCCTGAGCAGATGCACACAGACCAGGGGGCTCAGTTTGAGTCCCACCTGATGCAGGAGTTGTGTGCTCTGTGGGGTATAGAGAAGACCCGTACCACTCCTTACCACCCACAGGCCAATGGGATCGTAGAGAGGAATAACCGGGTTCTAGGTGATTCCCTCCGATCACTGCTCTTGAAGCGCAGTCCAGGTGACTGGGACTTGCTGCTCCCTCAACTGATGAGGGCCTTCAGAGCCACCCCTCATTCCACGACTGGTGAAACGGCCAACTACATGATGCTGGGCAGGGAACTGCGACTGCCAGATCAAGTGTCCTACCATCCCCCTCTGACTGATTGCATGCCAGTGCACGAGTACGCCCAGAACCTCAAGTTGAGACTGGAGGAAGTACACGAGGCGCTAAGAGAGCAACAAATGGAAGTCAGAGCTGAGGAAGGCGAAGAGCCCGGCTTATACACGGTTGGAGACCAAGTATGGTTAGAGAACCGTCGTAGACGCCGTGGAGAGAACCCCAAGCTACAGGCCAAATTCATCAGCCCCTTTGAGATTGAGGAGGCGTACAGTAATCACACCTACCTCATTAGTAGGCAAGGCCAGCGGTCCGTGCAAAACGAATGCCGCCTTAAGCCCTACTACCCCAGTGTTGACCCCAGAGGACAGGCGCCAGCGGCAGTGGAGCCTAGGCGGCGTCCTAACATGCGTGGGACGCGTGCGCGTATAGCACCTCCACCCTTGTCTCCCCTGCCTGCGCCCCCTCTGTTTGAACCACCGCCATTAGAGACTAATTTGCCTCCTCCACCAGAAAGGAGAGTGCCAAATTTGGAGCGGCCAGTTGCAAGAAGGCCTGCCACTCCCCCAGTAGCTGAGACACCCTCATCTCCTGCACAGACTGAGAGCCAACCACCACCTGTGTCATCACAACGGCCACGAAGGAACGTCGGCCCACCCATGCGCTATGGACAGCCTCTATGCCATCTCATTGCAACTGCAAAAGGAGTGGATGGAATGTCAGAAATTGCCGAAACGCCTGAGATTCAAACGCCTCTCCCGCGTGAAATTCTTACAGACACCCCAAATTGGGTGTCGCTAGAGAGAAAACACTCTGGAGAAGAGTCCCGAGAGAGCAAACTTTTAGGAGTTGCTAGTCAGACAGAGTGGATGGACAACTGGGTTCGTCGCCATAGCTCTTCCAGTGACCCCTTGGCGCTACAGCAGACACCCCCTTTTCAGTGGCAGTCCACGGAGTTTCCCCCACTCCCTACTGCCTCCCCACCCTGCAGTGTACCCACTGTGCCGGCATCAAACACTCTCACCTATAGCCAGAGTGTTTTGAAGCCTTCTTCCACCCCTCCCCCGACCCGGGATGACCTGGGGCCGAGTCGGAGTACAGTGGCGGAACAGGAAAAGCCACCCGTAGGTACTAGACTACCCCCCACGGTCACCAGAGAGCGTATGCAGACGCTGGGGAAGATTATCCCTGGTAAGAAGAGAGGAGAGGAGCAGAGCTCTTGGCTGGACCTCTAAGCGGGGCCATTTCCCCCCCCCCCCCCCTTACAGCCACCCCCTCCTCTGTACTAGGTTATCCTCCATTGACCGTGAGAACCGTGGCCACCTCATGACTAGTTAACTATGAGTACGGCGATACTAATAGTTGAAGCGGCCTATGTAATGGAATTTAGCATAGGTGGCCTCTATCATTGATGCTATGCTAGCCAGTATGCAGTGTATAAACACTCGTTAGTCATACTAGACTCAGCTCCGCCTGATTGCCTTAGTATAGACGTGGATGCGTGCCTGCCGCAGAGACTGATGAGTCAAGATTCAAGCAAGGGATTTCCCGCCTTACTAAAGAAGTTGGCTGGCGCATTATTGTTATGTTTATTGACTGTATATATGTTTTCATTGCGCCTGCTTGTTTATGCTATTTTGTTTGACCTATATTAATGTTATTGACCAATCCTGTTCTGTTATATTTCAACTGTTCATTAGAATATTGAACTGCATAACTTGGTCAACATGTGGCCCAGTGGGCAGATTAGATTGTGCGCTTACAAAGAGAGGTACTCTGAGTAAGCTTTTGTCTCTTGAAGCAATAAAGTGTTAGCTATTGTAACCCGGTGTGTTCACTTGGCAGTTGGCCAAAAAGTATTAGGATACTTGCACACGGCACGGCACAACACGGAGCTTATTGACTCATAGCTCATCTATACATAGAGCCACTACTAGCGAATAAGTAGCTCTCATTAGCAATTGTAGTTAGATTGCTAAACCAGTACACTTCTCTAGTAGCTGTTTGGTAAAGGTGCGACAAAATCCTTTACAATATATATATATATATATATATATATATATATATATATATATATATATATATATCTACCTTATAAAGAGAAGTCGTTTCTGTCTGTTTGTTTGTCTGTGCACATTTTTTAGCCCAACTCTCAGTCGTAACAGGATCATTCGGCGACAGAAACTGATTTCCGGTAATTAAAACGAACAGTCCCAAAAACAGTTTTCCTGCCACACATGCTAAACGCACAACGCCTGTGAATTAACGTACATATTTGATAACAACAGCAACTCTCCGGCGTGGACGTAGTGTCTGCCGCAATTGCGCTTTGTACTGATAGGAGCAGCGGCTATTATCAAACGATGCTTCGGTCTTTGCTTTTCTCCATTACCAACGTACGTATCGAACACGGATGTTCCACTTGCCGGTGATTTCAATTCACTTTCACTTTTGTTTGTTAGGTTTTACATTTTATTTCTAAATAATAATCTAAAATAAAGTTTATTATTATTCGTAGCTACTTTATTATTAATTGTTCTACTTGGCAAGGAGACGAAAAATATCTAAGTATGCTCCATGTTTTCAAATCTGCTAACTGTTTCTGCTTAATGCTTCTGTGTCCTGCATTACCAATATTACCAATATCTATTTTGTCATTTATGAATATTAAAAGTGATTGTCACTAATATTTACACTGCAGTTTTTCTTTCGGTCAACAGCAATGATATGAGAAAAGCATAAATGCAAATTACAAAGTATAAATAGTAAACAAGAGTAAGAAATAACATGAAGCATCCATGTACACTTTGCATGCAAGAAAGTATTATCTATACGCCGTTGTAGTAGGGGTTGTCTGATTAGTGAGGCTGATTACATAACTTCTCATATCTTTACAATTGGAGCTTGCACTTCAAATTGGTCGACTTTGGAAGTCCACAATAATGGAACACAAGTGATAAATGGGGCATCTGGCTCATTATATAATACAAACCAATAATGATGCAAAATTATTAGTTTGTATTGTAATATAATTATCCAGATAACACCATTTTTCACTTGTGTAACGATACAGCAGTAATCTGAGTACCGATGAAAAATTCTTTTGCATCATTATTAGTTGTATTTATGTAATGTTTCCAGAGTTTGTCTTAAATAGTTCTAGTTTTAAATGAATCTGTTAAATTAATTATGGATGTCTGCTCTCTTAACAGAAAAAAGTAAGCAGTACCAGCTGCACTTATGTTGGCTCGAAACCGAATACTTTGCGCTTTCCTAGGATCAATATCGAAAACTTTTTGTCTGCTGAGATCAAAGCAATAATATCTATGAACGTTAAGCCAGTTGGAGTAGCTGAGTAAAGCGCCTGTATTGCGATCATTTCCCTGCATATCCATGTAGAAATATTCTTTTGCTAATTGATTTGCTTTCCACAGTGTGAATGAATAATATTAATTAATTACTAATTTATTTTTTATAACAAGTTTAGAAAAACGTAGCTATATAACACTTAAAAACATCAGCTTGGAAGCATCATACATTGAATATAGCTACGTTCAACTACAGTATGTAGAATGTTTATCGTCGATAAAGTTCTCGAGCCCTTGTATGGTGTTAGCATTAGTGCTAGTACTCGGTTTTAATGACATAATCTCATTGGAATTGATCTCAAATTCAGTCTTGATCATTTCACACTTCATTTTCTGCTTCCTGTATAAAAAACAATGTCAATTAGAATAACTTTTTTCTTTTGAATATTGTCTCATATTGCAGATTCCCTCAAGCATATGCTGTTGGCTTTAATTAACAGCTGTGAAATTTATGCATGTTTACCAACAAATTTATATGCAAAGCGGTAACATCTAAACAAAACAATAAACCACAAATTATAAACATAACACGCTTGTTACAAACTTGATACGAAAGAAGCAAAATTGTTTACCTTACAATTTCCTTCTGTTTGTAAATTTTCTGCTGGTGCAGTCGAATATTGCACTTGACGGTTATGAATTCTTTATTAAGAGCATAGGTATTCAGTGCATCTGCTGGCTGGTTAATAAGCGACAAGTAGAAGCTTGCGCGGTCCTTTGACAGGTCCTCAATCGTAGCGATTTCTCCAAGCGTTGGATCATCGTTAATAGCAGTTTTTGCAAATATTTCCTTTAATTTAGTTCGTCGTTCGATCATTGTTTCTATTTCTTGGTACAGTTGATTTTGCTTTCCAGCCATGTTTCTAAAATAAGCAAGACAATCTAAGTATCAAACCACTACTAACTTATTAATTAAATGTAAAACTCTGATTGTATTTTATTTATTGATCAGTTAAACATATTATATTGTTATTCGGAAAACATAACAAACAACATGTACACCTATTAATTGCGTATTTAGGCTGTGTTACTAGGAAACTGTGGTAGTACTAATAGTTAATGATGATTTAGACAGCAGTAGCTTCAATCAATACACACCAGTCTGTATGATCTTGAAGTTGTTGACATTATTACACAGTATATTGTTATGTCAGTGCATTTAATCACTAAACACACTAACAGCAATTAATAATAATAATAATTAATCATTCGTATAAATAATTGTAATATCAGAAGAATAATCCTAGAAGTAATAAATAAATAATAATAATAAATAAATGACTACTACTACTAGTACTACTATACGGGATACTTAGTTAGTAGTATAATAATACATATACTACTACCATTATTATTATAATTAATTATTATAATAATAATAATTATAATAATAATGCTAATAATTAATAAGTATTAATGATCTTACTCCAGCTTGCAGGTTGCATTATGAAGTTTAAGAGCTAACAGTTCTTGGGAACTCTCTAACTTTACTATCTTGGTCTGTACTTTATATTTTGTTTGTTTGGGTTGAGCATTTTGTAGTCCGTTAAGAAAAGTATTGTAGTTTTCTTGAACGTTGTCGGTCATATGATGATGCAATACTAGCCTGAGCACGAGGCCGAACTGCGGAGCTACTACATTGCGCGGCGCAAAAGATGACACCACCAGTTTATTCTGGTGCTCACGCTAATTTAGTGCTTACTTGTAACACTATAATTGGTTGAAAGTCTGTTAGCCACGCACTGGTTGGCTGTGTTCTAAAGGATATGACGACATAAAAACGGTCGACACTTTTATTTTAGTCGACAATTTTTTTAGCGTCTACAAAACAAAACTTCGAATGAGTGAACATCATAGAATTGTGTTAATTCTATGGAGAACATACGATAAGATGATGTGAAGTCTTTGGAATGCACTCTTCTACGAGTTGTCTCCCTTTATATACTATACATGCTGGCTAATCATTACAACCTGTGAGATATAGATAGTAGTAGGCATACATGCTACTTATACCACTGAAACAACTTAGATTACTCGTTTCAGGACAAGAAGTTACTGTAACTTTAGTTGACCAATTAATAAATAATAATAATAGCATAATCAAGAAGTATATAAAAATAATTAATAATAGTATTATTAATTATTATTTATTTTATTAATTATTATTATTGAAATTATTATTATTATTATTATTATTTACTTCTTTTCCAATAATATGTTGGTTCAACATCTGGGTGGATGAAAGATCATGATGTTGATGATAATAATATTTAATTAACAAAGAAAGTAGTAATACTAGTTTGTTGACAATTAATTTAATTAATAATTATAATAATTAAAATAATAATAAACAACATAAGTAAATCATAATAATAATAATTAATCAATAAATTATAATAATTGGTATTTATTTAGTAATAAAAATAAGTAATAAATATATAATAATAATAATAATAATAATAATGTATTATTTAATAATAATATAAGTGGTTAATGAGCCAGTCACAGACAGTGTTATGATGGTTAGTATGGTGTCGATTTTTATTTTATGAGTATTATTGTCACCGTCGTGAACATTTTACTTACCACACACACTGATATAGTTTTAGCCACACCAATTATAATTTATTATTATTATTATTCTTTATGTTGTTATTTCCAACAATAAACTAACCACTAAGGTCGATTTCTTATAATCACTTAAATCATTGGAATGAACAATGCTTATTTTATCACCCTCAACAATTGGAATTGGGTTTAATAATGTCATTAAAAGTTCAGTGTTATCTTCAAGTTTCGTAATTGCCCCAGATGCATGTAACACATCATTAATTCGAATACCAACAGTAAGTTCTTTTGTAATAGAGTGTCCAGAGGAACCGCTTGGTGTTGCATACAGCCCATACAATGAGGTCTTTACTATCTTACAATCGACCATGTTGAGGTAAAAGACATTGATTGGTCTCATATCTTGATTGCCCAAAGTAAACTTATTGTCATCATCGGCTGTAAACTCAACTGATATGTAAGATGGTTTATCTTTAATATCATCAATAGCTGTTTGTACATTCTCTAACTCAGTGTTGGTGGCATAATTCGGAAGCTCTACCTTTCTCACATACCCACTTAAATCAACTTTTACATTTGTATTTGGTACAAATATTTCAGTCATATATTAATAGCTAATATTTCCATATGCATAACTTTTGATTCCATCATTTAGCAAATATCTTTTATCATCATAGGCACTCAGACAAACCTTACTTTCCTCAACAGTATTAACATTGTGTGACTTTGATCTAATATTTACAATGCTCACCATATTCTTCTTCGTTGTTTTCAAAACCTTTTTGTAGTCATTAAAATTAATATCTTTGGTTACCACAGACTTTTTAACACCTTTACACTTTTTGGTCTCATTAGCATCCTCATAAACCATAGCATACATTTTAGATCTCAGTCCACAAAATTTTATTATTTGTTTATTAGGTGATTCGTCTTTAAATTTTCCAATTACCTTTTTATTAGATCCATCAAAGATGTCTCTTCTGCTAAATTCACTAAGGTCAAAATAATTCTTATTCCGCTTGTAATATTCATATAAATCTCCCGTCTCAAGTTCATAGCAAAGACTATCGGTATCCGTCATTAATAATTTAGACTGCCCTGAAGGAAAGTCCTTTTTAATAACGTTGTAATGAAAGTCATACATCAAGTATTTACTAAGATCTAAAATACTAAATCCACAATAAATAGGTTTTTCCATTTTAATTGTTGTAACACCTAATTCTACTCCAACATAATTCTCTCTATAAATTTCCATACGTTTGAAGTTAGGTTTGTTTACTAATTTATTTCTACGGATTTCTTCTGTTGTAAGTTCTACTTTTGTTCTCTTCCTTAAATTTTCCATGGTCTTTCCAAACACAGAATTGTTCATCAATTTATAGAAGTCCTTCTCAAAAGCATTTTGAGCTTTCTTTCTCTTCTCAGTGTTGAATGAAATATATTTGGCCAACCATTTACTCTCATTAAACTGGATAACTCTATGGATTCTAGTCAACTTTAATCCTAAAGACAGATAAAGTTCTAAGTTTTTATAATGCAGAATATACTTCTTTTTATCATACAAATTGGGAATTAATTTTTCAGTGAACGACTTGTTGCTAAATTGTAAGTTATAATCACTCAACATTGACTTGTCTACTTTGACACGTTCAGGTGCCAAGGGATAATCATTGTGCAGTTGGTGCAAATCTTTTGGATATTCTAAATTCACTTCCAATGCAAAACCAATACCATCAGTGTCCTTGCACTTATAATACTCGTCTTCACTTGACCACTTAAATCCATCTATTGGTAGATTCTGGGACATGGACCAGCCATATAAATTATTAGCATCCAGATAACTTATGTACGTCGAACGTTTTGTATTGTTGTAATTACTAAGATATTTATTATTAGCTTTTGCATATCTATGTGTTATAGTCGAAATACCACCTCTGATTCCTTTCTCAAAGAATAGAAACATATCAGGATCTGTTATTAAGTCTAACTTAACTCCAGTCATTCTTAACATCGCATCCCAACTCAGACCCGGTGAAGTATAATAATGCAAACAGTCTAGTTCGTAGTTCTCAAGACATACAGCTCTAAACTTTTCAAACACACAAGTCAACAATAATACATCAGTTTTTAAATATAGATCATGATAGTCACCTAAATGTTTACATTCGTATTTTACAAATACCATTTGAGCATGCTCATATTCTTCGTCGGTTATATTTGAATCAGTCAATTTACTGTAAAACTTTTCTTGTTTGGGTAAACGAGTCTTAGTGAATTTATCGAACGAGTTCATATACTCATAAGGATAGATTCCCTTTTTAGTAAGTAGTGAAATATCATTGTCAAATTCATCATTAATGTAACTGAAGTCATCAGGTTCTAAATTAGCGGTTAATTTAGCCAGACTCGAAGCCATAAATGCAAAGCTGTCAATAAATCTCAGTTTATTCCTGGTAAACAATGAGAAACTTATAAATCGTTCCATATTATTGGGAATAACAGAGATATCCATTCTATCTCTTGGGTTAATCTCAAATCTATGCAATTCTTTTATAATAAAATGGCTGTCATATCCCTTTAGGTTGTGAAACACAACAGGAATAAAAAGTTTATTGTTGTTTATGTTATTGTAGTCTAGGTTGCATCTGGAATGGGCAGCACCCCTGTATTTACCTGTAAAGTGACAATGATCTTTAACTGCCTGCCCTTTGGTCAATTTCTTCTCACAAATATGGCATATTTTAGCCTGTTTAAAGTTATCTAATTCATTACCAGACAATTTCATTGGAACATTAGTTGTTTTTAATATCTCTATTATCTTACTTCTCTCTTTGATCATTGCTTGCAAAAATTTATAAGCAGCATCTTCTCCTCGATAGACAACTGTCTGCTTAGTTCGCCTTGGATCATCTTTGCATACAACTTTATATGCAAATCCACAGCATTCATGTTCATGTAAGACACCATCAGAGTTCTTTAATATTGACTCAAAATCACAATAAATAACAAAGGGAACAGGAAGTTTATGTCTATGGTTTTTAAATTCTAATTTGCTACCACTTTCAGGATAACTGATCTTTTGTACTTCTCCACAATTGTTATTATGTTCAAGTAGTAATCTTTCACTGCTGTATGCATGCAAGCAATACATACAAAAGTGTTTCTTGCATGCATTTTTATTATAATCAGACATTAATCTACTGAAGTTTTTTATTAGTACATAATGTTGGTTGGCTGCATTTGAGATTAGTAGCAAATTGACCAGTTTATTTTCCTTGCTTTTTGTGATTCTTAGTGGATAAACTTTGTTGTTATCATCTAATGCGAATACATTAATGGATACAGGGTTTTGTCTCTCAAATCTGTCTATATCTCTAACTTTTACAGGATATTCAATATTTTGCATATTAAAAACATCTTCATGCTTTTTGTATGTAGTTAATCGGTGGACATTTTTAGCAGCGGGATATAATCCGGCAATAACACTCCATAGGAAGCATTTTTTATCATCATTTTGAATGTTAATACATGCCTTTTTATTTTTGATCCTATCCGGAAGTTCAATAAATGAACTCCCGGCTAATGGTTGATAGTTATGTATCTCTACCTGAACAGATTTTATTGCTAAGTACACAACATTTGAAGAATTCTCACTACCATCTATTCTACTAATGCTGGTTAATCTCTCAAATAAAGAATCAATATCATAATCTGATGAAGACACAACCGTTTGCTTGGTGGATGACCATGTTGTTCTTACATCATGATATACCTTATAAAAAATCTCTTTTCGCATTCTTAACTTTATATTTTTAAAGTACTGAAATGATTCACGAATGATCCTATCAACATCGTCTTTAGCTGCATCTTCAGTCAATGGATACTTACCAATATTTCTTATGCTTTTTGCCTTATCAGATTTAAGATCAAGTGTTACTATAATATCCTTTCCATTGAATGCTTGCTTAGTATGAGCATTATTTAGATGTTTACCTATTTTATTGGTAAATGTACCTCGATTTATGTTTTCTACTTTTTGCTGCCTAGTTAAAAGATCAACCATTTGTGTTTTATCAGTGTATATTAATGGATTAGAATTTGCTTCTTCATTTCGAACATTTTCTGGTAATTTATTAAATCTTTCGCGCAATTTAGTCATATCCAAATTCATCAATAATTCTGGAACACTACTCATATATGATAGGATCATTTGTGAATCATTTCAGTACTTTATTTTTAAAGTACTGAAATGATTCACGAATGATCCTATCAACATCGTCTTTAGCTGCATCTTCAGTCAATGGATACTTACCAATATTTCTTATGCTTTTTGCCTTATCAGATTTAAGATCAAGTGTTACTATAATATCCTTTCCATTGAATGCTTGCTTAGTATGAGCATTATTTAGATGTTTACCTATTTTATTGGTAAATGTACCTCGATTTATGTTTTCTACTTTTTGCTGCCTAGTTAAAAGATCAACCATTTGTGTTTTATCAGTGTATATTAATGGATTAGAATTTGCTTCTTCATTTCGAACATTTTCTGGTAATTTATTAAATCTTTCGCGCAATTTAGTCATATCCAAATTCATCAATAATTCTGGAACACTACTCATATATCAATATGATATGTTATTTCTTTAAGTTATTTTACTCACGCACAATCGACAGCTCTTCTTTATAAAATGACCCAATAATATCCTCATTTTGCAAATCTTTTAGCTTATATGTTGTTGGATAAGTATCTAAAATTTTATCAATTACAAAGACTTCAGATGTAAAATTTGCCAAATATCCTCTTCTAAATTTTCCTTTGTGCTTTGAGATTCTCACTCTATCACCGACTTCAAAAGCAGGTGTATCAGTTTGTTCTCTTACGTCATCATATAGATTGTCACCAACTTTAATAGCATTCTTTAGTTTGCTTGCTTCGGTTGGAGTCATTTTGATTGATGAGTGGTAAGAGTTATTATAATTAGTTACAAACTTTTCTAGCACATGAACCCATCGCTTCGTGTTATTTGCTGAAAAGTACATGTACAGTTTGTCCTTGAGAGTTTTATTAAATCGCTCCACTGTTTGAGCTTTGGTTAAGTTATAGGTCTCAAACCAGCGAATACCTTGTGAATTAAACAACTGTTGTGTCTTTTTAGAAATAAACTCACTTCCATGATCTGACTGTATGAGCAGTGGCTTTCGGCCTTGATTAAGTATATCCTTAAATGCCTCCGTTACTGCCTGGGCTGTTTTATTCTTTAGAGGTCTAGCAATTGCATATTTGCTAAAAATGTCTATGCAAGTTAAAATGTATTTAAACCCATTATTTACTTTAGCAAATGGAATCATTTCCACTAAATCAACCTGCCATTGGTGATTCACACCTCTACTCATTACTCTGCGAGTGTGATGCTTCAGATTGATTTTTTTATGCTTTTGATATGTTTCTTGAGTTTCTAACCATCTTTTAATATCAATGTAGGGTAAACTTGTCTTTCTAACCAGGTCTGAGATTGAAGAATAACCCGTTGAAGGATTGTAATATGTCTCTTTCAATTTGTTTGCGTTAGTTCTACTTAATCCCAACCCTTGTTGAACGTTTTTCTCAAAGAATTTGTATGTTAGGGCGGCGAGCGCTCGTTGATAACCGCCATAACTGTTATTGTTCGCAATTCTTTTACTTTGTTTTATTAATTCTAAGTCAGACTCTCTCCTATCTGTAGCATTGTCAAATTTTGAATATGCATTATCATGAAAGAATGCTGCTAAATCTAAATCATTCTTTGCTATATAATTTTCATTACCAGTCTTTATATATTGGTCAATTCTGTCTTTGTGATTAGTCCCAGGTCCCAATGAACTATATTTACCTACATTAGGGTCCCATCCATGTAATTCAAATGGTAAGTTATTTACAAGAGTGTCAATAACACTTTTTTGGTTTGTCATATAAAAAAGTTAAATAAAATTGAAATTGTTTTGTCAACGTAATTAAAATAATATGTTTCCTATTAGAGGAATATCACCAAGGATTGGTACTTTCCCTTTTTTAGGGAATAGTAACTTTCCTAAAAGACCTTCACCTTCTTTCTTACTTATGAATTGGCTTTTTTTCGTATTGCATTTGTAGCAATCGCCAGTTTTCCTATATTTGTTGTTTTTTGTTGGAACCACCCGTTCATTTATGGTCTGAGTTTTTGTTTTGCATTTTACACAGTACATCATATATTATATACTAAGAAAAATTTTCATTCAGAAGATAATCTGAATTAGAAAAGTCAGATAATACATGATAAAAAGTCCTATCTCCTTTCATCAATTCATCAGCGACATATATACAGAAGACTCCACATAATTTAGAGTCAAGATGTTGTATTCTATATGTATTGTAAATGCCTTGTTTGCGGGAGTCATGCATTAACTTTTCTATTTCCTTCAGTGGAGGAACTCCAAAAGAATCAAAATATATAATATCTTTTTCATTGCAATTAAAAAGCAAAACCCAGTGATACCCTTTCCCATATTGATTATCAGTATTTATTATATAAAACTTATTCTCTAACTTAACTAAGTTGTCTCGAGCAAAAACACCACCGAAGTATTTATTGTTCTTGTAATAATTTATAATATCTATATTGCTCAGTGGTGTTTTGCCTACTAGTTTAAATAGTTTGACATTCCGTTTCCTGCTCTATTCATTCCTTCACCTCCTAGGAGAGAACTAAGGAGAGGTCCAGCAAGTGATGCTAATAGGGTGCCAATAAATCCCCCATCTTGAATGTTTATTTTATCTAGAATGGCTTCACTTAATCCTTTAGGAACGACATTTTCATCTTCCAATTTCTTCACTGTAGCAACTATTGTCTTAATGGTGCTCGGAGTTAGTCGGAGAGTTCCACCTTCTTGCCCGGCTCTGTTTATACCATCTCCTTTTTTCTTTTGTACTGCTCGATTAGCCAGACCTGAAATTGCTCCAGTTGCTCCAGCCAGTCCAATAGGTGCTACTACATTTTTGAGAAAGGGTAGTACTTTCGGCACCAATTTTATAATGGAATCAAATAACCCACTGCCTTGATGTTGAGATGCCAATTGGGTCTTTGATAGTTTAATTCTTATATTCTTCTTATTTTTTAGGGCCTTGTCTAAGCTTTTTGATTGCCTATTGGTGAGATTGATGGGATGCCCTGTATGATTCTGTTCTGGCTTAATAGTAATAACGGCTTCTTTGCCATTAAGAATTGCGTTTCCTAGCTTTTTAATCTGATAATCAGTTAACTCCAGTTTTCTGGGAAAATATGATGTCATATATTATCATTATATATAATATTTCTTTCTATATTTCTTTTCACATCTTGGTAAAGGTATCACACCTAAGTCATTGACAAACAGCTCCATTTGATTAATTTCACAAAGTAGGTCATTTTTATTGTATTTTGTACCTCTTATATAGAATCTTAATTTAATTAGCATTTCATTATACATGTTAAAGATTAATAGTGATCGTTCTATTTTTTGATCTATTTTTAAACCCTTTTGCACACCTATTGACACAATAGAAGCAACACTTAATACACTAACTAATGGCATGACCGTAATTGCTGTAACTATTGCAGCTGATGTAATTACGGATATAAAAATATTTGTAGTAATATTTACAGCATTGAAAATCTTAAAATTTTTTTTATAAATATAAGCACGTCGGTGACATGTTAAATATAAGTTTTTAAGAAATTCATATTTTTCATCATTTACAAAGATGATATTAAAGTCAATGACCTTAGATTCGTCAAGAGTTTTCTTTGCACCCATATATTATATTATATATTTATATAAAATGTTCGACTTCTATGATCTTGTGAAAAATACAAACCATTATATTAACAATAAAAATTCCTTAATAAAACACCCTGCTAGAATTTTAATAGTAGGCGCTAGTGGAACTGGGAAAACGAACTGTTTGATGAACATCATTAATCACATGAATGTCTTTGAGAGATTCTATATTTTTGCCAGAATGAAGGGTAATGATGCACTTTATGATGATTATTTAATTCCTTATTTGCAATCAAAAGAAAAGAAGCATAAAACAACTTTGTTAGTAGCATATGGTAACAGCCTCGATGATTTGCCACCAGTTACTGATATTGATGATAGTCGGCAGAATTTGATGGTCTTTGATGATATGATCAATCAAGATGAGAAGGATCAGAAGAAAATAGCTGACTATTTTTGTATGGGAAGAAAAAAGAACTGCACCATTGTATATATTTCACAAAATTACTATTCCATCCCGAAAGTAATTCGTGGTAATGTGAATGTAATATGCATTTCACAAATTGTATCAAAAAAGGATAAAAGGGCAATTCATAATGATATAAACCGTGGTGAAGAATTTGAAGAGTTTGGTAGACTATGTGAACTTGCTAAAAAAAAGGAAAGAGGGATACTTATGATAGTAGATAATGATTATCATGTTAACCCAGATTTAAAATAAATATTTTAATAAAACTCTTCTATATAATATATGCCTTTCAAAGACATTGACCTTGATGAGTTAATTACACAAAAAAGGATAGAAAATGAAGTCTTAAAGCAAGTTACTATTAACAACAAATTAAATACATCTACTTTAGATGGTTATCGGGATAAATTAAATGCAATTGAATTAGTCACAGGTGAAAAATATGATTTCCCATCTTTTTCGGATAGAGTTAAGCAAGAAGAAGACCTGGGACCACTCAATATGCAATTAGATGAGATAAGAAATCAACTAACTGCAAACCATCAACCTCAACAACAGCAAATTGTTTACAGAAATCCTAATGCTGAATTTCTCAGAAACACATATCGAACAGTTATTGGTGATGATATTAGCCTTGATAACGAAACAAATGTAACTGCAGCAATTCAAAGAGTTGGTGACATAAAAAGAGGGGTAAGGAATAAAGAGTCACAAGTGTATAAAGATTTATCCACCCTAAGTGAATATCTAAAAGGTTATAGAACAGCAAATTTTTCTGCTCCACCAAGAAGGAGACTGCCTAGTGCACCACCTACTATACAAATAGAAGAATTCCAAGACCAAGAAGGTGAAGGACTTTTTTCAAATATCAATGAAGTAGTTGAAAAACTCAAAGTACTTATTGGTGAAATGTCCTCAGGTAACGAAAATATCAAGCTGAAGAATGAGGCAAATGATATTTTAGAATATTTACTACGAGCCAAACAAATAAATAAGCAGCAATACCTTAAGACAATGGATATAATTTATAACCTGTAAATATATGCAGTCAATTGAAATTAATTCAAGCAACAGCAAAACAGATAAAGATAATGTATTACGCTACAGGTTTACCCAATCTATTAAACTTGATGGATATTGCAAATTAGCATCGTGTCATATGTGGTATAATTGGAAAAATATCACTTCAGATCTGTTAAACAATACATATGCAATAGGAAGAACTGATGCAAAGCCAGGAACCAATCCTAAAACAGTAGATCTCCCTGATGGATCATATTCTATAAAACATTTAAATGAGTACATTAGATGGAAGTTAAAAACGTCTGGAGAAGGAGTTGATTATGACATCCTTCAAGCAAACATCGTTTCCAATAGAGTAACTATCACATTAAAAGGTAATTTAATATTATATCTGTCTGGTGGATTGAATTATTTGTTAGGCGGGACTTTAGATAAAACCAGATCTGTCAAACTGGAAGCTCCTCTAAATAAAAATTTTGATTATGTCCCGAAAATTGAAAATGTAACTAGTGTTAATATTAATTGTAACATTGTGAATAACAGATACCAGACAGAAAGTAAACTTTTATATCAATTCACTCCCTCAGAAACATATGGATCATTAATATTTTTGGAGCCAAGAAGTGTTTGGAAGCAAACAAGACAAGCTTATGAAACTGAAATAGAAATTAGGCTTACAGATCAAGATGGCAAAGACTTGGATATCGAAGATACAATGAGTTTTACAATAGTTATTGCAGATGAGAAATTTATTAGTAATTAGTATATATGCAAAGACGTACAAAATATTGTTGCAATTATGGGTATGTTTCTGGTAGTGGGATTTTTGATAGCATTGTGGATATATACAATTCACTTCCTAATATTCCAGATCCTATAAAAGACAGTCTGGAAGATAGTTTACTAAATATAGGAAAGAAAGGAATTTCTGCAATAGGAAGTAGAGCGGGTGATAAATTAGCTGATCTGATTATTAACAAACCTAAAGAAAGTAAACCAAAGAAGGATAAAACAATAGAGAATGCTCAAATAAAGGAACCAATCAAAAGTACCAACACGAAAAGTGAAGAAGATATACGACGAGAGGTACTAGAAGATTTGAAAATTATACCAAAAAATTCTAAAAAACTGGTTTATGGAGAAGGGATTAGATATTTATAATTTATAACACTTATAAATATATATATATATATGACAGACTTTGAAAGTATCAATGAGCTCTTTGGTGATAACAAAAGATTACCAAAGTTTGCAAAGAAAGAATTTTTAAAGATTCATCCTGAAAATACTACCTATGTCGAAGGCACTGGCATAAAATATAACTGTCGGAATATAGCAGATAGATTAGTTTTATATCATGAAGGATATATTCTTCTAAACGTGAGGGTGTCACGAGCTGCTCTTGCTGATGGAGAAGCAATACCTAAGAATAGTTCAGAAATGATAACACAATCTATCATCAGGCTCAATAATCAGGAACTTGATAATACGAGGCACAATAATATTTATGTGGATATTTTAAATGCTCTCGAGTACAGTCATGATTATGGAAAAGTTGCTGAAGAGAATATGTATGCGTTTGACACTACTTATGCTCACATAAATACTGTAGCTAACATTGTTGATGTTGGAGAATTAACAAGAAAAAGTATGCTACCTAATGTTGCTGCTAATCGTCTTGACTATAGTGTAGCAATTCCACTGACTTATCTCTCAACATTTTTTAGATCTCTGAGTAGTCCGATTATTAATAATGAAGTTGAACTCGAAATAACATACAGGCTAGCAAACAGCGTAAGGTGTGTAGCTGGGAATGCATTAACAGTCGCAATACAAAACAGTGTATTAATAGTTCCAGCTGTAGAACTAGATGTAAAATATCAGCCTAAATTTCTCCAGCTCTTAAGCAAAGGACATGAAGTCAAAATAGTTTGGAACAGGCTCCAAACACATACTCGCACAGTTACAGCTAATCAAAATTTTGATGAGCAACTTGAACCCTCAATAAATGGTGTGCGCCGGCTTTACGCAGCTGTCATTCCAACAGTATATCACAACAATCAGACACATGTAGGTAGTGTCAGCGAAGTAAAATTTGATAAGACAAACATTGAAATTGACAGCGTCAACTTTTACCAACACGACATTGATTCCGACAGAGAACATTACGCATTGACAAAAGAATGCTTTAATATGCAGGGAAATGATCGCAATACAGGCGCTTTACTCAGCTACTCCAACTGGCTTAACGTTCATAGATATTATTGCTTTGATCTCAGCAGACAAAAAGTTTTCGATATTGATCCTAGGAAAGCACAAAGTATTCGGTTTCGAGCCAACATAAGTGCAGCTGGTACTGCTTACTTTTTTCTGTTAAGAGAGCAGACATCCATAATTAATTTAACAGATTCATTTAAAACTAGAACTATTTAAGACAAACTCTGGAAACATTACATAAATACAACCAATAATGATGCAAAAAAATTTTTCATCGGTACTCAGATTACTGCTGTATCGTTACACAAGTGAAAAATGGTGTTATCTGGATAATTATATTACAATACAAACTAATAATTTTGCATCATTATTGGTTTGTATTATATAATGAGCCAGATGCCCCATTTATCACTTGTGTAATGGATTGTTGCATGCATGATTCGTTGGTAACGGGTAGTCATTGCCGCTAGTATATATATATATATATATATATATATATATATATATATATATATATATATATATATATATATATATATATATATATATATATATTTAATTTTTTATTTTTGAAAGCAAAATTTATTGAGAATCAAGTACTTTATTACTACTAATTAGTTTCGTGCAGGAGATCGTTGTTTGCACTCTTCAGGTAAAATTTAAAATGAAATTAAATTAAATGCATGATGCTATGACATAAAGGTATGCACAATGGTCAAAGGATGTGAATAGCAGGTCTATCTATATGTGTATGGGCAATATTTTAGCTCTGAATATTCATCGAGCACTTTACTTGACTGATGCACTTCATAGTGTGTTTATATATATATATATATATATATATATATATATATATATATATATATATATATATATATATATATATATATATATATATATATATATATATATATATATATATATATATATATGAGTGTGTGTGTGTATATATATATATATTATAAAACAGGTTTTCGCGAGAAAAGTTTTGTTTTTTGCGCAAATAATGTGTTTTTTTTCACACAAAGTGTTGTTTTTCAGACAAGGAATGTTGTTTTATTTGCACACAAATGAAACAACATCATTTTTTGAAAAATCAACATATTTTGGTCTGACCAAAACACAATCTTTGTGCAAAAATCAACTTTTATCACGCAATAGGCTCTTTATAAAACTTACAGATTTTTGCGGGACTAATTTTTATATATTTTACAGATGTTTTCGTGCGTAAAACAACACTTTCCCTGCAGATACAACAACACTCTTTTTCCGAAAAAAAAAGTTTGCTTTTGAAAGCACATTTTTTACGTGGAAAAAAAATTCTTTGCTCAAAAAACCCATTGTAATATATACAGATTTCTGCACGTTAAATCTTTTTTCGTGCGGGGAACTCTATAAAGTACACAGAAGTTTTGAGCAAAACTAATGTTTTTGACGCGAATAAAACTCCATTTTTCGTCGGGATAAAAATCATTTGATTCTGCAAAAAAACATATTATTTGCTTGAAAACGCGTTGTTTTTTGAGCGAAAACCCTTCCAAATATATAGCTTTTTATGAGAGAAAAAATATTCCCGTCGAAGATTTATATTCATATCATAAAGGGTTTTCGTCCGAAAAAAAATCATTCTAAAGTGGTTTTCGTGCGCGAATTTTCACTGGTTGTAGGGTTAATAGATGTAGCTTTGAGCTTTTAAGAACTTGTGTTTCTACACAGAAATCATTCTCTCCAGCAACAGCTTCCAAAGCAATCGCTTTTGATGAAAGGACATCCACTACAGTATTTATTACACAGCTATCAGCAGGACTTTTGCTGATGAGGTAAGAAATAATAAAAATGTTATTTAGCGTTATTTGAAAGATGAAAAAGAAAATTCTTTAAATTATTATTTTACTTAAATATTTGTTACACTTCACTAATATGTATGTTTTTATTGTAGATCGATATGTCATCAAAAACAGTACTTGTAAACGGTTTCATTCAAGAAATATATCACAAAAACATGCGAGATAATTTGATTGTTCGGCAAGAAGCAGTATACCAAGTGATTTTCCAGGCTGTAATATTTTGTGTCACACAACACATGCTAAACATGGGAGCTCTGTACGGAAAAGTTTCACCAGTTCAGTATGAGTGGAGCATTTCTCAACAAGACGAAACTGTAGACATTTTTCACATTATGAACTTTGAAACCATTCTAAGAATGGTAAATACTGTAAATGTAAATGAATATTTAAAAAAAATAAAAAATGCTTTTGGGATAAAAACTTTTTCAAAAATTTTATTGACGAACGTTGACTAAAAAATCTTCGTACAAAATCCGACCTCATGATTATAGTTATGTTCAAATAAATAAAGAGGTATGTTCTTCTGTACGTATTTTCAAACTTATGAAAAAACTATTCCATACTCATATGTAACGTTTTTCTTACATAATAAAGTTACACAATAATACAATGCTTCGTTTTTTATACAATACTCAAACCTCCCAATCTAAATTGTCATAACAATACAAAACAAACCTGTGGCAAAACATTCAAAATTATAACACCCGGTGCACACAAAAAAAAGTACCTTTCAGGCTCGCGCTAACAAAAAAAAAACTTGACAAGAAGAACCTCCATGATGGAGATATCTCATCTAAATCATCATACAAACCCATGTCTAAATCAACATACAAATCACAATTAATATTTGACAAACATTCAAAATTACAACACCTGGTGCACAAGGTACTTCACCGGTTCTCATGGTAACTCGTGCCAACTTAAGGTATACCTGGAACAAGGAGAACCTTTCCTTAGACTCCATGACAGAGAGATGCTCCTATATTACTAAAAGATTTAGGAGAGGATAAAATGTGCCAAAGGTAGGAAAATTTAAAGAAAAAATGACATTTACAACAAATACTGATGTTAAGTGAACATTTTCGTTCACTCTCCCAATCAACTCCTATGTGGATTAAACAGCTCATATGTTGCTACTCACGCAAAATCATGTTTATATGCTGTAAAGAGATTTTCGCGTGAGTTATCTCGTTGTTTGTAAGCTTAGGTCAGTCAGTGCAACATTGAATATTCAAGAAGCACTGTTTTCACACAACAATCATTCATTCCAGCAACCACTTCTGAAAGTTCAACATATGCTTATGCATCTACTACAGCAACTAGAAAGACTCTCAGCAATAAGGTAAAAATTAATGAATAATTATTTAACACTAGTTGTGTGACTTTGTAAGACATAGACTTTAACCATGTATTATTTATTGCACTCAGATAATATTTGCTCACAAAAGTTTGTTAATATCCTATACTAACTCTTTACACTGTATGATATTAATGATTAACAATTTTCTGTTTTTTCTTTCTAGAGCTACTCCTAGAAATGAAAACAGTCGATGTCAACATAATAGAAAACGGTTCTAATCCTTTAGCTGAAGAAAACTTGGTACTTCTGCAAAACTAATGCAATAGGAAAGTTGAAGACACACAGTGCAAATTTTTGCAACCAACATTTGTATCATGAGCAAAAACTGGGCACAACAGCTAAAGACTTTTTGACGTGAAACTTTTCTAACACTAAAGCTCTTGAAGAATGATACAGCAATGAAATTAAAACAATACGATCTCAAATAATACAACAACGCCAACAACATCTGCTAAATGTTTCTTTTACTATAAAAGTAGTGTAAATACCACTTGTATAAGAATGAGAACTTGAAGAACATCGAATCGCCAGTTTTTGTCTGATCTATTTTATGTCTTCGTGGGCTAAATACTTATTTATGTTCTTTGAATTAATCATGAAACTATTCAATACGTATCTATGACCATGTTTTTTCTTAAATAATGGAGTTATACAATGATACAAAGCTTCATTTTTATGCAATACTCAAACCCCCGTACTAATTAATCAGACAATAATAAAACCAGCTCCTGCATAGCATACAAACAACAAAAAAATGGTGGAAAAAACAGTACCTAGGCTCTCATACCATGGTTATAAAACACTCAAACCCATGCATCTAAATCAGCATGCAAATCACAATATAAACAAACCCTACACAAGAAATACCTAGCAAGCAATAAAAATTATAACACCCGGTGCACACAAAAAGGTGCCACACAGGTTCTGATCGTAACTTACACTTGGTACCAGGAGAACTTTATCCTTAGACTCCATGACAGAGATCTGTTCCTAACTTACTACTCTCATTCGATAATTACGATGTTCTAACGCAATATTCCATTTCATTTGCGACGCCTTGAATTACAAAGACTTAAAATTTTTTGTACTTTGTTTGAACACACGTCTCGAAAACTCCTAGTGTATCCGAAAAAAATTTCTACAGATCATTATTATCATCATAACTTTGTGCTTTTGGTTGGCTAAAACTTTGATCAATCAGGTGTGAGCCTTTTTGTTGACTGCTAAAATCTTGAAAGACTAAAAAGCCAGACAAAAGTAGAAAACTTCCAAATGAAAAGAATGGCCAATCAAAAGTTTCGCACCAGAATCATAGAAATAGACTTCCATACTACAATTTTTTCAGCCATTCTTATCATTTGAAAGTGAAAAAAAGATCAATTTGCCCCGTACAAAAACCCATATTATCGTGATGCACTCAGTAGTAATGGAAACAGCGGATAGATAATAGACGACTCTCATAGGAAGCAATGATTATTGAGTAGATAACTCTCATAGGAAGCAATGATTAATGAGTAGATAACTCTCATAGGATGCAATGAATAATGAATAGATAACTCTCATAGGAAGCAATGAGTAGATAACTCTCATACGAACCAATGAGTAATGAGTAGATAACTCTCATATAAAGCAATGAGTAATGAGTAGATAACTTTCATATAAAGCAATGAGTAATGAGTAGATAACTGTTGTATGAAGCAATGACTAATAAGTAAATAACTCTTTTATGAAGCAATGAGTAATGAGTAGATAACTCCGATTGGGTTAAATAAGCTGTCAGTGTATTACTATAATGTGGTACAGGAAACATCGAGTGAACAGACCTCATAAATTACAGGCTTTCTTGGATGATTATAAAACTGATCTATAAAAATGATAAGAACAGAACTGGCTCATTATAATTTTTTTAGTGGTTAGTTTCATTCACGAAAAACAAAAAGTATGAGAAAATGGCTTTTGAATATTTTGTTATTAGGTGAGTTATTTTTTTTGATCTCCAAGTGTTGAACGAAATGATTATTCCTTGATTCATATATTGCGGGTCTGATTATTTTTGTTGCAATTTCCTTGGCAAACAGAGGTTGCGAATACTTTCATCATCTCTGCAAAAACAATAAGTACCAGTCACTGATAGTACCATAGTCGCAAATAAAGAGCATTTACATACGACGATAATTTTTGAGCTAATCTTTGCAAAAACTTGTCAAACGTTATCAGTAGTAATATATGAGCAGATCTCCCTACCAAGTGTATTTTTGTGGATTTGATCTTGGAGTTGAGGCAATGGGTTACGACGTTGGATGGATTTGCCGAGTTTATATTGTATTTTATTTGAGGGGTATTTGAGTGGCATTTGAGTGGCATTTAAGTGGCATTTGAGTTTTGATTATTTTTTTACTTGATTTGAACTTATAGCATATAGATTTTGAATGCATGACATTCAAGTTTTGATAATTTTTTTACATAACTCGAACTCATATGATATTTTGAGAGAGAGGAGAGAAGAACGAGGAGATATAACTACATTGAATCAATATATGATTATATACATTTATTACATAATAAGTAGGAAAATATCCTTGTATAATATAGCTAGAGTTGGTAAATACTAAGTAATACAAAGCACTACAACTTGTAATGACAATCAATGGATGATAGTCTTTTTCTTTACAATGTCGTCATTGTTGTACTGATGTTATAACTTAGGAAGGAAGACTTCTGTTCTATGTACTTTTGATTCCATAATGAATTAAAATAAAAAGTTATGTATTAGTATAGGATGATTAAACAAAAATGTAAAATAATTACATGAATTTGAATTATAATTCTTTTTACATTGGTTAGTTAATATTATATAGTAAAGGGAAGTAACTCACCAAGTTATATTGTTCGGTCTGTTTTTTCTTGAGCATAATTTTCATCAAGTGTTTTTGATTCTCTCTCTTCTATCTAAAGCAAAACAAAAAATAATTGCTTTATAAATAAATTTTATCTAATTGGAAGTATTACTTATATCAGTTAGTTTACATTAAATAAAAAACACTCACTGGGTTGTGTTGTCTGACTTGCTCTTCTTGAATATAGTTTTCACCAGGAGGTGTTGGTCCTCTCAAAGATGTAGAAGATGTGTTTCCCGCTCCCATTGAAAGCACTAAGACCTTGTTCTCAACAACCTCATCTGTAATAAAGTACTTCGTCTGGTTGGAATGATCAAGTTTGTTGGATAGGTTTTGAGCTGTTTCTATCGCTTGTAATGCTGTGAATGTGATTATATCATGTCGATGATAACCAAATCTACTAACTTCACAATTTCTTACAAGTATGACTCCTGTTCCAATTCGTTTGACGTCGCTAGCATGTTTTTCAGGTATATATAGAACTCCCATCATCAAACCATCATATTGCAAACATCTGTAGTTTACCAGTAGCGCATCCATCACCACTTCTCCATTAGGTAATGTTAACTGAGTTGATATTTGAGGAGATTCAAAACTGATTACACTTCCAACAGCAAATTGAGAGAGTGTTGCGATACGAACCATACTGATCAACTGACTAGGTGTTTTTTTTTTAATTAATCTACTTAGCTGTTTAGCTTCCTCAAGGGAAATATTGGATGGGAAGTTGATAGGGTGAAAGATTGGATGCTTGTCTGAATCGAATCCCATAAAAACCACCAGTTTTGGAACATCTGGTTGTGTTAGAGCTAATTTGTTGTAATCCTCATTTCTCACCATGGACCTCACTTGTCGTCTGTTGCCAAATGTTTCGACATTGTAGCGGATAATACATAAGTTTTTATATACATCCTCAGCCGGTCTTTCGATGGAGATTATCTCGAGAAGTGATGGTGTTTGATTTAAGTGAAGTGGTTGAAACCTTCCAATCATTACTCTGTCATTGGTATCGCACGAATTGAGCAAACTAGCAGCATTTTTTGACGAGCAGGAAAGATGAGAGAGAGATGGTGCTTTCAAAGTCCAAGCATAGTCAATCGTTTTATTTCTATCCGAATCCCATGGCTTTGGTCGAACTGTTTTCAGTTTCCTTTTTATTATATGTGAATCAGGAGGGATATTTTCTCTATCATCAGAGTATGGTTCATATATTGAGAAAAATGAGGTATTACGGTCTTCATTCATATTCAGAACGTTCAGTGAGAAGTTGGAACTGAAAAAAGAGTAAAAAATATGTAACAGATGGTTGGAATTTGAAAATATTTGAAAAGAATAAACTAACTAGATATTTATAAAATAAGCAAATAATCAAAACCAAAATGATTTTTCTGTTGCATTATGGTGAAACTATTTGATCTTTTATTAATAAGAACAAAATATTAAAACATAAAATTAACTTTCTGAAGTATTATAGCAAATCTAGTTGAAATTTTCTATCAATATATGTTAAAGAATTATTTAGTGATTCTCACCTTATTGACTGAAAGTCTTTCTATAGTTTCAAATAAATGTAGTAGTTGGTGTGTAGATGTTGCTTCTTCGCTAGCTATTGTAGAACTGGATGCTTTCTGTGTGAAAACACTGGTTCTTAAATAGCTAAAGCTGTACTAATTAACCCTATGAAAACCATCTCGTGAAACCTTCTTTATAATATATCTATGACTCAGCAGTTTTGCACGCGATATTCCCGCGAAAGCATTGGTTTTTATTCACGTGAAAATTATTTTTTTTACTCCCGCGAAAGCAACGGTTTTATCCATATGGAAATAATTGTTTTATTCCCGCGAAAGCATTGGTTTCTATCCGCGTGAAAATAAAATTTTCATTCCCGTGAAAGCAACGGTTTCCATTCGCGTGAAAATAAATTATTTATTCCCGCGAAAACATTGGTTTCTATCCACGTGAAAATAAAATTTTCATTCCCGCGAAAGCAACGGTTTCCATTTGCGTGAAAATAAATTATTTATTCCCGCGAAAACATTGGTTTGTATTCGCGTGAAAATAGAATATTCATTCCCGCACAAGCAACGGTTTCCATTTGCATGAAAATAAAGCATTTATTTCCGCGAAAGCATTGGTTTGTATTCGCGTGAAAATAAAATATTTCATCCCGCGAAAGCAACGGTTTCCATTCGCGTGAAAATAAAGTATTTATTCCCGCGAAAGCATTGGTTTGTATCCGCGTGAAAATAAAATTGTTATTTCCGCGAAAGCAACGGTTTCCATTCGCGTGAAAATAAAGCATTTATTCCCGCGAAAACATTGGTTTGTATTCGCGTGAAAATAAAATATTTATTCCCGCGAAAACAACGGTTTCCATTCGTGTGAAAATAAAGTATTTATTCCCGCGAAAGCATTGGTTTGTAACCGCGTGAAAATAAAATTTTTATTCCCGCGAAAGCAACGGTTTCCATTCGCGTGAAAATAAATTATTTATTCCCGCGAAAACATTGGTTTGTATTCGCGTGAAAATAAAATATTTATTCCCGCGAAGGCAACGGTTTCTATTTGCGTGAAAATATATTATTTATTCCCGCGAAAGCATTGGTTTGTATTCGCGTGAAAATAATTTTGTTATTCCCGCGAAAGCAACGGTTTCCATTCGCGTGAAAATAATGCTGATTCATAGCACTGCAACTCAAGCTATATAAGAAGCACTGTTTTCATACAGAAAGCATTCACTTCATCGTTAGTAACTGAAGGAACAAGATCTACTACAGCACTCCTTCTTCATCATTTGAATTACATAGGAAACAGCTGAAGTTCAAACAACTATGTGCATAATTCATCTAATTCAAAGAAAACAAGTCTTCATTTGTGAAGTAAGTATTTATATTTTGTTTTAATTGTAATCAATTTAAACGTGAAGATATTTTCTGAAAAAAACAAGATTATTCACTATTTAAGATATCAAAAAATGTTGTATGTAAGTTTTAATTATGTTTTATTATTATTATTTCAGGACTTCAAAATGAAAAAAGTACTCCTTCTTCATCCGAATTTTATAGAAAGCAGCTCAAGTTCAAACAACTAGGAATATCATTCATTTTAATTCAAAGAAAGACAAGTCTTCATTTCTGATGTAAGTATTTACATTCTATTACAATAGTAATCAATTCAAGTATATTGAAAAAAATTGAAACCTTGGACTTTCTTATTTTTTGCTATAAAGCATTATCATTTTTTTTTAGAATAACAACGAACTAGATCAAAGGGAAAGAACTTTCCAACAAAACTTCAACTTGAGTGATCACTGAAGCTACTGCTTATATTATATATAAATAATGTGTCGAGTAACAAACAACAGATATGTAGCAAACACTATTTATAATGAAAAAAAAGAAATGCAAAAAACTCGGAATTGCTTTGAAAATACTAAAGACTACACCGAATGGACAGATGATAGTTTACTCGTTACTTCGTCGTTGTTTTTACAACGAACTTTTCCTGATACCTCTGCAACAACTTATGTCGTCACAACTTATCCGGATAATCACTGTAGTCTTTTGTCATTAAAATTACAAAAAACTATTGCGCAACTTTCCCCAACGGACTTTTTCAAGTTCATTTGCAATGAACTCTCTTTTTATGAAAGAGAGACTTTAGTGCTTGATGAAAGTTATCGAAGAAAATCATTTCTTACAAATTGGAGGCGAGTAGGTAAACATTGTGGTGAAAACATGGCTGGAGCTGGTTTCTATAACCTTGAAAAAGACAACGCTGTTCGATGTGCTTTTTGCCGAGGGGTATTACTAAACTGGAAGAATGAAGATGAACATCCGATGAAAGAACAAGCTAAAAGTTTTCCGTTTTGTCGATTTGTTAGAGGATTTAACACTCACAATCGTGTGTATAGACCTAAGAAACTACTTGCAGATGAAATGAAAAACATCTCAATTGTCAAAAGTTATACGATGGAAGAACAAAAAACTAGAAGAGGAGATTTAACTGCAGAAGTATTACCTTTAGGTATATCAATTGATCGTGCTGGTACACCACGTTTTGCTACTGAAACATCTAGAGAAGACAGTTTCAAACAATGGAAGGGTAAAGTTTCCATGAAACTCCTTTCCAATGCAGGTTTCTACTATACTAAGTTCGGAGATAGTGTAAAATGCTTCTTTTGCTCAGGTGAACTTAAAGAATGGGAAGAGAGTGATCTACCGTGGGAGAAACACTGTCGATGGTTCCCAGACCGTTCTTTTTTACTCAGGAGTAAAGGTGAAGAGTATGTTGAGGATGTTTACATGCGAACGGAAAAAGGCA
This sequence comes from Cryptosula pallasiana, assembly GCA_945261195.1. Taxonomy (NCBI): domain Eukaryota; kingdom Metazoa; phylum Bryozoa; class Gymnolaemata; order Cheilostomatida; family Cryptosulidae; genus Cryptosula; species Cryptosula pallasiana. Next base: position 51,243,157 of record OX183131.1, on the reverse strand, counting down.
AAAGGTGTAAGCGACGGGTTGAAAAATATCGAGAAAAAGTAAAACAAATAACACACAACAATGACACCAAAGAAATGAAACTTATCTGCAAAAAACTAGGATACAGTCAAAACAATATCGAACAAGTTTTAGTGTTAAATGGAAAACCTTTTGAGCGAATAGGTTTTATGATTGAAGCCTTACATGCTTTTGAAAATGATTTTACATCTGTTGAGAATTCGACAACACTGTTAAAAAATGATGCTAAATCAATTGATTCGTTAAAAAAAGATAAAGATCAGACTAAGCAAAGCAAACTCGCTCAATGTGTGTCTGTGTCACATGAAAAAAAAGTAATTGCAAATCATATCTCTCTTCCATGCGGTCATCTCATTTACTGTAGTGAGTGTAAGGAAAAAGCACTTACTGAATGCTCATCAGAAGTAAAACCTTGCCCGATCGATGGTTGTCAGGTTGAAATTAAAGCATTTATGAATATCTACATGAGTTAGCATAACAATTAACCTCAAAAAAAGAAAAGGTAATGAATGTTTAAATAGGTATTTCAATTTGAAAACGGATCATTCGCGTTTTGTAATTCAACGGAATAACAACAAATATGTTACGTGTTGAAGACTTTGCTCACCAAGAAGCTTCCGATGCTATAGGACCTAAGACTTTTTTGGCTGAGGTTTCTGATGAAATGTTGAGGATTTATTTTACGGAAGAATGTGTATACTGTGTACTAGGAGGAAGTTTTTACAAGCAAGCAACCAATCTATCACTACTAAACTGTTACTGTTCACACGTTGATGACAAATGTATCACTTGTAAAAGATATGCTGAAATGGTTGAAGGTGCTACACCTACCAAAAAATAATTGGGTGATGCTATCGACTGGATTGATAGAAGACAAGTTTTGAAAAACGCTAAAATGGGTTTTTTGGTGCATGATGAATGGATTAATGCTTTTTTGGATCTTTCCTCCGATCATTTGAAGTCTCCCTTTATGTTAACAAATTTGAGAGCACGATTAAATCCCTACCTATTACCTACTAGTCAAAGCAAACTGGCTTATCAACGTCTAAAGGATAAATTACTTGCAATAGCGGAAGGATATCCATATGCCTATACTCCTGATGAAAAAAAAGACTCAGTCAACCCGATAATACCTATTGATTCGACAAATTTATCTGAGGACTCATAAAAGAACCGCTACAAAAAATGTTGCTTCATTTATCTCTAAACTACAGAAGAAACATGAGTGGAAAAACTCAAGGATTCAAGTCAATTGCTACATTGGCTGATTTTGTTCCTAAGTTCATAAGGACTCATTTTGAACACATTCCTTTAGAGCGTTCGAATCCTCTTTTTGTTCAACTCATCACCGAAGAAGTATTTTATTTTGTGTTAGGATTCAATCTAGTTCGTAAATCAATACAAAGCATGCTTTTGAGCTGTAATTGTATTTCAAGAGCAAATCCTCTCGAATGCTTAAACTGTTCTAGGAGCTTTGATCCAAAAGTATGTTGTCCGCAAGACAAGTTGATTGATTTTGAAGATCTCAAAAGAGCGATCGAACTGATTGATATAAAGCAATGTTTGAAAGATGCTGAACTGGGTGATTTGATAGATATTTCGATTTTAAGAGGTTTGACTTCATTTCGCTGGACAGGAACACATATTCTTTTGTCTCAATCTCGATCGGAACCGTACTTACATTTTGGTAACCACTTTGATGAGATTGTTTCACATCTTCAAAATCAGCTGAGAGAGCTGAACAAGCCACTAGCCACTTACGTATAAATAGAAAGAACATCAAGAAAGAAAGTATTCAACTTTCAACACTGAAAGCAAAAACATTTCAAAAAAATGAGCTGCATATTTATCTTGCTACTTGCACTAACATTTCCCAATGTTAGTGGAGTATTCTATACCAATGAAATTGATGAATGTATAGCCGGAGCTATGGATAAAAATGATGTCTTGGTTTTTTCACCTTTCGAAAGGACTATACGATATAAAGATCAAAATGGAAAAAACTGTGTGCGACTCTACCCCCTGACTTATTATATTGTGGTTTTTTCATCCCTCAAAGCGCTTCTTGGATTTGCAAGGACACAACTTCTACAGATTCTGTGTCTTGTAATACTACAACAAAATACGTTTTGAATCAAGAGGAATGTGAAATGGGTATTACAAATAATACGGAAGGACTTACTCAAAATACAAAAGTATATCGAAATGGGGATTTATGTGCATTTCAATACAACCGCGAACGTGTGATCTGTCCAATAAGAAGACAGTTTATGACATACAAATTTGCATGCGTGCAATGTGTTCATTCCGATCATTCGATCAACAAGGAACCAAAACTAGTTAACATCACTAACATCAAAGATTCATCACTTTTGACTTTTGACAGTTTCAAAACTAGTGGAGTGTATTATAGCAACAAAATTGATAAATGTCTAGCTGGAGTTATGGAAAAAGACGATGTCTTGGTTTTTTCACCTTTTGAAAGGACTATACGATATAAAGATGAAAATGGGGAAAACTGTGTGAGACTCTACCCTTCTGACTATATATATTGCGGTTTTTTCATCCCTCGAAACGCTTCTTGGATCTGTAAGAGTAAAGATTCTACAGATACCGAGGAATCATTTTCAGCTAACATCACTACCATCAATGATATCAAAATTCCAGCTAACATCACTACCATCAATGATATCGAAGGTGTAAATGAGGAATCAAATCCAGCTAACATCACTAACATCAATAAAATCGAAGGTGTGAATTCATCATTTTCGAGTTTCGACAGTTTCAATGTCAGCGAAGTATTTTATGCCGACGAAATCGATGAATGTATAGATGGAGTTATGGAAAAAAATGATGTGTTATTTTTTTCACCTTTTGAAAAGAGTATTCGATATAAAGATGAAAATGGAACAAACTGTGTGAGACTCTATCCTTCCAACTATTTACATTGCAGTTTTATTATCGCTCAAAACGCTTCTTGGATCTGCCAAAGCAAAACTTCTACAGATAGCCTGACCTGCAATACACCAACAAAATACACTCTGAATCAGGAGGAATGTGCAATAGGGGTTAAAAATAATACGGAAGGTCTTACTCAAAATACAAAACTATTTTGGAATGATGAATTATGTGTATTTGAATACAACACCTCACGTTTGATTTGTCCACCAACAGAAGAGTTTGAGACAACCAACTTTGCATGTGTGGAATGCGATCATTCGACCAACGAGAAGCCGAAAATAGCTACTATCATCACTAACATCAATGGTATTGAAGGTGTAAATTTGTCATTTTCGAGTTTTGAAAGTTTGAAATCTATTCGAAACAAGATTATCATCAGCATCACATGTCAAGGAGATAACAAAGACAAATGCGATCCCAAAGTTATATATATAGAACTTTAGTTGGAGCATATTAACCAAAGTCCAGCGAAATGCAAGACAGTTAACTCTAGATGATGAAAGCATAAACTAGGTTAAAAGTCTCTCTCTCTGAATAAAAATGAAATATCGAATCTATCTTCTATTATTCCCAATCCTAAGCAGTTATTGTCTTGCAACAGAGATTCAACCGTTCACTTTATCTCATACCCAGTATGGATGTTTTTCGGGAATTCTTAATATGGAAGCGGTTAATTCAGTAACTCAAATTTTAGGAAAAAACTTAAAATATTGTATACATACACTCACATGTTTCATGCGGTTTTCTCCCCAACGTAGAAGCTGTGACACTTATGATATGTGGCCTCAACAATACTTTGTTTGCAAAACCGATGAAGCTTTAAATTACATTCGTTTATACGATGAGGGATTACTACCTACGATTCGAAGAACAACTTCAACAATCACCACAACTCCACACACAACTACGACAACAACAAAAATTACAAACTAGTCACTAGTTCCAGCTTTATCACCATCAATTCCATCTCTTCCACAAGCTCTGGGTTTAGTCGATTTAATTTTGGAACACCCAAGCCCTACAAACTCTACTATATACAATTATGAAGAAATCGAAACAACTACTGATTGTGTGTGTGATAGATACATCATATGCGAAAACAATTCAGCAGCAATTACAAATTCAACACCATCGATTTATAGAGTTTTTATTTATAATGACTTGGAGGATTTTTCAAAACTTTCTCTATCTATATTGGAAGATAGTAAACTTAAACTTGAAGAAAATTTTCTCATCGTGATTGAACCTGAATGTGATGATATTTCTTGTAAAGTCATCAAATACTTTACTAATTAAAATGCTATATTACATGAAATTTTCCCTACTTATTACACAATAAATGTATATATTCACATATTGTTTCATTTTTAATCACTGTGTTTATTCAATGTAGATATATCTCCTCTCTCTCCTCTCTCTCAAGATATCATATGAGTCAAATTACAAAAAATTATCAAAACTTAAATGCCATACATTCAAAATCTAGATGCCCTATGAGTTAGAGTTATGTATATAATTATGTAAAAAATTATCAAAACTTGAATGCCATACATTCAAAATCTAGCTGCCATATGAGTTCAAATTAAGTAAAAAAATAATCGAAACTCAAATGCCACTTAAATGCCACTCAAATGCCACTCAAATACCCCTCAAATGAAATACAATATAAACTCGGCGAATCCATCCAACGTCGTAACCCATTGCATAACCCCCAAGAACTAATCCACAAAAAAACACTTGGTAGGGAGATCTGCTCATATATTACTACTGTTATCAGTAAATGACACAAGAACTTCAGTCAGCATGACATTGATAGTTTTGTACAAGCAAACATGAATAAATTTCCCTACGCGAAAGCTAGTAGAGGAGAGACAGCCTCTTGAAGCACAAAAACTACTCTTTTACTCACCAGTCTCACTGTCAATAATCCACACCTCCACTTTAATTTGCAATGAGCAGTTGTAAAAATACGCTTTTGATTCTGCACAATGCGACATGATCGGTGATGACCCTTTTATGGCTGATCATGACCTATGTAGGGTTTGGATTGACTTCTGCAGGGTCAGTATTGCTCAGTATGGCCACCTTAGTGCAAAGTCATAAAAATAACATAAGTACTCGAGATGACACAATGCAAGACAAACTTCCTCCACAACCACCAGAACTATATATCGTAGGCTACAGGTAGCCTGGCGGCTTATCAGGAAATGGGACAGCCCAATAACTATGTGCACTGCCACAGGGGGCTTCATACATTTAATATTTTGTGTTACTGTGTTATTGCTATCTATATTTAGCCTTGCATTGTTATTGGGCTTATTTATTGGCTGAACGCATGATTGGCCATAATGCTGTGTACACCAGTGGTTTCCTGTGTTGACCATTTTGTCTCGTTACACTTACAAGTATATGCTCTCACAGGAAGCCACCCCATACCTGTATGACAATGAACACAAGTTGTTATATTGGGGTAGATTTTAGTGCACACTAGTAGTAAACAGGTCGTTTACGCTAGGAGCCTTGCCAGACAATGCGCTAGACTTTTGCCCACAGCGTTTGGCTAATAGCTGTTGTTTAGAAAGTCCTACTGTGCCGGTGGCATAGTAAGCAGGGCCGGTATTGACCCCTGCAGGGTCGGTAGTGACCTCTACCGACCAGGTACAGCTGTACTGGGCCGGCACAAGATGGCCGCCTTAGAGGAGGATCTGCAAAGATGTATAAGAACTTAGTCAAGGTCGTAAACAGGAAGTACTTACCCTTGAACTACCAACTTCATGGACCTAACTCTACGTACAGCCTTGGAACCCTGTAGGAGCATTCATTGGACAATCAGGAGAAAGGACTCCGCCCTTAGCCACTTGACACCTCCCTTTATTATTTACATTGCATTGTTGATTGGTTGATTATTTATATAGTTAATGTAATTGGTTAATCTACTTCCTGTGCATTGACTGTTATATGTTTTGTGCTTGTCAGCTCTCCTATAAAAGGAGAGCACCCACTGTTAATCTTTGCATTCATTACAATGTTGCCATGGTATATACTCTTATATTGCTAAACCCTAGAGGAATAATTACCCTCAGGACAGCTTAGAGAATAAAGCCATTATTACAGACACTACTCGGTACTGTTTGTCTGAGCCATGGGCTCTTGCCTTACCGGGTAATTCGGTTGCCCTGCACAGTTGTCACTGTCGGTTAGCACAGTGTCCCCTCTGGAGAGAGGTAGAATACTCGAGATTAGTGGATGTCCGTGGTAACAGACCGGAATCCATTACAATATGTAGCTACCCTGCCTAGTGTGTATCAACCATGGGCACTGTTTAGTTGTTAAAGCCTATCACACTAATAGCTCTGACCAAAACAGTAATGTTGTGCTGGAGAGGCACAATACTTGACCTAAATAGTATCCTGTAGTTAATAAAGCCTGGGTCTACATGACTAAAAAAGTTGCTATTAACGTTTGTGCATCAACCTTTTTCTGTCTTTTCACTCAATATTATGAGGTATGAGAGTAATTTCCTGTTATCAACTGTACCCTCTGTATCAAATCATGATTGCAATAAATGAATGTATATAGATTGGTACTTTATTCATAAAATTTAATGGACTTTTGTTCTAGTTCCAACTTGTTGTTACTTTCTTACTTCTCTTTTTTATCTCAGTGGTATGATTTTGAGTTTTGACAAAGTAAATGAATGGAAATATGTGGCATTTTGTTAAACTTTCATAAAGCTGTCTCTTAGTTCAGTCTTGGTTATTATCATCTTCTTCCTACAATATGAAAACCCAAGGAGTACCTCACAATCACGTACACTCTCATAATAGATGTGACTAATTCAAAAACTTTGACAATCAAAATTAAGGCCCCAAAGTCTTCTAAGTTCCTAAAACAACAAAAGTCTCATTGCCAGATTTGCTTTTTATAGATTCGTTTGCATGGATATTTTTATGAGCAAGAAATTTTAGCATTCAAGAAAACAACTTGAGATATCTATTCATTAACGAGATTGTCAATTCTAATTATTATTGCACACATACACAAAGGCTGTGTACTAGCTGGTGAGTGACATTCAATGCTCAGTTCCTCAAAAAAACCTCAAAAAAACTTTTTAGATTTGTCCTTTCCTGTGAGATGTTTAATGTTTTCGTATTTTTTATATCCGGATGCCACAAGAGCATTAAGTTATAAAAAATGGATAATAAGTATCAAAGCAGCAGATGACTCTCACCTAGATGACTCATGACTAATGGACAATCCGTACTCACCAAACTTGCTTATTGCCCATATATATGTATAAATTTCCTTAACAGCTGATAGACAGCTCATCATTCACAAGCTTAGGTTTGATCAATTTTGTGATTTGACAGCAGAAGTGATGTGTAGACTGATAGAGAGCTAGATATAAATTTATGCTGTATTAAATATAAATGTTTGAGTATACTTTATATGTTGATTGATAACAACAAAGCGTTTTGAAGGTTGAGATCAAAACTGGGATGTTATATAATATGGTAAAAGGTAAGATTTGCCTATAATAAATGGAAAACCGAGACATGATCAATATTAGAGAGTTTAGGTCTTTGAAGATAGGCTAAGCTGTCAAAACCAGCTTTGTTGCATTTGTTAAATACTTATGAAGTGTTTGATCCCTGGTTCAAAGTTTTGGAGATCTAATGACATAGTCATCATCGTGCAAAGAGGTTGCTCATATAAATTGAGCCGGACAGTTGAGTTTAAAAGGTCGTAAGACTATACGCCTATCTAATCTGAAAAGAGTTGTTGATAAAAGTGGTCATCAACAATTTAAGAATTAAAGGTCTTCCTCTTTGCAAATACAACCTGGGGTCATTTAGTAGCACTTTTTACAGAGACTTTCATTAGACCTGTGATTTGTCACAACTCTCTCATTAAGTGCTTTTATAAGCCTTTATTCGACTTAAACAGTTTTGGAGTTATCACCTCAGCAAATTTTCAAAATATTTAGGTCACAATTACTAGCCAAATAAAACGCATTGAAGTCATCAGCTAAATGTTTAGAATAGTATTATTTTTGTGGCTAACCGCTATCATTTAGTTCCTCTAGTCACTATCTATGGCCTCGGCCTCGGTCGATTGATGTCATCTGTGCGAGTGAATGTAAATTGTTAGTATGAAGAAGCGAGTTGGAATGGCAAGGCAGTGGGCAATAGATTCTAAGGAGTTGGTAAACTTTAACTGCATTGAACTTGATAAGTTGTCAGAAAGAAAGATAGCGGAATCGATTCCTGAAACTGCCAACATGAAGCAGGCAGAGGCTAGGAGATACGGGATGGAAAAGTTGAACTATTGAATTACGATGGAATTAAAGCTGTTGGGTCATGTCATGGGGCATCATAAGATTGGTAAACCCTCTTTTGTTAAACACGGACAGTAGGGCCAACAGCAAAGCAAACTGACCAAGAGGTGAATGGTTATTTTATAGTTTACACTTTCTACATTTGACCGAACATAGTTGTTTTAGAACATATTTGACTAGTCAAACACCGTGTGGTGCATGAACTTACAGAGCTAATCAAAACTAGGCAAGGAGGTAGGGTAGAACTGGAGTTGGAAAATGAAATGGCAAGATGGATGCTCCAATCAGATTGAGGTTTATTGGCAATGAATTTGCTACATGCTAGAAATGGACAAAGAAACTTGACTGGGGTACGCGATTTGAAAGAGTTATGTTAGTCTATGGTAGAAGTGCTTGAGGAAAGAGGTGAAAAAAAAATGGGAGTTCAGAAGAGTATTTAAAGTTGTCTACAAATGGTGGAAGGATGCCTGACAGAGAACTGTCGCAATGGGAAATTTTTCTTTGATTTTTAAGTGTAGATTTGTATTATTCCAAAGAACTTCATGAAAAACACTGACTTTTTATGGCCACAGGTACTAAACAAGTTAATGGCGTCGAAAAGTTGATTCCAGATCACAAAGAAAAAATCAATTATGCCCCGCACTAGCTATTAGGATATCTCCACTTTTTGGACAAGTAATAACTAAAATATACAGAATGATAAAGTTTAGAAAGAATAGAAAATGTCAAAACTATACTGATTTTAGCCCATAACAGAATCAAAAAGAGAAGAAAACAGGTAAATAGTTGTAAGAGGCTTCCTTTAAACTCATGAATAACAGAAAATAAGGAAAGACTATTGATGAGTTTGAAGTTGCATAGACATTCGACTGGTGGATATGGAGGAAGCCATTAGCTTAACGACGAAGACAAAACGTAATGGCACTATGATATTTGATAAGGATCTTGTAGCTGCACACATGCGTAGAACCACGGTACTTTTTAACAAACCGCCGTATTACATTTCAGCGAAAACTCTCGTGAAAAAGTTTCACTACACTCGCATGTGTAAAAGGTAAGGAGATTGCACCAGGTTGCTTTGTAGAGATATTTGTAGGTTTATAGATAAATATAAAATGAAGACATTTACATAGATATAACTCTTGACTTTAAGAAAAGATTTAAAACTAAAACTTTCTGAATAATCGTTTGCAAACAAAAAGTGGTGGGTATGACAAAAGTGATACTAGTGTAAAATAGTAGAGGAGTTTGTAGCTCTCGGACAAAAAATGTAAAAGTATTGGGTCAGAGGAAAAAGAATTAAATAGGCCAGAAGCATGACAAAGTGTTACCAAAAATGAAATCAAGTTTGAAAATTGTGTCTAGGTATTACACCATTACACCTGATGGATGAAACATAGACCAAATATAAATCCGTTCGTTGAAGATGTAGCGCCTGCACTTAAGCGAATTAAAATGATGCGCCTCTCTGGCAAAAAACACAAGATATCTCTTGCTCATTTTAATAAAATTGCACTATCAGCTGATGAGATAGATGCCACATTATAGATGGTATACATTCAATGGGGCACAGTAACAATCAGACGATAGTTTTATACATGTGCAGTAAGGAGGCCACGGCGCTATTTGATTTAGTCAAACCACCCATGTACGATATTGATGAATAATGTTCATTTAAACTAGTGCATCGTAATTTCGCTAGCATGTCAACTAGTAAGATTACAAAACCAAAGCAACTGTGGTAAAAACTTTCTAATTATTAAAAGTAGTTGTACAGCATTAGTTGGAAAGAGTTGAGAGATGAAACCAAGAAAAAAGTTTCAAGGGACTCGATGGCATAAAAAGGTAAATTCGTGAAATGATATCAAAAAACATATGGTGCATTTTATAGCCTATCCAACTATAAAATGTTAATCCAAGATAATAATGCAATATAAAGCTCCCACCCTTACTATGGCCCTCCCTATCATGAATTATGCACTTTGGTGCACATCTCTTTCAGTTCTACCTAATACAAGATTCGCGCCGGGTATAGACTTTAGCTCTGCAGTGAGTGTAGGTTATGTTGTGGTTGGGGTAGTAGGTTCAATTTTTTGGTTGGAAGTGTCGGTTCTAGCATCAGTGAGGATATAGGTATTGTATTGAGCTTGTATCAAAGAGGGTATGGGAAGAGTAATCACTCGCTATATACCTTATACTGTCACATGGTGGACCAGAACCAAGGGACGCAACTTCAACAAAATGCAGACTTATGTGCTCTTGCTGTCATTATCCGCCACACTATTTTCATTTCTTGTCAATATTATTATGATTCTCTACTGAAATTCACGCTGTTGCTCATCAAACACCACTCTTCCTCACCATACATGTATGTAGGGTGTATGTATGGTGTTTGATAGTGGACTTAGGCAAAGAGACATGCTTGCAACTACTACTCACTGCAGTGCCCCTGTGCTCTTCCTACTACAAAAATGAGCTGCCAAGCCAAAATGTTGAATAATATTTGTGCTGATGTTCCTTAGTTAGTGAGTTATCATCAATCATTTAATTTACTTGTTTATTATTATAACAATTAATAAATAACAGGAGTATTGATTATTATTATTATTACAACAATATTGTAGAGGACCGGCGCCATCTTATCCAATAACTCTATGGTACCCGTACGAACGTTACACTTACGTTGTTCTATTTGTTTACATGTCCTGTTCTATTCTAAGCTATTGTCTACCTGTCTTGTTCTATGCCCGCGCTTTAGGGTAAATCAATCTATGTATTTTATCAGTAATTATTCTTTTACCATTATAACATATATGTTCAACATGTGAGTCCAGTCATGCAATCAGTCAAGGACCACCTCTTTTATTTTATTTGCACACGCTGGCCAATCATCTGTGCCAGGTGTGGCCTCTTTTGTATTACCTTTTACTATTATGTAATCATGTACATAAATACCGATGTAATCTGTGAATAAAGTCAGAGTCAGCTTGCACACTCTCAGAAGTTTCTTTGTTTCTAACAAATAACTTCACTGCGCACCATTACTCGAGTAGTAATATACAAGCAGATCAGTCTGAACCTCTGCTGGCCGAACTTAGCCTTGTCTAAATTCGCCTTCAATGTTCGACCTCTGCACAGCACTGAAACAAGACAGCCGAACCTCTGCTGGCCGAACCTAGTTTGACTAGTTCGCCCTTCAAAGTTCGAACTTGCTATACACACTGATAACAGCTAACGCAATCGGCAGCTCACTAGTAACTGAGATGGTTAATCACCATTTCTCAGCCTACTAAGTCGACCTGTGGGAGGATTGTATTGCTAGAGCATTAGACACAGTTGCCATTCTAGTTCGGGAGGTTGTGCAGGTAGGCCGAGCTACCAACTCACACCCCCACAGTGAAATCCCGCACAATATTATTAGTTATTTATTAACTATTATTATTACCATTTATTTATTATTTATGATGATTATAATTTATTACTTTTAATAATCTCATTATTATTATCTTATTTATAATAATAATAATTATAATAATTATTATTGTGTTAATTAATAATAATAATGATGATAATAACAATTATAATAATAATTATATTATTAATAGCTAGCAGCTTACTATTTTTATTACGTGAATTAATTATTATATAACTATTGTTTACATGTTATAATATGTGTTATTATTATTACTACTACTGTCTTCAACTGTTTATGGTTATGTTGTTAATTAATACTGATAAATGATGATATTATTATTATTATTATACTTAATTACAATTGTTGTTGTTTGTGATGTTAATGATGATGATAGATAGATAATAGTCATTAAATAATACTGTTATTTGATGTTGTAGCTGTCATTGAGTCTCTTTAAAGTTTGTAGGAGAAAAATGGTCAGACTGATGAAAGTAATTTTTAAAAAGTTTGTTTAAATGGAAAGAATGGAACGTCTTTTACCGACATAATTTTGACAATACATTTTACCAGACAAATAGCAGATACTTATATTCCCCATAATAAAACTTTTTTTTTCTACAATTTGACTTCAAACCACTGGAGAGCTCAGTTGTAACATCAATAAATTACTTAGTTAATTCTAACCAGCATACTGTTTCCACGTATTTTTGTACACTCCATAGGCGTGTATAATCTAGTGAGAAAATACGCCATACTATTCTATCTTTACTATATAAAACTATTTTAATAATGATTATCATCATCCTCAATATAATAAGTATTATGTAATGAAACTGTTGTTATTATCATTTTTACTGTCGACTATATGGTATCATTAATGATGCAATTATCATTGTTATGATTATTGTTGGTAACTATCACACCAACTAATACTCTGTATCACCGCTTGTAAAACATTTTAAAAATGTTATAATTAACAAAAGATGATGCTCATAGTCCCTGCGCTTTGCAAGGCATTTTCTCTACATTAAAAATAATTGCGAAAACGCAGTAAATATTTCAGTCTTGGTAATTGTGGGATTTACATACAATGACACTGTATTTCCTGTCAAACAACTGTAAAAGCTTTCAAACTGTATAATTGTTTTGCAAATGATCTAGATGGTTTTGCAATGAATCCGATGAAAAAAGGAAAAAGGAAAAAAGATTGTTTAAATGGCTTAGAAATAGTATGAGCTATTCGCAAATCGCGTGAACCATTTGAATTAGTCTAAGCTGTTCTAAAAATATCTAAACTATTTTGAACTCGTTGAAAAGTTTGAAAAAAGCATGGTTGTTGGACCAAAAACAGGCTTTCTCATTTTCTTTATGAGCTCTGTAAAAGGTCTCAATAGGCGTAATGATCAATAGTTGTGAAAGAAATCATTTAATCATATACATGATTGTTCTCATTTATTTCATATAAACTTTTTTGATCAGTACTTACTTGGTGAAATAGTGCTTCTCTTCGTAAGCACACCAATAATGTATGTGTAAATTGGCTTAAATTTTCAAACTGTATGATTCACTTCACAAAGCACTTTCAAAAGCATTCAGAAGTTTTAAAACAAAATGTTCCGAACCACGATAGTTTGCGCTGCAACATATCTATTCTTTATTTCTAGGTGGTTGGCTGGAGTACTTATGACATCTAAGTAAGAAGAGAGCAAGATGATTAGCCTGATGGTTGACTACGGAGATAAAAGTCTACACTACAAGTTACATCATTTTACCACCACGCCTCATTGTGTGCATACATATGTTTTTGTGTGATCTACTTTAGTCTACTGTTACACAGAACCTTTTGGCAATATTCACTGCATTTGTTGTAAATCTATGGTGATTTTCAGGTAGCTTTGGTTGCATGCATGTGCTTAGATATTGAATACAAAGTTTATTCTTCGGCACACCTTGATATGTCTAGTAGTTTTATTGTCTCAAAAGTTTTTAGACCATTATACTTATGCGAATTGCATAAAATAGTTTCTCTATATTATGTTTGTTTTTTTGTTGGCTGTGTCTCATAATACATAAATGCAAGAAGCACAGGTTTATTTGATAGAAGCTGTAAAAATTCTTAACGCAAGCTTCTGTTTTACTATGGTTAATCTATCATGAAACATCGGTTATTCAATACACTGCAATATAGGGTGCTTGCATTAGGTGGACAAGAAACAGGAGCAGACAATTTCCCTTTGTCAAGGAAATTGCGTGAGTGTATGCTCTTCCCATACCCTCTTTGCTTGTATAAAGGCATGCATTTCAGTTTTGGAACAGGCTTGGGCTCAGGTGCAGGCGCTGGTGTTGATTTTGGTTTCAGAGATGAAAGTTTTATATCTACTCAGTCAGAACACTTGGTGACCTCAATCTTTTCATCGAATTTTTTAACACCATGTCCAAGTTTGTTTAGGTTCGTGTCTGCCAGCAGCATGTACAGCACTTTTAAAACAAAGCAGTTCATCTTACTCCAGGCTTAACTCAGAGCGACTAAAAGTTTCTTGATTGGTTTTTCGAGAGTCTGCTTTGTAGCTAATAGGTCATTGACTAGTACCATCAACTGTTGTTGACCTTCTAAAAATAATTCGGTCTGTATGGCCTACACCTGAGCTCTCAACAGGCAGTGAATGTATTTTTGGATGAATATGTTTATCCATACTGTTCCAACTTCTGTAAACCTTTGCTGTGATCCTGTGCAAGACAGTTGCAATCAAGTTATAGAATCCATTTTTGTACCTATGTCACAGTTGCACAGAGGAAACCGCTAGCAAATACCCTAGTTGCCGCCCTTTTGTAAGGCCTGTGTATGTATCCCAACCCTCCTCCGGGTTGATCTATGATCGGGATGTGCCGAATAGGATGCCAAACTAATTTAAAAGTTGTTGGTACTTGTCCCGGATAAGAAGGATTGTTGTAAGAATCAATGTTTTCATCTTTGGTGTTGATCTTTCCAATTTCCGTGTGAGCCTATACCTTTGTTTTTGATCCTACTAACATATGTGTGTCATAGTTTGCTAAATCCATCTTACAACTACAAAATCATTTAAAACTTAAAAATTTAAAAATGAGAGCAACATTCCCAACCATCTTACTTTGGCAATTGTTGGGATTTTCAAGATGGCCATCAAGGGCACAACCGTTTTCAATATAGAAAACTATACCCATCTGGTAATCTATCAACAGTTTTGGCATTCCGAGCAAACGTAGCAGAGAAAGCTGACTGACAATAAGTTTCAGTCAGAAACTCCCAAAAAAGGCACATAATATTTGACACTGAAGTCAACATATTGGTTTTTGTAGTCAATGAGGGATACTCATTCAACATTAATTTGTTTTTGACCGACGTGGTTTTCTATCCTAAAGCTGTTCACAAAAATGTAGAATTTCACATCAAGCTGCCAGTGAACACACTTGAAAAAAATTTCCGATAATATGATTATGAGCTAGAGCCTACCATTGCTGGAGGGATGTCTGAAAAGTACGACAAACACATTCATGCTATCAAAGCCCACACTACAAAGTACGTTGAAGTGTCAGCATCAGAGTTTGCACTAAACGTCCAAACAGTTACGATAGTCTTAGGACCCTAATCTATTATTCAAGGCTGATAATAAAGACATTGTAAAATTTCATGCTTCCGGCTACCTAGCCGCCTATTCGTTATAGGTTGCCAAAAAACACTTTAAAATGGAAATGACATGCAACTTTTCAATAAACCAAAAAAATTTAAACGGCGACAAGTATTGCCTTACTATCAATCTGATGACTATCAATGACAAGAGGTTTAGCGGCATGGGAAGGTAGATCAAGGGCTATATTATGCTCAAAATAACCAAAACTTCTCTGGACACTTTCAAGGCTGTTGTATTACTGAACGGCAAGTCTGTAAGTTTTGTAATTGGCAAATTAGTATCTATGGATCAATAAATGGACAATATACTATCAAAACATTTTCAAAACACCCTAATATGTGAGGGTGCAAACTTGGACAAGAAGTATTTTATGCTAAAAACAATCAATTAATATTATTTTACATCATTTAGCTATAAAATTATCATCTGCTCATCCGGTTGGCAAAGTGTCAAATAGTTGACAAGGTTGATCTTGCAGACACTTTAGGTTTAATCATAAAGGGGAAATCCAAGAGAGGAAAATTATCCGGTGAAGAGTCACTCACCATGGACGGTTGTTGCGCCAGTGAAGGCTTCAACAAACACAGGACATATCTACGTAAGAATGTTTTTACCAGATGTCATACTAATCTATTGACCTGGTTCTCAACTCAGAAAGACTAATTGGCTCCAACAGAATTCAGAAAAAGTATACACTGGCTCCTAATCACCAAAAACCTTGCAAAAACTATTTTGAGACTCATCAAGGAAAATGACATTTCACTTATGGAGTCTGGTAAATGAACTTATGCTGTTCATAAATACAGACAAGAGAAAATCTTATGTCGAAATCACAAAATGTTTTCACTGTGTTACTGATGCTGATTTTTTCCATAGAGAGCAGTGTTACTAATGCCTTTGGCCGATCTAACAGTCAAGTGCTATCCAAAATTTAGGGAGTATAATAAAACGGATCAAACAACTTCTGCACTGCGAAAAGACGATCCAATGGACATATCTCACCTAAATTTGATCAAGGTAAGACTATGTACAGAACACAATACCGATGGAGACATTTCATAAAAACTTTTGACAAATGCAATAGCCAAGTGGTGGTTAAAGTGACTCAGTGTGTTAGTTGACACAAAAGACTAAGAAGAATTTAAAAAATACATACACAAAGACATATTTTGAAAGTGCAGAAGAAAAAAATTATTTTCCTTTGCTTTGTTATAAGTGAGGGTCTTTACTAGCTCCAGTTGGTATAGGCATTACTACAGCTCACATTCATTACAGTATGTTAATTGGAGCATCCAGAGCTAACCAAGAATCCAAAGACATAAATACCCAAGACAAAAAAAATATAATCTGGGGATAAAATAAATGACAAGCGTTCTACTCATGTATCAGTTCCAATTTAAAGAATGCCTCCGGTCATTTCTATATTTATCTGATATGTCATTGATATGTCCTAATGAAGTGCTTCAAATATCAACCTCGTCAAAATTCAATTGATTTCTATATTTTCATAACATCATTACTAATTAGCATGTTATGATTGTTGTCTCCCAATTCCAACATGTTATAAAACCTCTGACGTGTGCAAGTGTTGTAACGAGCGATAAACTTATATACTAGTGGACTAGTATGAGTAACGAGATTACTAAAACTCAACTACCAAATAATGCAACAAACATACTTCTCAGCCTGAGCTATATTTTTATTGGACACTCTCGGGATCATGAAACCGCTGAAGTATAACAAATAACACTACAGCGTTGGTACAATGACTTAGGTCATTAATTTATGGAGTGCCGTTTGTAAAAAAATTCCAAAATTTTTTTCAATTTCCCACATTCATTATTGACTTTATGGTGTTCATTTTGCACTATGTGCTTCATTATACACTTTAGTATATTCATTCCGCTTTATAGTACATTCAAAATGCACTCTAGCATATTCATTATACTCTTTAGTACATTCATTATACATTCTAGCATATTCATTCCGCTTTTTTGTATATTCAAAACACATTCTAGCACGTTCATTCTGCCCTTTAGTACATTCAATATACACTCTAGTACATTCATTCTATTCTTTAGTACCTTCAAAATATTTTATTTTATCATATTCATTCCAGATGATAGAGCATGCAAAGTCTTGGATTTGCTTGCTCTTGAAGATATTACATTCATTCTGAACGATCGTACCTTCAAAACAAACTATCGTACCTTCATTATGCACGAGCACAGTGTTCAAATAGTAATGCGAAAACACACTCAGAATCGCTTTACACCATATATATAATATTTTTACAAACGGCGCTCGTGATTATCATTGTGCGCCGTTTGTAAAGTAATTGCTACCCAATCTACAAAACAGTTTAGTGCGGCTGTGCATTCGACCAATGAAATTGCTTTACACAAAAAATGTTTACAGTGAATCCATTTTTATTATAGACAACTGTCTCGCGCGTTTTTCATACCAATAATTGACATATAAATAATAATGATGACAAATTTTTCTAAAAACTCGGTGTTATTATGTATATTTTTAAGGTAATCAATAATTATTGAGGAGCAATAGAAGTTTTGATGTGATTTCATGATAATAATTTGATAATAATAATTAATAAATATAAATAATGATTAATAATAATAAATAAAAATAATAATTAATTAATAATAATAATTGATAATAATCATCATAATGATGATAATAATAATAATAATTATTGTTATTCTATAATTATTATATATAAGTAAGGGCATGGCTGGTGGGGCACAACGTCGGTGTGCACAGGGGCATAGACTAAATAAATAGTTTAGAAACCATCAAATAAATAATTAATTAATTAATTATTATTATTATTATTATTATTATTATTTATTATTAGTAATAATAATAATTAATATATATATATTTAATATAGTTGCCCGAGAGATGAAAAAACCAGTGAAGACTGAATATATATATACTAAGTATATACTAAGTATATATATATGTCTATTATTATATATAATATATTTATTTATTATTTGTTAATTATAATATAATAATAATAGTAGTATTTATTATAATTATCTTAAAAAAATGATGACAGCAATAAATAATAATAATTATTAATAGTAGTAAGTAACGAGTAAATTATTTTTATTTATTTCTTGTTTATTTATGCTACTACTGTAGCTAGCACAAGTGCAATTTTTATTTTGACAATTTTTTCTCAAATAGACTCAGAGCATCAGCATTTACAAAAATATGTTGTCCATCCAATGGTGCAAAAATTATTTGTGTCACACCAGTGGTTGTCTCAGAAAAGTAATTGAGAAAAAGTACTTTTGCTTAAAAAAAACAATGGTTTGTGGTCCCCGTAATTAAGCATTGATGACAATGGTATTGTTGCGGTGATGCAAAATCAGTGACGCATGACCATCCGTCACGCTAATTAGCTAATGGTACGTTATATAATTTTTTTTAATTATTTGAATGTGACTCTCCAGTAAATAAATTGTTTTGTCTACATCACGTGATTGCTCCATGATAAATAGTATACCACAGGGTCGGTAAAATAACGGAGAATCTGAATGACATATTGTTGGGAAATGTAGCCAGCACACTCCAGTCGACCTGGACAGTATAAACAATCTAGTACCGAACTCTATTATCCAGTATCATACTCCCGAATTCTATTCCATATACTCACTCTTAATTAACATTGTATATTTTGCCTATTCATTATTTTATCTTGTATTGCCAACCATGTGCTGCTGTGCAGTCAAGCTTAACTAAAGACAGCCTTATTGTTAACGTTTTGCCTGCCTCTTTATGTTATGGGCCAATCAGGCCAGAAGGCGGAGCCTGTTCTTTTGTGCTACAATTTATTGCTGCCAATTTGTACCCGCCTATTGTGTATATATGTTTGTGTAAGTGCAACAATAAATCAGAGTTAACCTGGCACTCTCACTTCTTCATGATTCTCTCTGCACAGCAAAGACATAAAGAACAAGTAACTAGATGCAAGCACAAGAACAAACAAGCAAGCAAACAAGACAAGCATAAGCACTTAGCAAATAATTAATTAGTGGCAACTTGGACAAGTCGACCAACAGCAAGGACAATAGTCAGTATAAAGTGGTCAGTCCAAGGGACTTACACTGCACACTACCTTCGGGAGTGTGATACTGGAACGATTGTTCAACCTGTTGGTTCGACCCAGTGCAGCTATTCTGCCCGAGCAGGAACTCAGTGGAAAGTAAGGTAGTTAAGACAACTCCTCACTGCCCGCTGCAAATCGTGTTCAAACAGAGTAGCCTGCCGACCTTGAAGCTAGCTAGAAGCAATTGCAATACTGCTACTACACACTCACTGGAAGTGGGCTGCTGTACAGGTGACAGCTACCACTACCCCCCAAATTCCTGTACAATATACTGCAGTCTTAGTGGCCCGTGGCGCAATAGGAAATTGCAAATTTCTGAAGTACTTTCCACCCGTGATTTTTGACGTCCACAGCTATGATGACCATGCAATTATTGGCTAAACCTGTGCGGTTTAGTGTGTCCATTTCATAACTTTTTAAATTTTGTTTCCAGCATTTTCTGGTCCCAAGTTATTAAAAAATTAGCCACGCAGAATTATTTCAAAAATTAAAAAAACCGTGGGGGACGAATTTACATATAAATCCTTTTGTCTTATATACGCTACGCTCGCATGAGTTCTGCACTAGCTAACTACTGTAACTATATATATAATATTGTACAGGAATTCAGTACGTGTGCCAATGCTTGGCCACCTGTACGCCCTCCGACAGATTGTCTACTTGCCCAGCTGTCTATAAGCCGCCGCTGACAGAGGGTTCGGCGGATTCCACCAGTCAATGACGAATGGTCATCGCTGAGTGGGCCGAACTGTCAGTCGTACTTGTGATGACAGGGTCGAGTGTTTGAACAGCTGCTTCAGGTCGACAGTTACTGATTGCTGCAGTGCATGTGCTGGGTTGACTAATTGCTACTTAGTCAGCCTTTTGTATGATTGTCTATTCATTCACTGTGATGCATTTATAATGAATTATAAGAGGCACTTGTATGAATAGTTGCGCAGGTTGAAATTATTGTGAGAACAATAGAGCTCATGAGAGTAGGTGATTAACTCTGCTTTATTGTTAGCATTACACAGGTATATATACAAGGTGTTACATAATGGAATGAGCACACATGATTGACAAACAAAGGAAAAAGGCCGTCCCTTAATAATGGTTGGCTAGTACGCTGAAAAGTAGGTGTGTTACCTCTACATTGAACTGATGTAGGCGTGACTGTAGTAATGTGCACGCCTACTGTTTGTACATAGAACAATATATGCTAGAACAAATGGTAGAAATAATGCTGGAGTAAATGTTAGAGTAAATGGTAGGATTGGTATTGTTTGTACACTTCGTTGCTATCCTTCACGTACTCCGTCTCATTGACGACACTGCGTCAATAATATGATGGCAACGACGTGTGAATGTTTACAAGTCTTGACATTCTCGACGCATCTTTGCCTTGATGTCTTCGGCCTTGCCCAGTAACTCGTATGCTTCTCTTGTTAACCGGCTGACGTCCTTCTCATATTGCTCGAGTTGACTCAGGCGTTCCCGCCTTCGTCTTATCCTCTCTCTTTCGCTTTCTTCTTCTAGTGCGGTCCTCCAGTAGGTGTTGGTATGTGCAGGACTCGTCCCTCTTTCCCTGTTTGGTTTTTTCTCTCTTGGTGGGGTACTTGTTTGTTCTGGAGTCATCCTTCTTTTCTTTCGTGGGGGAGTTGACTCCTTCTGCTCTCCTAATCTCTTCTGTATGGGTACCCTTTCGGCCGCCGGCGATCGGTTCTCCTGGATAGGAGTTGGTGTGCCGAAGGTTGGCGGATTCTTCCAGCCAAGGTATTGGCAAAATTCTGCATAGGTTTCTTTGTCGACCTCGTAGAGGGACTTGTTGGCTCCGCCATGTGCGGTGGCTCCGTCTTGACTTCTTATATGCTTCATGATGGCATCTTTAGATAGGCTGCGTTTACCACAAGCACAATAGAAAAAGGTAAAGTGTTGCCTAATGTGATAGATGACCCTTTTTCTTACGTGTCGGAATTCGCACAGGTTGCATCTCCACTGGTCCCCTTCTACGACTTTTTCTGCTGCTGCTTTGATTGCGCGTAGTGTATCTCCTGTGAGAAATATTTCTCTCATCTTTGTAGCAGGTTGCAATGGAGATGTTCTGTATCCTTACTAGTGTTGGAGCCTCCTTATGGGGTATTCTTACCGACAGTTGCTTCATCTGTAGTCCAGTGCATTCGTTAGAGATTGTATGGATACACGAGGGAGTTTGTCACTTGCTGCTAGTGTTGTGATGTCGATCTTGTCAGCTAATTCTGGTTCTTTTCCGACAGTCCGAGCCATTGTTTGAAGCAGTTGAGTGAGAAGTGTGAGGTCGTTGTGATGTAGTGAGCTAGCTCGTGGTAGTTTAGTAACTGATTGTTTTCGAGCTCTCCCTCTTTCTTTATCATCTTTGCCGCCCTCGCTCTCGTTTTCATTCTCCCACGTGGTAGTGTTGTTGTGACGTATGTGGGTGGCGCCGTTGTTGTCACATGGGCGAGTATTTTCTTGTGTGGGAGTTGTCTTTTCGCTTTTGGCGGGGGAATGACTCCTAGTTCTCTGTTTTATTTTGGTTTTTCGTCTTTTTACTTCTATCCAGCCGTTTCTTTCCGAATTTTCTTCTTTCTCTGCTGTTTTTTCGGAGGGGTTGGCATGGGTTGGGGCTTCTGCTGTCCCTAGGGCGCTGGTACTCTCTCTGACGCCTTGTTCTGCCATTTTGTAGCAATAGTAATCCTCTAGTCTCTTTGGCATATTCCTCTCTCTCTGTGGCCGACTTAGAGGAAATGGTTGTCCTGGTCGGCTAGCTAGGGCCGGCCACTCTGCTTCATTAAGTGAACCGCTTGGTTGTCTTGGTGGGTCTGTCTCTATGGTTGGGGGGTTCCCCTCTCCCTCCTCTGGAATTGTTTCGGGGTTCTCTCTGCCTCTCTTTCCTCGACGTGTGTCTGCACCTCGGGGAGGGGTATTGGTGTAGTTTGTCGCTCTACTCTCTCTTCCTCCCTGGGGGGTGTCAGGGGGGGGGGGGAAGATACTCTTCTACCCTTTCCTCTGGTCTAGGTGGTGTCGGTAGTGGCAATGGCAGGGGCAATGGTGGAATCGGCTCCGTAAGGTCTTGGTTCTGATGGTGGGTTTTTGGTGGCCTCCCCCTTCTGGCTCCCTTCATGTTAGGCCGTAGTGCAGGTTCCTTACATGGTGGGGCCCTGCCCACTGGCTCCTGGCAGGTGCGGTATTGGCGCAGTCTCTGGCCATTTTGAATGGACCATTGTCCGTTCCTCTCGATTTTATACGTATGATTGGGGAAGACTTCTGTGATTCTATGCGGGCCAACGAATCGTGGTTGCAACTTGGGGTTGGCCCCTTGACCCTCCTTTTGTTTTCGAGGACCACCAGTTCTCCCTCCTGAAATACTGGTTGCTCGTCACTCTCCTGTTGGCGTACCTCTTGCTGTCGCTCCCGGAGGTACTGATGGGCTCTCTGCAGGTTCTCCTGGACCTCTGCGGTATATTCAGCTATGTTCTGCGGGTCCAGCGAGGGGGGGGGGGGTCCCGGTTAACTGGTCGGGGAGACGTACCTTCCGACCGAGTGTCAACATGTTCGGGGTCTCTCCTGTCGCGAAGTGTGGCGTTCCTCGGCATGCTCTCATGATTTGGGGCAGCAGCCCATCCCACTCGTCTTGTCCCTTTGATAAGATCAGCGTGCGTAGCGCGTCTCCCAGGGTGCGATTCTGTCGCTCGACGACTCCGTTTCCCTGAGGGTTGTAGGGGGTTGTCCTGGTCTTTCTTATTCCCCATAGGCTACACAGTTCTTCCAACAGGATTGATTCGAACTGGGCACCTTGGTCAGTGTGAAGTTGTTCTGGGAGCCCCCAGTATGCGAAGACCCGTTCGTCCAAAGCGGTGGCAACTGTGGGTGCGGTTGCATCTGGCAGCGCGATGGCGTCCTGCCATCTGGTAAAGTGATCCGTCAGCACTAGCGCCCATCTGTTTTTTCTTTTTGTCAGGGGAAGGGGTCCCACCAGATCCACGGCGAGTTTCTGGAACGGCCGACCTGCGTACATTTGCTGTCGGTGGGGGTTTTCCGTCCTTCGACCGCTTTTAGCTACCTGACAGACCTCACATTCTCGAATCAGTCTTCTCACTAGTATAGAAATACCTGGCCAGTACCAATCGAGCAGAATCCTCTGTCGAGTACGGTTCACGCCTGCGTGCGCCAGTCTGTGTGTGTCCCAGATGACCTGGGTCCTCCGGTTGGTGGGGCGTACGATGCACTGTTTGGGTCTGGAGGGGTGGTGGAGCAACATCGTCAGTACTCCGTCTGGACGTATCTGCTTGGCTCCCTTCCGTTCGCAAAGGGTCCGCAGTTCTGGTCCCCCTTCTGCTATCTCCTGCTCTGTAAGGAGACCTGGTTGTCTGACTTCAGCGTAGATTCTTGCCACAGGTCCTGTCCCTTCTCTCTGCTCCTGAGCGAGGGTGGTCATACTGGGTTCCGGACGGGTCACCGTGAGGTTGACCTGCTCTTGGGGGGTGTGTTCTGGCTCTTCTGGCCGGGCTAACTCTGCGTGTGAGGGTCCCCCGTCCCGTTGCTCAATGGTGCTGCATTGTCGGCAGTCCACACAGGGTCCTCTCCGGCTAAGTCCGTCGGCATTGCCGTGTCGGATTCCAGCTCTGTGCTCTAACTTGTAACGGAATTCCGCTAGTGTTTCTAGACACCTGGCTATTTGGTTGGAAGGCTCTTTCCTCCTGCATAGCCAGCGTAGGGAGGCGTGGTCGGTACGTAGGGTAAATTCTCGTCCGTACAGGTAGGGCCTGAAGTGTTTTACGGCCTTGATCACTGCCAATAGCGCCTTCCTAGTCACACAGTAATTTCTTTCCGCCGGGGACAGCGTCTTGCTGTAATAGGCGATGAAAGGCCGAACAATTTATGGATTCGTTAGGATTCAAACATGTTGGATTCGATTCGGATTCGCCCCGGATTCGAGAGGGGACAACCCGTGGTTCGAGGCGAACGAGTACCCGTATCCATCACTAATAACAGGCCTAATCTTTCTGGCGTTGTTTGTTTGTAAAACAGCCATAACTGGAAACACCGCACTTACCTCCCCATGTAGCTTCTCATCATGTGGTTCTAGCCATCTGTCACTAATCCGTTGCTTAATTTCCATGTCATATTTCTGATGACATCCATTTCTTATACTATACTCTCCACACTGATATCTCAAAACCGGTTCTCCAGCTCTCCATTTCCATTGAACTGTCCATTTAGTACCATCAAAGTTCGCTATGAAATCAGAATCTTCAACACACATGTTGCTATCTTATGGCTCCTCTGTGCCTACTGCAACTACCGACCTCTGTGAACAGCCAAACTGAACACTGTTGGATGAACTTATTGTCACACCATCTAGTTTGCGTATACTATCTATTCCCATTATTAGACTGCAGCTGCAAACAATCTCTGGTGCAAGTAAACATCTTAACCTCACCCTACTGCCATTTACATACACCTCTACATCAACCTAGTCTGTGCTCAGACTCCAAAACGGATGGAGTTAGTGGCGCCCACTATCAAACTCCTCCTATTCTCCGTCTGAGAAAGTATCCTAATTTAGCTGAAGTTATCTCCCTAGCTGTAAATTGGAGTTGTATTCCCCAAACTGAATTCAATTTCGTAGCCTTAAAGTATTTTACAAACCCCGCAACAAATATCTTCATTTATTTAAATCTAGGGCTATGCTCAAATCAGTCAAACATGGGATTTGCAGCATTGGTTGTGTGTGGATTAATTGCATATGTATGTACTGACACTGAATCTCTTGGCAATGCTGCAGCGCATCACATTCCATTTTTGCCTTTTCATTTATAAATTACAGCACTGCCTTTGACTGCCCGTTATCACTAAAGGCGTCAATCATTCTTTCAATAAGTAATTTTATTCTTTATGATGAATGTCATGATGATAGGAAATACATGTAGAAAAGTGGTTGTCTAACTAGTGACAACTAGAGTAGTGGCTGTGGTAGCCTGTCTTGACAAGACAGACAGACTACGGCTGTGGGTACTGGTCTTCTATCTAGCTAGTTATCTACTATCCTATACTCAGATCTGCCTATCCTCAACTCTTCTGTACTCAGCCAAGTGTTCTACACAACTTTCACCCTACTCAGAGATGGGGGCAAATCAAAAAATTTTGACTCAAATCGTTTTAAAAATGGACCAAATCAAATCAGGGACGCGAGAACTTCAGGCAAATCAAAACAGTAAAACTGTCAAACCAAATATTTGCATTTGATATCCAAATATTTGTTTCAAATCATTTTTCAAAACAAGCACTGTGAACAAAAACAAGCACACAAAAGCCATTATTTTCATCCTCTCTGCATTAATAGTGACGAAGTGCCTAAAGTTCAAAATCCCATATAAAAGTAGGTTGAAATAAATGATCACTGTTGACATTTCTGTAGCTCACATTCAATATTATTTCGCAATTACCTCACCGTACCGTATAAGAATTAAACTATTACAACTTATTTATGCCTTCACTAGGCAGTCACCACAGAAATGAGGGTTGCATGCGATGGCATTGTAAACAGGCCATTACAGCTTTGTACACTCCTACTTCACTCGGATGTTTAAGAGTCACACGAAAATAAATTATGGAAAAAAAAATTTGGGTTCAGCATTATGCTCAATGCACTGATTATCACTATACTAATACTGAAATGAAAACTTATATTGGTATATTTTCAATGACATATGCATCTTTTTAAACCTCTAAAAAATACGTTTCTTTTCTTGTTCTATCTTGTTCTAATGGAAGAGTGCCGATGGTTTAAAGTGACATGCATATACACCATTTCATTTCCAATTGCTTAATTACTTTCCTTAACTGTAGTAGCTTTCACACACACACACTAGAAAACGATAAACACAGGTGATATGACTTGAAAATATAATGATTTAATTTCATAATAAAAAGTACAGATAGTTTTTTAAGATGATTTGCCACAATTTCCAATAAATTTCACATCGGAATTAGTGCATGTAAAGTAATTATTATATAAATTTAGTATTCTGACAGATATAATGAACATATGCAATAAGAAATTGAGAAGTAAAGATCTGCACAACTACAAGACGAACACCATATTTCAATTGGTGGTTTTTGCAGCTGATATTACTTAGATGTGACACAAAATCATATAGTTTTTTATATATATATTCCATTGTAAAGATAAAAAAATAAAAGGCGCTACAAAAATGTCATGTCTGCAGATCAAATGAAGAGTATGAGGTGAAAATGAAGCATAAAGTGTTGTAATGTAGTTGGTTGTTGCGGGACAGTGGGTTGTATCCAATAAAAATATTGCTGACAGCTGTGACTTATAAAACATTCCCGTCAGTGAGGCATACCATGAGATATATGAAATTCTT
This sequence comes from Cryptosula pallasiana, assembly GCA_945261195.1. Classification (NCBI taxonomy): domain Eukaryota; kingdom Metazoa; phylum Bryozoa; class Gymnolaemata; order Cheilostomatida; family Cryptosulidae; genus Cryptosula; species Cryptosula pallasiana. Next base: position 51,216,231 of record OX183131.1, on the reverse strand, counting down.
TAATATGCAATAGCAATAGTTTAAATTATCAATACCAATTATTTCTTGCGGTGGTAAAAAGTCACTTATTGTTTACATCAGTACACAGAGTGATTTCCTTTCTAACAAAAACATTCAAAGATATTATACTATGCTTATCCACTAGAACATGGTCATCACGTTTAGTACATAGATGGTTCAGGGTCAAATTCATCACAACTGTCTCTTCTATCTGAAGTGTCTTCCTTCGTCTTTGTGTATTTCCTCAGTAGACCACATGGTGGAGCACTGCATATTCAACTTCACGGAAAGAGCAACTCATTTCACGGGAAGAATAACTCTTGTTGCATAGGATTTCTCGAGTATTCAATCTTTCTTGACAAAAAGAGATCCACAGGGTAGCCAGCACTCTATATCCACATCTATAATATAGCAAAGTTGAGTAATGTACAATGATGATTCAGGAGAAGATGATTAGAGTAAATCAAATTGAGTATGCAATTGCAATCTAAATCAAATAGCATAGCATATAATAACAATGCGATGGCAAATAACAATAACACATACTAATGTTAACCTAACATGTAATAGCACCTTTCATTGATTACCAATCAAACTACTATCAATTTATTGGGTCAAGCTGTATGAACTGCTGTACTTACGCTCTGACAGGTAAATTTAATCAATCAAAAATGCCAGAAAAATATTTTGGAAAATGATAATAAAATATGTTTTAAACAGTGCTATTTGCCCAATACTGCCACAATAAATTCAATTTAATTTTTATTCACTGACCAATTCATAATAAATAATTGAAATCATCAATAGTATCAATTTTTGTTGACTAATAGTATTTACTATTATTAGAAGGAATCTATAATCAGCGCAATAATAAAAAAAAAATAATATTCCTACTAATTATTATTATAGTAATTTTGTAATTAATTGTCATTTGTTTTTGTGCTGTATTCTTTTATTCAGTACTAAACTTCAATTTTTACTATTTTCATTCTACATACTACTTACATAGTAATTTTTTACTGTCTGCTATTAATTAAAAACAATAATCATATTTATTTATCAATATTAATTGAAAAAAACCAATAAACCGGGTTTTAACAGTTTAAACCGGTTTTTATGATTTTCACGTAAATAAATGCTCCACTACTTCGGCTTTAACTGCATTATGCGGCAGAAACACCAAATAATACGATCATGTAATGAAAAAGGCATCACAATTAACTTTTTTACTTAGACTTTACAGAAATTTACATCGATGTCTATTAAAACAAAATTACAACAATAGTTATTATGTTATATTATTATTATCTGCATGTCTTTGATGATGTAAGATTAGATCTTACTGTTTAACTCTCTCCCTGGCCTGAGTGAGGCTTCTAACTACAGTGTACGGTGTACCCTGAATGCATCAAACTTTCGTTACATATACAGTAATCCTATAATGTCATAGACATGTCCAACCAATTAAAGGGCAGTGTCTGGGCTGTGTAATTTTTTTATTGGAATATACCTACACCATCCACATGAATATTATACTGTCTTGTTTGTTAGGTCAAAAGTGTACAATGTACCCCAAATCCATCAAACTTTCATTACATCCTAATTTAAAATCACTTTTCATGAAAAAAAAACCATGAAAACCAAAAAAAAACAGGATTTTAAACAGGGTTTAAATCGTGCCAACCCTGAAGAGTATAGTTGGAAAAGATGAGAAAGGACTACTAGTGGACTACAAAATGTTTCATGCGTTTTAAAACAAAAGGTTGGAAAAATTTTTGAAAACACAATCGTCATGTCACACTGTAATGAATATTTATTTAATTATTTTTATTTTCTACGCACTACTGCATAATTATTAATACTTTTCTCAGTCGTACAGCCAGAATTATGGTCCAATCAAAATTGATTTAATCTTCTATGAGCCGTGACTACAAAAAGTTTTCGGTGAGTTATGAAAACTGGAAGAAAATACTGAGACAGTTTTATTAACTAAACAGTAATAAGTACTCATATTTTACCTAACAAAACATAAAAATGTTTTCAATAGTGCCCTGTCAAACATTTTGGCCATCCCATACATACGAATGAGTAAAATTAATAATTAAATGGCTACGTCTTGTCTTACATAAAGCTAAGAAGTTATTTGAGCAAAAATCACCACAACTTAATTAAGAAAGTAAGTGAACATATAAACAAAATCTATTGTTTGTAAAAAGAATTGGTTTCATTTTTAAATAAATGTAATGATTAAGTATTATAATATACATTCTCATCTTGATTAAAAATAATTAACAATTATCATCTAATAAAAAATAGCCTTGCCCCACATAATTAAGCCAAGAAATGAGAGCAAGAACCACAACAACGCAGTTAATAAAGTAGGTAAACATGTAAAAAAAAATCTATTGTTTGTGAAAAATAATTTCTTTCCAAGCATATAAAATAATAATAATGATGAACTAAAACTTACAGAATCACAGTACAGCAATACATATAATAATAATATTATTATCATTTTATATTCTAATAAAATGATTGAATTATCAATGTGTTTATAACAATCAAAGTGGTTCACAGACTGACCAGTCTCTTCAATGGGGGGGGGGGGGGGGGGGGCTGGAGAAACTTACAGGGGCACCTAATTCCTACTCTATGAGCTGTATAAACTAAGAATAACTATAAAAAAAATCTTTTTTGGATCTATTTTAGAGGGGCTCTGCAGAGAGCCCCCTAAAACTTTTTTTGCTTAGTGCAAAGGGTGGTTGTGCGACACATGCAACCCCCCCTCTAGAATGGTCCCTGCTTACAATAGCCTGTTTATTCTAGTTGAAACATCTCAACTCCGTATTTGTGTAGATTCTTCTGGTTCGATGTGCATCAGCGCCCTATAAGGGGGATAGCCCCAGTACAACCCCATTGGCAAAATTTGTGTATCGTGTCTATTTTCATAATACTGCTGTGCTGGCAATCAGTGACCTTGCGCTGGTGCAAATCCAGCAGAAGGCCCTAATATTTAGGATCAAGTCTTCCATTAGTGCTTGGTTACTTTTTTCCAGCTCTTTAAAATAGTTTAATTGATATAAGGAAGTGACTGTGATAATAAGCGCAAATGGGAAAATGATGAAAAAAAACACGCTCAAAGTTCTGAATAGTTTTTAATCCTTTTTGGACCAATTTTTTTCAAGAGTTACACCTCCCATATCTACCACTTAGTAGTTTCATCTCAGTTTATTCTCTATGAAGCATTTGAAATGAGAAATTACTGTAGTAATTTGAGAGATATGGTTAAACAAAGATGAAAACATATAACAATACTAACATTAATAAAAAATGTAAAACATGTTATTAATTTGCAGAATCGAAGGCTTTTTAAAAAAAAATGACTCGAACAAAAAAGAGAAGGAAACCAACCCACATACTTCATTCCTACAACATTAACGACAGTAATAATTATTAGAAATGATAATATAATTAGTAAGAATATTAATAAAGACATCTAGTATTTTTGTTATTTATCATACTAAATAACAACTATTGATTATTGTTATTACAATCAGGCACATGATGAAATTATGTACTAATAATACTAAGACAGAAGGTTGTTTAGTATTATTACATAATTGATGTTACTTCAATATTAGTGGCAGTCATCAAGGCAAGTAGGTAAACAGCGGTATTAGACTGGCATCAGCAATGAGATAATGCTGCAATGTGAAAAGCATTATAAACATTTGATAAAACACAGCAGATTGTAGCAAAACGATACTCTTAAGCTACGTTCACACTATGCGATTCTCGGCCGAGTGGGCGGAGCCAAAAATCGGCTCGCAAGTGTGAACAGTGAAATCTTCAAGATTTCACAATCGGTGGCCGATTTTTTTTCATTGGGCAGTGATGATTCTCTGTACGATTATCGGCCTGTCTAGCCAATCAACATCCACATCACAGCTTTTCAAGTGAATACTTTTCAAAAACTTGCAGCTGCTTAATAATTATTATTCAATCAATTTTAGAATATTTTTTAATAATTCCCTGATCAATTGCAAGTCTTGTTTACAAGTAGAATATTAAGGTGGGTATACTAACTATTATCAATATAAATAGAAAACAACTACCAGCGCCATGATTATAATAATTGCATTGAAAAAAGTTATCATTTATTTATTATTCTTTATAATTAATTGAGTATACTTACCATTATTTATTATTACGATTATTTGTAATTCATTTCTTATTATTGATGAGTGAAGAAATGGTATAATTTATTGAAATATCTGGTAATATAAGCTATATTATTATTAATAATAAAATGATGTTCTGTAGTTATCAATGAAATGCGGTGTCTTGACAACATGTCAAGGCCATGCAATATCGGGCACAAAAATCGCATGTGTGAACTCTTGTAAATAATCGGGAGAGCAACTCCCGATTCCTCCCCATAATCGCATGGCCGAGAATAGTATAGTGTGAACGTAGCTTTAGACGCACAAATAACTATACTTGATTTGCTGATCACAGCCTTGGCCAATCAAAAGGCTATAGTAAAGTGGAACATATACAAAATTAACCGAAGATGACACCAAAGGCAAGAAATATGGCGGGGTACCACTTGAGGAAACCGATAAAAATGAAGTTTTTATCGAAAATATCTTCAAGTAAAATTAAAATTGAAATGTTATAACCTAGAGAATGTAATGATGAATTTGAACATGTAAGTTTTAGATTGCTTTGGCAGTGCAGGAGTTTTACTCTCACATCGCGAAACGGATTTACACTTACATATTAGATTGAGATTTTCAAGTGCTGCAACAAATAACCAAGCACTAATGGAAAGCTTCCTCATAACAACACAAGGGCCTTCTGCTGGAGTTGCACCAGCGCAAGGTCATTTATTACAAGCAAAACATTATAATGAAAATGCACATGGCACTAATTGTTTGTGACAAAATATTACCGCCCATAGATTGTTTGGGTAAATTCAAGAACAAATCAATTAACTATCGTTTTTTTACGATATTAATCTTCCTTTCCTAAAAATTTTCGCACACATGTTTGCTGCATAACTGCTCTGATCAATCATAGCAAAAAAATAAAACTTTATCACCATTATTACAATCACTATACTACACTATCACCATCTCCTAATATTATTATTATTAGTTAATTTTTGTATAGAGTAGAAACATAGAAATGGCGAATAGTAGAGTGAGGCTAAGGAAAATCGGGGTGAAGACAATCCAAAGAAGCGTAAAGGTGCGTTTATGCCTCTCCTAGAATATAGGCCCGAAAATTACAGGGCGGAGCTCCTCGGCCGAAATGGATATGCGCCTTTATGGCTACGCGATTCAGTGGCCATTTACGGTTGTCAGCCGGTTTTCTTACAATGGGAAAACCAATATATATATTGTTATTATTATAACAACAGCTACTCTACTGCCACTATAATATTATTTGCTTGTTGCTGTTTTAATTTATTACCATCAGATAGATAACTAGAAGAGTAGATAATAATAAAAGCAGAAAATGGATGATGATGGAGAACTAACTATTATTATTAATATAAATAATATCATTTTATCATTGGTTAGGTACAATTACTTATTTAATTAGATCTAATAATAACAATGATGATAATAATGATCAACCAATAATAAGCTTATAAATAAACAAATTATTAACTGTTATAATAATAATTATAATAAAAAATAATTATTTAATTCATTTCAAATAAATTCATTATAATAAATAAATTAATTATTATTATTTAACAATCATAAATTAATAACAAATATGTAACAGTTTGTCAAAGTTTAGGACAATTACCAGCAACAATGAATAAGTTTTGGTATTATTTTCTTTTTTAATAATTGCAGTCCTGCATATGTTACATTCGTGGCTGCACTATGTTTAATAAATTGACATCTCCAGCAAATTACAAGCTGATCTGTGATTGGTCAGTTCACGACGAGACAACGGAAAAGTATCCGCGCCAAGAAAATTCAAATGAGCCGATTTTTTGGCCCCTGAGCCATCAAATTTCGTCACACTCGTCCACTTTTTCGGCAAAACGGCGATCGGCCCCGGAATCGCTGAGGCATAAACGCGCCTTAAAACGTTTTGTTAACTGAGTATACCAAAACCCCGAAAAACTCTTTAAACAATTGAAGTTTGTTTCAACTTGGTCTTATCTACTGCATTTACATGGCCGCATGTGACAGACTTGGGAATCACTCGTCAATGAGGATGGTATATACATGTAGTATGCACTAAGTAATCTTCTAATGCTGTCACGGACAATTTTCAAGTAAGTTTACTATATTTAAAGACAGACAAACAGACAGGAATGACGACAAATTAAGAACAATGAGGGGTAGGTTGGTGGTTGGTCGCTTCACTTCACACACAACGGTTGCGCACAAGACGGTACCCATCACATTTTATAGTGCACCCATGAGCAATCATTGCTGGAAAAAGCTTATGTACGGAAAAATTCAAGCCAGCCATCCACACTGACCGATCAGCGTCAGGGGTAAATAACTTTTTGTGAGACCGGCTAAAATCAAACATGCTTTATACTCAGCAATCACAAATAAAGAGGAAAACGGAAAACGTTTTTCGTTTTCCATGACAAAATCGTTGTGTGTGGAGCAGCGTTAAGGAGTGGCTACACTGCCCCGATGTTTTGGTGCCGATGTGCCTATACGATGCTTCATGGCTATGTGCAGGTGGTTACACAGGCCGAAGTAGCGTGACGATGTACTCGAGCACATCGGTGAGTTGCGAGTGAACTAGACTATCATACGGCACAAAGTGCGGGTTTTTGCCTGTTTCACTTCCGATAGCGAATTATTTGTTTCCATGATATAATAATCATCACAATAATAACAATAATTAAAGAACAATTTCACTATGATGTATGGCTGTTTTTTGTTCACCATGAAAACATTGCTTTCAATATCTCTTCTGGCTCTGTTTTTTATTAAATCTTCCATATATTGCGATTATTCATTATTTATAATAAGTGATGTAATAATGAATTTTATTTCATTGCTGTATTTGCTATTAATTTTAATGATTCTATTTATACTCAGTAATGTTGAAATTATCAATTACCACCGTTCTATGTTGCCATGTAAAATTAATTCACTGTTCAAACTTTATTATAACATAATAAATCCATCGAATTCTGCAGTGGATGCTACTTGACAGAAATTCTAACGGAAATGCGTTATAAATGGTTAAACTTGATGAGCTTGGGAAAATATTTTGTTTCAACCAATCAGAGAACACCGATGTTTCTTCGGCATCGGGCATAGATCAACATGATGGTTATGCTCACGAACAGGCCCCACGATGTGCCGAAGTGGACACGCCCATCGGGCGCCCATTGCTAGGCCTTCCAATGCAAAATATCGGCCTGTGTAGCCACCTCATTTAGGTAGTCTTGGATTTTTTGATGATAAGTTTTGCACTGTTTTGTGTGGCGAGGATTGATGGAAACTGCTAGGTTAGTAGGAATAATTTTAATACAAGGAGCTTAGTCTCTGTTGTTACTTTCCACAAACCCTTAAGGTCAGACAAAACGATGTTTAGATGCATTCATCTTGCAAGATATCGCAATAGCATCACAAAGGAGAAGACCAGTTCTTATATTACCTTATTCAAAGAAGACATTCTAAGAGACATGAATATTTATGATCAGACCGGGCTCTATGTTCTTTAGTTCTGTCCAATCAAACCTTTAGCAACTTAGTACTGTTTGCCCATCTAATGCCCCACTGAAAGAAAACTGCAAATATAAACTCCCCATCCCGCTTTTGACCAGTTGTGAAAGTGAAAATCTTTGATTTGAACACTTCAGTTAAACTTTTATAGACCTAAATAAACTTTTAGTTAACACTCACGCCCTAAATAATTTGAAAAATTTACAAAAATGCAAGTCATCATGCTCAACTTCTTTCAACAGTAATTAAATAAGACGTTTATTAAAGATAACATGCCCTATACTTCAAAAATGTTCTCTTTCAGACCAGAGAGCTTATGTGACCTTTTGTAGTTGTATACAGGGTGCACAGTCGCTTAAATTATCCTATATATGGCAGACATCCGAAATACTGAAGTGCCACTTGGTTTTGCTGCATAAATGAAATGGTAATAAAATAAGTGGTATACTTTCACAGATACTGGTAATTAATATTATGGAAAGTGCATTATTTACACTTTGAAACCGGTTATTGTTGTTAGTGTGATGCTGCTGTGAATCAGAAATGCATGATTTGAAAAAAAAAGAAACCAATCCGCTCTGTTTTTTATTTTACCTACTATTTATTATTTTTCGTTTTTATAAACAGATGACTGAATAAAAAAAAACTTGTATTAGGCTACCCTAAAGCGAAGTATCAATAATGTCAAATAAGTAGTATGCTCATCATGAAAAAATTGATAGATTTCATTGGTACCCGCAAAAATATATATATTTTTGGGAGTATCTATGTTATTACTATTTAAACTATTTCAAGATTACATTTCCATGATTAACTTTCAGCTATTATTAATATTTCTAAGTTATTTGATATTTAAAATTTCAAATGAAAAATAAAAGCACTATATTTTGGCACTATATTTTAACTTTATGACTTTGATTAAAATTTAAAAGTTTGATTTAAAATTCACAGAGAGCTAGGAAGCATTCTGCGCTTTCAGATGAATGGTTGTTCAAAGCTTTAGCTTGTCAATCAGGCAATTGCGCTGCGAGACTTGATTTGATGAAAATACATTTCACATATAGCCGCTGCTAATGATTCAAGTTATGTGAAATTGATGTGTGTTGCAAGTATTTTTAAACTATGTCACCATACACCATTATTTTGGTTTCATGATTGAGAAAAAAAGTCTCAAACCATTATTTTAAATCAACTTGAAAGAAAGAATTAGTTGTGCACTGACTCCTCCTTTTTGGATAGCAAATTATTCCAGCTCTTACTGTTTATTGAGCAGCAAATGTGATATTGTTATGAGTGATGACGAACCAGAGCCCTTTGTGAAACTACTCACTCTTGCTACATTATCATTTATACATTATTAATTGAATATTATTCCTATTATTATTATTATTATTACTCATTATAACAATTATTACCTATAATTAATAATTATAATCACATTTACATTATTTGTTATCTTCTAAATATTGGTAACCTACGAATCCAATTTTGTGTTAATTATCAATTATAGGAATCAATCAATCATACATGAACATCATTGTCATGTTCCTGCTTGTTATGCAACTTCATGCTTGTTTTCTCAAGGGACAGTTGTTTCTCCTCACTTTTGTGTTTGCAGAGCAGCATCATTCATTCAGCTCTCATAAAAAACGAATAAAAAAACTATTTTTTACACACTGTTATTAATTGTTCTTGTTGATAGTAAACCCTGCAAAAAGATTAGAACTATTTAAAAATTACACCTGTTCTAGCTACATTGTGATTATAATAATACTGTTGTAACAACCGAACTACTGTAGATATCATTCAAATAAATAATAAATATGATACTTGATATAGTAATATTCAACTCATTATCATTATTAATTATTGTTAGGGCAATTTATATTTATCAATAATAACATCTCGCCTTACTACTCAGTACTGGACAATCCATATGTGTAATATTAAATATATACTATTAGTTGCATTGATTTATAGAGATCTACAATGTTTTACCTGATTACACTGCGTGTTGTTTTACATATTAAGATATTAATAGAACGATTGACTGATTGACGGGTATGTCATACAATGTTGCTCTCAACTTTCGTGATTTGTTTTTTGGTGTGTTGCTTGCAATTTCTTGATAAAAAAAATACTACTTTGCAATTTACTGTAGACCTTAAGGTTGTCAGCTATCAGCAGCTTTGATAATGGTTAAAAGTTTGAATTTACAGACACCGGCTGATTGAATTATAAATAGAACAATTTGACAGCAGCTTACATCATACCACCAAGCAAACACATTCGATAAAAACTGAAAATTGTTAACACTGCAAAAAAGAAAACCTTTACAGGTTGATGTGAAACAGCCATCGGGCAGCCATCATCTCATGTGATGTCACACTGTCAGCGTATGTATGTGTGTGTTGTTAGCCACTAAACAAACCAAGCAACCAAATTATATTAATAATAACAAACACACACAGGAGATGATGATTTACTCATCATTACTATTATTAATTAATTATTATTAAATTATGAGTATAACTTATATTTTTAGTGTCTAGTAGCTGCATTATTATAATTATCATTATTGTTTGTTATAATAATATATTATTGTAATTATTATTATAATAATAAATAATAATAATATTATAATAATGTGATATAATATATTATTATATATATATATTATTATTATATATTATATTATATACAAACAATAATACATAAAATATATCACATATTAACTATATATTATAATAGTAGTTACAGTAGTAGTAGTAGTAGTAGTAGTAGTAGTAGTAGTAGTAGTAGTAGTAGTAGTAGTAGTAGTAATAACAATAAATAATTTACTCATTACTTACTTACTACTATTATTAATAATATTAATAATAATAATTATTATTGTAATTATTTATTGCTGTTTTCATTTTTCTTATAATAAATAATATATAGAAGAAAAATGGCAACAGCAATAAATAATTATAATATTACATAATTAAAATTAATAATAATATTTATTATTATTATTTATTATCAATTATTATTAAATATTTATTATTATTATTATTATTATTATTATTATAATAATATTATTTATTATTATTATTAATTATTATCAAATGATCATTATTGTGATGAAAAAACACGCACACCGGTCATATAATGATGTTTAGCCATGAAGTCACATCAAAACTTCTATTGCTGCCCAATAATTACCTTTAAAATATACATAAGAACACGGAGCTTTTAGAAAAACTTGCCATTATTATTATTATCATTATTTATATGTCAATTATTGGTATGAAAAACGCGCGAGACAGTTGTCTATAATAAAAATGGATTCACTGTAAACATTTTTTGTGTTAAGCAATTTCATTGGTCGAATGCACAGCCGCACTAAACTGTTTTGTAGATTGGGTAGCAATTACTTTACAAACGGCGCACAATGATAATCACGAGCGCCGTTTGTAAAAATATTATATATATGGTGTAAAGCGATTCTGAGTGTGTTTTCGCATTACTATTTGAACACTGTGCTCGTGCATAATGAAGGTACGATAGTTTGTTTTGAAGGTACGATCGTTCAGAATGAATGTAATATCTTCAAGAGCAAGCAAATCCAAGACTTTGCATGCTCTATCATCTGGAATGAATATGATAAAATAAAATATTTTGAAGGTACTAAAGAATAGAATGAATGTACTAGAGTGTATATTGAATGTACTAAAGGGCAGAATGAACGTGCTAGAATGTGTTTTGAATATACAAAAAAGCGGAATGAATATGCTAGAATGTATAATAAATGTACTAAAGAGTATAATGAATATGCTAGAGTGCATTTTGAATGTACTATAAAGCGGAATGAATATACTAAAGTGTATAATGAAGCACATAGCGCAAAATGAACACCATAAAGTCAATAATGAATGTGGGAAATTGAAACAAATTTTGGAATTTTTTTACAAACGGCACTCCATATTAATTGGTATAAATAATAAGTACAGCACATGTGGTTATACTTCAGTGATTTCGTGATCCAAAGATTGTCCAATCAAAGTATAAGACAAAAGCTTAGCCTTCGCCAAAACACTTGCGCGCGTCACAGGTTTTCTAAGATGTTGGAATGAGGAGACAACACTCATAACAGGCTAATTATTAATGATGTTATGAAAATATAGAAATCAATTGAAGTTTGATGAGGTTGCTAATTGAAGCACTTCATAAAGACATATCAATGACATATCAGATAAAGATAGAAATGGCCGGAGGCATTCTTTAGGTATTTCGAAATATGTTGTTTTTGATTGAATTGAAATTTGTCTATCTAGTGACCGGACCTAAAACCAGATCAACATTTCAACAAGGCAGAATTGTAACTGAAGTAGGAGATTAAGACCCAACCAATAAAAACTACCAAAAATGAAAAAAATTGAAATAAATTGAACTTAAGCCTTTAAAAAAACTTCTGTTAGCCACCATATATGTTTACATTAAAGCCCCAATGATTGAGAAGGTATGAAGAAACTTATTGAAAGGCCCACAAACAAAGAGGATTCGATTGTGCAGTATTATTATGGTGATAATTATGATGAGAATTTGGACATGCAATATTACAGCAATGTAGATGAAGAAGAAAATTCGAACGAAAAAAGTATATTATGACAGTGAGCGTAGGTACTTAAATGGGCATATTCATTATGTCTCAGAGATGTGGTATATGATATAATATATAGAGTTTTGGAAGAATTTGAATATTAAAGATTAGTATAATAAATGGCTACAATTGATTTGAAATATAGTTGAAGTGCTGTGTACAATGGAACTCTGATGGCGGTCAAAGTCATCACATCCAGAATGGAACTAACGGCTATAGGCGCTAAATAAAGATTGATAAAATTTAACTGGATGAGCTTTGTGAAGCCAGCTGAAGAGATTACACCAACCGGTTATATAGTAAAGAAACTTCATATCCAAAAATATTCATCTAGATTGCGATGCAAATTTTTAGGTTTTTTACCCAAGAAAGTTACTTGTCGCATTCGAGAACCTCTCACTCACTCCTCCGCTCCTCTGTTCTACCTGCATGCTCGCTCATCATAAATTCTACAACTGCATTTCATTAAACTACACTTATTTATCCAACCTGTTATTCCCAGCTCTCACTCCAACTTCCTATTTCCTCCACTGCTCGTAGGGGAAAGACATGTCGCCTATCAGAAGGCACGAGCGTGGAACTTGCTGCCTGCAAGTATATGTCTGGAGGACAGAGTTATTGCATTTAAAGTTGCCTTAAAGCAACGCCTGCTGGGCAGGTTGTGTTAGTAAATCAAGTTTATGATTTGTTTTCTGCCTCGACTGCTGTTATGGGTCAGGTACTATTATCGGTTTTGCTGTTGCACGTGTGGACCTTAGTTTCTGATTTTTTTTACATTTCTCCATGTAGAAGATTATAATGAAAATACATACATAGATCTCAAACGATTTCTAATGTTGTTGTCCCGATCAACTATTCTTTTAAACTCAGAGTCTTCCATGTATTTATTGTACAATACTCTAAACATTTTTTCAGCCTAAAAACTAACTTCTGACGATAAAACGGTTGGATTTTTATGCCCTTTAACTTCTTCTTGTTGCAAATTTTGGGAACAGGAATCAAGTTTGGAGAAATAAGTCCAGAGTAGCAAGACAATTCCTACTGTTAGACCAGCAACTGTAATCGTAGACATTACTGAGATAGTTGAGAGAATTACTACCAAAGATGAAAATGCAGCCGAAATGTCCAGCAGTTTTTTTACAGTACAAGAGTCTACCGTCTATCGTGGATCGCAATTTGTCTCCAATATTTTGCACTTTTTTATACATCTGAACACCACCATCTGGTGGAGTAGCAGAATCTTCAATGCATTTAGTTTTTTTATAACCTTCTCAGTGTCACCCGAAGCGGCTGTTTTGGAAGCGTTCCATCTTCCTATCTCTGAAGAGTGTAAAGAGAAGCCTGATCATCCCAAGAACGTATTTCACCAATTTCACAAAAATCTACTGACCAGATTGGGTCCTTCATTCTAGTACTTGTTATCTCAGGCTTCTTCTTTGGGTTTATTCAGATACTGTACCAAATAATCAATTGGTTGTAGTTTATCATCAAATTTCTCATCCCGCGACTGCGGAATGCTTTCAATTTTGATTGCAGCAACAGGCTTCATACCAATCATCCTAGTTTCCTGGTCATTTATCGTAGTTCAAACTCCCGGCAATATATTCAGCCATCCATGATTTGTCTTTTGAGATATCATCTTGTCGCTGTACTGCGTTCAAAAATCTATCTGCTAATGTTTCATTGAGATTTTTTACAAAAAAAAATTTTTTCTTGTCAGTGAAATGGAGACTTTTGTCATGTTTATTGATCAAGTTAGTGAACTCGCCCAAGACTCATGATTTCCATAAGTCACAATCTCATAGGTGTATTCTAGCGGTGACTCGTCATATTGTGATGAATTTCACCTAGTGTGGCCAGTCATTAGTGTATTTGCTTGTTCAATCAACAAGCAGTGCAGGCGTGAGTGAGCAATTGAATGTGGCATGCGTAGTAAAGCACAGGAAGTAAATGGAAGTAAAACAAAGGCTTACTTGGTTGATGGCCCTGAGATTGAATCAGATGAGCCGGGCACCCTCTGATGGTCAAGATTACAAGCTAATGAGTAATATGGTTTGATGTCATTATTATTATTAAAACTTGAATACTGGCAGCTAGCCAGCCATAAATCAGCCAGTTACGCATTTTATTTTTCATCTGCTATGATTTTCTACAACTATCGAGGCATTTCGCCCAACGCTCAGGGTTAGTTTAGTTTTGCCTGAGATGGTATCTAGTTTTGCTCAAATAAATTTCAGTTATTGCTTGTACCGACTTAGTGTTGTTCAAATGCTCAATTTACTGTTTGCTTGTGAGGACTATTTATTCGGCAAGCTTTTGTGTTCTACTAACAAAATATTTTTAATCGGATACACTCGGTGCTTAGTGAGGCCGGTTGCCTGTTATAACTACTGTTTGCATACATAACATCCGGGTCTGTCTTCTATACAGCCCTTCTACATCAGAGAGCCTATACTACCATACTGGTAACGCTTGTTGTTTGTATCAATTTCCTTTCACAGTGAGCCTGCGTTACCAGTCTATTTGCACTCTGTAACACTGTACTGTTATTGCTATACAGTACAGGCACTTTCTAGCAGTTGTTGGTGAAGGTATTTTCGAGATCGCAACGAAATCCTTTCCAATTTATACGCTGTATAGCTTAAGGAACTTTGGTAGCAGTTTTACTTTCCAGAGGCGCTGCCTCCTTACATCTGCAAGCTTTATCAACCACTGCAAAGGCGTACTTGTACTTTAAAATCAGCTGGTAGACTAGGAGGACTTATCCTATGCCTATTATTATGCTTGTCCTGATCATTGGCAAGAAGTTTTACGAATTTGGGTTTTGGGCTTGTATTTGATAGATGGACTGTCCGGTCATGCCAATTCCGAGTCTCAACTCACAATAGCTTTGATGTTTTTTTGACAGCTTTTCCACCGCTCTACTTCGATGCAAACAACCAGATGGTAATACTTTTTCTCAAGGTTGTTTGTTTGTTATAGACGATTTCAAGAGTTTTTGACAGGCTTTAAAATTGGTTGGCGGTTTTGCATTTATGTTGATCGATTCTGCATGTTTAATGTTTTGTTGAAATCAAACTGTGCATAAAATTTACTCGAGCTTTCCTATTTACTACATCATACACTTATCTTGGATTATCTATGAATGGATGCATCACATCAGCCGTCATGTCAGAAAATCACTCAAGCGTAAGTTTTGAATGCTGAGCAGCCTATCAGCTGTCAGCGTTAAATAATTGTCTATATGCAAGGGGTGAGATGGACAGCAAACTGTACAAGCTTATCAAACATTGTAACTTATTGGAGCCTCACTTCTTTTTATTATATGTGAAGGTCCGCCTACTGTAATGGGGTGGGGCCTAAGGCATATAAGCAGATGCAGTCTGTTTACTATTCATTATGTTTTAGGCCTTCATGCAATACATTAAAAAAACTCTACAACTCTCTCTATTAAGAACTAAACTGAATCTGATACACTATCCGATCCGACGATCTACTACACAGGATTGTTAGAAACAAAGACTGTAATAGAGTGTATATACCAGGTTATTTAAGACTGCTAGCTAGAAGCTTGATCTGTGGAACGACTACTCCAGTGATAGAGGTTTCCCTAAATTCATAGAACTCCAGCAAAACATTACAATTGTGATTGGGTTAAGTCCCCAGGTATTAGCCTGAGATGACATAACAGTCGTTCAGTACAGGATAATAAGCAAGTGTGGTGTGTACGCATCGTCCATTAGTTATGTGTCGTCTAAATAACAGCCATCCATTTTTTTTTATTTCTAGCTTTCATTTTTCTGTTCCTCGGTGCTCTCCTGACATTGAGATATAAAAAGTTCAAAAACTATTGCTCATCTCACAGGAAGAGACAAATCCAAAAAAGTCATATTTTTGAGAGCTTAGATGGAATTTTCACTTATCAACTACTCTGTGGTGTTGCTTATTGCAAGTTATCAACTTTCTTATGCAAAGCAAAGTTTCTCAGCCAATAATACATAAAAAACAGCTGCATTTTCTATACTTCATCCATCAGCAGGTTTGCAATGAAAGGTAAGCATGAGCTTGTATCACTAAAAACATTTTAAAATAAACATTTTGCACCTTTTTGTTTGGTTGTGGGAAAATAAAAAAAAACCTGTGCTTACAATATTTTCCTCTTCAGCATCTTCATCTGAGAGCAGTACCACTTCCATCTCAGCAGGTCTTCTTTCGTTAATTATTTTCAATTGTTCTCTGAACTGTAAATTTATGTTCCATAAATCACGTGTTTTACCATACTTAGTTTTGTAAGCTGTTTTGTTTTGTTGCTCAGAATGCAAAAAAATTGTAACAGAAATATCTGTTCTACGTAGTATGTTTTCTGATTTTCAGGCCAGGGCAGTTCAATAAAAACATAATTATCATAGTGTGCGCACAATAAAGAGTTTTCAGACAAGAAGGCCTTGCTCATAGCCATGGAAAAGTTGTGATACCATAATCGCAGTTGTCTTAAAAAGATTTATTTACTGCTCATTCCAACTTTGGTTAAAAACTTTACCAGTCATAATTTTATATTGATTATTTTCCATGAAAGTCATTAGGTAAAAAGTTAACATAAAAAAGCTCAGATGCCACTTTTTGGCGCAAATATTTAATACTTTATCATAGTTTTAGTTTTTACCATTTCAATGAAAAATGGCACCTGTATCCTTCAACCAATCAATTTAAAGGTAAATGAGATTCTTGGGAAAATTTGGACAAATGTCGCGTAAATCTTACCGGAAAACAAAAAAATTTTTTTTAAGAATAGCACAAATTTTTTCTTCCATTTTGAATGTTCAGCTCTTGCTTATAAAAGTTACTCCTAAAGTTACCTGTTTGGTTCCCAAACCCTTTTTGTGCGCTGTAGAATAATGCCTCCTCATGTTTGGCAAAGCAATTCTAGCCATCTCTTTATGACATCCTTCATGAGTGCAGTACCCTCTCTGACACGGAGAAGGACATTGACCAAAAAATTCTAGACTTCTGTCTTTAGCCCCTTCACAATGTGTGCATTCATCTATGTATGAAATGGGATTGCTGTGAGGATCGTCAGCTTGGTGCTCCAGCAGTCTCTTTAGTTTCCAGTAGTTTACATTGCAGGATTTATTTATCCTGCACCAGTGGCGTTTGCATACTTTACATAGGCCATAGAATGGAGAAAACGGTCCAGGTAATGGTTTTTTATCTTTGCTGCAGCATTTTGTTTCCTGTAAAGTAATTGATAAAAAAAATCTGCAAGTAATGCATCACCAACTGTACTTCAGGCTTGTGATATTTAGCAGCTCCGATGCTTTGTATAATTGTTCATCACCAGATAAATCAGCTTAACAACCTTCTGAGTCAATAAAATGCAATGCTTAATTCTAGAATAAGGTAAGGTTGAAGGAGGATTTCATAGCTGCCAGATGTTTACCTAAATTATGCACCATAATGAACAACATCAACAATTATAGCTATAATCTATAGCTGTGTTAAGAGATAACGTGATCGAGAGCAACATTCATAAACGAAAGAGTTATTTGGTATTAAATACTGTTTTAAATGTGTAAGAGATTGTTATTATGAAAAACAATATTATTCCAAATACTTTAGTTCGTGGAATTGAGGATAAATCTATCATGCGTCCAAAGAACAAGGTGCTCTATTGTAGTAGTTCAGAATTGCAATGATGCAAAAAACTGCAGTCCTAGGGTTAAAAAGAACTGTAACCATTACTGTGATTGCCAACAGTGACTTTGGTCAACATTTGGTTTAAATAGACATAGCAAAAGTTATTTCCTTTTGATACGGCATATAATTCATATCCAACAACATTTGAGGCCAGAAAGGAACTCCACAGCTTCAATTTAAAGATATGAAATCAACATAAATGTAAGTTAAACTGGCACAGAGTTCAACTAATGACTTTATACAACTTTTTGTGAGCAACACACAATACGATCGGGTTTGGGATTAGGAACTGATAGCTGATAGGGTTTACCATTTCAATTTTGAGAAGTCTCTGTATTCAATATGTGCTCATACTTTTAACCAAGTTATTTTCATGAAAGCAGCTCTGTGAACTTTAGTGACAAGGCTGTTATTTCAAGCAACTAAACATTATCCGAAGTAGTCATTAGGCATGTTATAATGAGAATTTATGTGTCTTAAAACTGGCGCCACAATTTTTCACTTGCATCTTGTTTGTACACCGAGTGTCATTTTCTAATGTTCCTGTGTTAGCCTAGCTGGCAAAATCATTTCCCATACCATTTATAGCAAAGGTGTTAAGATTGTAGACCAATAATATTCACTGCCATCAATAGATACGGCTAACAAATCTAAAGCTGATCATTACGGACAGATATGTTTTATTTAAGCATATAACTGATATATTTCCCGAGCTAGCTAACTCAGCTTTAGACTAGGATAAAAAATTTTTTCCTTTGAAAGCTGCTAAAGCATACAATCATATAATTTTTTTTGCCAGAAAATCATTGTTGTAGTTGATGAAAGATTGTGAAACTTCCAAGAAAATACGAGATAAATTATAATATCAGTTTAAAGGGAATAGACTAGCCAACAATTTGGTGTATTGTAGTATTTCTACATGGGCTACTAGGAACGGGAGAGCTTTAAATCAGCAAACACTCTTTGTGTTATTTTATTGTCTCTCTGTGATTGGGGTGAAACCAACCGGCTCCCCACTAGGTGATCTCCGACCAGGGTCTACTCTGAACGGCAGACATTACCGAACAGGGTTGAGACCTAGACTCAGACAAATTGCACCAGTGATCAGATTACATTACTTCCTACAATGGTTTAATTTAGCAGTACACCAGTAGCTGTACCAATTCCACAAGACTTATGCCTTCTCACAGGCAGTGCAACTCCTTCACTATTACTCATTCCCTTATTAGGAATGAGCCTATCATGTAACACATAAGAGTGAACTCAAAAACAAAAAATTAGCAGTTCCCAAGAATGTAAACAATAACAATCAATCAGTTTGTTGACATATGGCTCCGGTTAGTTCTAGTGCTTTCACTGCGCCTGCGCTCGGATTTGGTGGCATTACATTATCCAACACCAACCACAACACAGTTCAAGCAAAAACCTCGGGGTCTGGAGAGTTGTCTTCCTTGTCAATATTTTCATTTACAAAATAATCACTATTGTTAGATTGGGAAGTACCTTTTGGCAGTTGCTCCCACGAATCACACCCATACACTGACATTTGCCCACAGCTCTGGAAAATTTTGGGATATGTGGCATGTTCTCGAAGTAGCTAGTATAAAAGTTATTTGCTTTCAAAAGTTGCAAATTTTCACTTTGACCGTGTAGTTTATACTTTTATCGCCGTGACAAACGCCATAACATAATTTTAAATTTGATTTCAGGAATACTCGTTTCTGATTGGATGAACCCTTTGCCGCAGCCATCCAGATTTCCTTTCAGGTGGTCATCGGCACAAGTAATAATAATAATATATTATTATATATGAAGCAAAATGGTTTCAGGTTAAATCAATCAAGTCAATTTCAATATTATATTTAAAACAAACTTGTAGACATCATTGATGATATATTATTGTTGTTGTTTTACAGTCGATGATGACTAGTCAATAATATTATTTATTATTATTTATTATATTATTATTATTATTATCATTATTATCATTATTATCTATGTTGTTAGCAAAGAAAGTGTAATAATAATAATAATTAATATATTATTATTATATATGATTATTATTTATGATAACTACTAACTAACTACTACTGACTACTACTATTATTATAATTAATATTATTATTATTATGATTATTAATAATTATTATTATTTATAATAATAATAATTAATGATAATAATTATTATTATTTATAATAATAATAATTAATAATAATTAATTAATAATACTTATTATTATTATTATTATTATATTATAGTTATCATCATATTGAATATTGATATTACTTCTTTACTAATATTATTATATTACTAACAACTTATTATTATAATAATAAATATTATTAATTAATATAATATTATTATTATATTAATATTTATTATTATTAATTACTATTATTAGTTAGATAGTTAGATTCTTACTATCATCATGTCATACGCAGTAATAACATTATTGGTCATGTTTTCCATAAAACGATATGCAGCTCAGCTACTGCTAGTCCTACTTACTTACACTACAACTACTGGCTAGTACAAATGATAATAATAATAATAATTATTTTTTAAAAAATTAAAGTTTTATTTAATTATTTATTATTAATTAATAATAATATATATTAACTATTGTCAGTTATAATAATATAAATATTGTTATGAATTTTTATTAATAATTATGAATGAATAAATAGAATTTAGAAATAATAATTATAATAACAATTAATTAATAATAAATAATAATAATAGTAATAATAATGATTAACAAACCTGTTGTCACTAATAATGATTATTATTATTATTGTTATTATATATAATTATTATAAAAATGATAATATCTAATTAATAACCAATGTTGTTGCTGTGGAATTATTATTGTTGTTCATAGTTTCACTTCATTTATATTATTATTATTATTATTGCAGCTGAACTATATATCTATTTAGTTCTATTAATTATTATTATTTATATACCAGTAGTAATAATGATAATTGTTATTAGTTCTAATATAAAACTAATTAATACTATTAGATAATAATAACTTGAAATTATTGGTGATAATAATATTTCAATGACAGAAAATCTATTGAGGATGATTGTGACAATAGTAAAGATAATAGTTATAACACATTAATTAATTATTGTTATTAATTATAAGTAAGTTTCATTATTCAGCTACATGTAAATTGTTAATGAGGAAATATGGTGGCTCAAAACGTTAGACATTTTCGTTTTAAAAATATACGAATGGACTTGAATTAGCCTAGACGGTTTATCAACCGTCATTTACACTCAAAATAATTAAGTAAGTGTAGAAAAAATAGCCCTAAAACTATGTATAATAAAAACAGGCTTTTTGATTGTAATAAATAAATTGTCGGCCTTAGCAGTCGTGGGATTTGTGCAATAAAACTGTATTTCCTGTTTAACAATTGTAAATTTTTCAAAGCGTGTAAGTCGTTTTGCAAATAATTCGGATTGTTTAGAAATTTACAAACCGTATGAACGCTTTAGAAAGAGTATGAATTATTTACAAACTGTATAAACTATTTTCAACTAGTCTGAACTGTTTTAAAATGATCTAAACTATTTTGAAATGGTTGCACGGGTTTGAAAGTACATGGCTTTCAATCAAAACAATCTCCATCATTTTTTTATAGTCTCTATGCAACTGAACCAATGTAGAAGTAGATCAGACATGGAGCAAATTAATTAGATGTATAAAACTGTTGTTAAGTATAATTTATAAAATTATTTTTTTGCAATCATAGTTAGGTTGTATTATATTATTTAAAATATTATCAAACAAATTATGTTTAATAGTTAAAAACCACTTCTTTATACTCGAAGAAAATTCAACTGTTTGGTGTTTAGTGAAACATATAAATCGTAAATGGACTCAAATCAATAGAGCGAACCAGCAAATCGGCTCAAAATTTTCAAAGCGTGTGAACGATTTCACAGTGTTCAGAAGATTTGCAAAACTTCAGACTATTTCAAAAGCGTTCAAACAGTTTGGAAATCGTTCAGACATTTTAAAACGCAAAACGTTCTGAGCCACCATAAGGAAAACTAATAGTAATGAAGTTTATAAATGTTTAAAATTGATAATATTTATTACGATCATTAAATAAATCTTAATAATACATTATTGGATTGTGTCATAACATACTAATATTGAGCTGATTAAAGTCATTTGAGAATGCATAAAGTGGGCTGCCATAGTGGCACAGTGACACTGGTTTGGTTGTGTGACCATATTATGTAAGCAATGGCTTTTTCCTTCGTTTGTTCTCTTAGCAGAAATCAAAAGTTTTTATGTGTCTAGAAGACAACAATAATCTGCAGTTTCATGTTTCGATGTTCAAAAGTGATTAAAATGCGTAATAGTTTTCAAAAAGCTCACTGGTGTCAGAATTGGATACTTGATAGGGTTTGCCATCACAAAGACAGTGTGACAAACCTTAATGCCTGGTGTACTTGCCATATTGATAATTGTATGACTAGTAACAAACTGGTGTTGCAATGAAAACAAATTAAAAACAAAATTACAATATCTATAATAATAGAATTTATTCTATTATGTATGATAAATTTTTTTAACGTGTTTTTATTGCAACACCAGCTTGTTTCTAGTCATACATGGCTCAATGTGATGCTTGCCTTATGATGTTTCCGACTCTCAGTAAACTTTATTCACACAGGTAGAATGTGCACAGTCTATGTCAGCGGTTGTATCAAAATGAGCTGTTGCTGTTTCTAAAGCGGAATAGAACCTCGACAGAGAACATATAGTCTACGGTATTATGATGCTATTTATGTAATACAAAAAAGGTAAGTGGCATTGTTGGTAATATGCCAATTCGGTTTTGTAGGATTTTTTACGCTGCTCATCAGGGTTTGATGACTGTAAATTGATGTTGGTAATATTTATGTCATTGATTTTTATCATTTATTTTCTTCGCAGAACTGTGTTCATCCTATGACGTATTTGTGGAGTGATGTCCTGGACCCACTTATCATATACAGAGGCTATAGAATAGATTACCCTGTTTCATACGTTACCAAGACTGGCCATGGCTCCTCTAAAGTTTCATGCAACAATGTGATTTTTTTACAACGCTCTGTTCTTCTGGCATTTCTTTGTAGTATTCAAAATAGTGTGAGTTTATTTTTTCAGCATTACAATTTTGTACAATTATAGATTTTTGTTGTTTATAGTTATTAATTATCTATGTATTATTTGTTGATGTGTTTACTCCACAGTTTGTAGATATAACTTATTTCTCGATTGAATTGTTACCATACCAGTAAGTAATGCCGATGTTGATTGATTAAATGAATAAATTGTGTATTTTAAAGTCCTATTGGGATATTTATCGATGTCTTTTCTATCAGTTTTTTTCACTCTTTTTTTAATGTATTTGCCGTTGGTTTTTGTGAATTGTAGCACAGAATATCTAGCATCTTATGTAAGCAAAAAACTGTTTACAAGTAACCAGAATTCATTACTAAAAGAGGAGTGCAGTAAACAATGGAAAACCCATTGTTTATATGAGGTCACGTGACCGACCAGCCTAACATTATGGCCGCTACATTGACCGGTAAAACTGTCTTGGCCGAAAAGAGCATGCAACTCCAAGTTGTAAATGGCGGTGACAAGGAAGGCAACTCTCCAGACCCCGAGGTTTTTGCTTGAACTGTGTTGTGGTTGGTGTTGGATAATGTAATGCCACCAAATCCGAGCGCAGGCGCAGTGAAAGCACTAGAACTAGGCTCCGGTGCTTGACTGGAGTCCTAGCCCAATAGAAAATAAGGGAAGCAGTCAGTTCATTTAAAGTAGCAAAGTTTTCTAATTATGTGGTCTCAGCTCACAGATAAGAAAAGAGGTGGCATCTGGAAGGTATTCTCAATTATAGGATCATCAGGGTTTCAAATTTGTTGATCATTGGCTAAGTGGGTGTGGACCATGATCCAGTAGAGGCCGTCTTCCCTTTTATGGTGGACCAAAG
This sequence comes from Cryptosula pallasiana, assembly GCA_945261195.1. Lineage (NCBI taxonomy): Eukaryota > Metazoa > Bryozoa > Gymnolaemata > Cheilostomatida > Cryptosulidae > Cryptosula > Cryptosula pallasiana. Next base: position 51,192,162 of record OX183131.1, on the reverse strand, counting down.
ACCTTGATACAGATGTGAAATAAGAAAGGGATCTTAGTTAGGAATAGGTTATATGCGTTATAATGATGGACTTGCGAGTAATGTGAATAATGAGGCTCAATGGAATAGAGAAGAGATAATCAGGGGTTAAATGAGAGGAAAAGAGTGGAAGAGGACGGGAGTAAATTTTAATGCTTCTGTTAAACTCTTTCGTCAGTTTTTTGTCATCACTTTTATCCTTATGTATTGTTTTAGCTCTTTTTAAAACAGGCTGACTGGATTTTTCAAATCAATAAATTTTAATTTTACCTAAAAATTATTGTAACGATATGTTGATTGATTTTGGTGCTCCAGTGGATTTCTTGTTTTCAATTTCAATAAGGGTAGGACATATTCTGCTGCCATGTGATGTAGCAGCACGTCACACAAAAATTGAGATCTAAATGTTGGCTGGTATTTTTCTCAGCAACGATGTAAGTTTGTACAATTAATTCATTAATAATATTTACTGCAAAGCACTGCACCAGTACCACATTTGAGCACATATGTCACACTTTCAGTGTTTATAAGTTGTTAAACACTCTTACTAAAACAAACTTGATTTTGAACGTTATGCAAAGCATGTGTTTATCAGCTTCTAAGCAACACACTACATAGCACTGTTAAACTTTAAGTTTTGATAATAGGTGCTCCAAACATTGTTTTAGAAACCTGCTCAGCAACAAGCGAGTCATTATACTTTGTCATTATAATCCGGCAAATCGTCGTACACCCAATCCTCCAATTTTCTTACGTAACTTTATTGGTCTTGCCAGTCGCGAGTTGTTGTAAAATGTTTTATATGCAATCTGTAATTGTTGGTTTAATTGGTGGGTTTACCTTCTATAGACATTTTCACATCATAAAACAGCAAATGAAGAGAGTCTTCCATCCACATGACTGCAGTATTATTGTTGCCACTATATCATTCCAGTTAATTTCGAACCATCATAGCTTTGATTTGCAGAAATGAGTTATAAAGGTCCAAGTAATACAGGTTGCTACCGATTATACTCAATTAGACTACACCGTAAGAATCCAACCTGCCAGGTGCGATAATGAGGTATTCGAATCTACCAACCAAAGTGTCTTTAGGTCGCGAACTCTTTCAATTTAGGAAATATATTGTCAAGAGAACTCTCCATCGTGTCCCCCATAGTACCATTAAGACTGGCCATGTTTTGAGTGATGATTGTCTGAAACAATGTTCCGTAATAAAGTCAGAGCTTACTTACCTGTTTCCCGATAAGTGACCAATTCTGTTATCCTAGAACCCAATTTTATTATCCAATTAAAATGGTTCAGTTGCCTCATACTAAAAACATGCCCTGCAAGATCACTGAGCCCTTCCAGTCCTCTTTTTTTGCCAAAGATGCAAAAATGTTTCTGTCAATGATGTCACACGCGATGTTGTTGCCGACAGACAGTGCTCTGTTACCAAAGACTTTTGCTCCTCTTTCCACGTGGGCATTGTCGTTTCGACTACGGTTCAGAAAATACTACTTAATCCATGAGGGCTCATACCGGGTATAACTCTTTGCCCACTATAAACTTCAATTCTATTCCCAGATTTCATTCAGCAGTACTTCTTAAAAAAGTCTTTGGAGTCTTTGGAGGTGTATCAAATCACACTCATGGCGTCTCCTTTTCTCTAAAGTGAGCCATCGGGACATCTTTTCCATCATCAAAAAGTGTCTGCTGTCCGTTGTCACTGTTTATAGGCGCTGGGCAAGATCACTATTCAGCAATGTTGCTCAGTGTAGTGAGGGTTTTTCCAACTCTAAATACACAACGATATTTGTTTCCCTTGCACTGGCACTATTCATAACAACAGCACACTTGTACCATTTACCACTCTGTGATAAACAATGTTGAAATATACGTATGGAGAGATCAGACTATAATTATGTTTTAGCTGTGTGACATTGACGTATCTACCTTAAGAATACATAGTTTTGTTGACTTGTTTAGACCCCAAAATTGTGAACTATGTTTTTGAAAAAACTCAATGTCGTATCGGGGTCCCTGTTTGTCAGTAAACTCAAGTTGGTCACTTTATCCGTACTCATTGCAAAAATTACTTTTTGTATATTCTCATCACTGCCTCAACCATCATCAACAACGTCTTCTCTATCATTTGCATTTCAGGTTTTGTTGCCAAACAATCTCTTTTTAATTTCTGTCTTCTGCTTAACATATAACAGGGGATTACAGAGAGCAGCAACATCTGGTGAAGGAAATGAAACCTTGTCATCAGTATTGTTACCATCAAAGGCTTTGGTTTATAACAGGAGTCAAGTAATGCGATGGCTTTTGGTTTTTTCTGTTTTTTTTCCATCACTCAATTAGCTCTGCATGTTTTGAACATTTTTTTACTCAATCAAAGTGGTTTTCTTTGCCAAGTGAAAAAAATCATCTCGATTTTGCTTCATATTTTGCACTGTTATATCCTCCATCAGGTTCCGATACAAGGCCAGCACATTTATCTTTTCCTCTGTTGGTTTATAATCGATTTTTTTTCTCTTTATACTAGTAGTTGTCAGAAATTGAAAACATTTGGTTTTATTGATGACTAAACCTATACAATCAGAGTGATCAAAATTCAAACTTCTATTCCTGTCACTAATCATTTAGTGATGAATTGGTTAACGCAACTCTTTCTTGTACCGCTGCAATTCAATAAACTGTTTGGAGTCTAGACGAATATTTTCCTAATACAATGTTTTTGACAGTTTTTATCAACAATTGAAGCAGATCCTAGTTATCCCTTTCTACTATAGTAGTTGTTTTCTCTCTTACTCTAGTCATTGAAAGCTAAAATAGCTGCCTTATTTGTTATCAACCTTTTGGAGCCATTTATTTTCATCATAGTACAGCTGTAAGTTTACTGGTAACTACGGCACTCATGATGGGTCCTAGTGGGAAAGCTAGAAAGCCTTGTTTTTGATAATTGATAATACTGAGCCATCGACAATGGCATTGTTCTATTTATAATAGCTTTAGTGCATTCCATCAGAATCGTAATCAGATCTCTTTTGGCATCAGCTGTTACGGACTGTTGAATTGAAGTCATCGGCGTTGTAGAACAACAACAACACTCCCTCATTTTTTCATAGCTTCTGTTGCAAAGCTATAGAAATCGTAAAAACCTGTTATACATTAGATCGACAAAATTCTTGTGAGATTATACAAGCACCAATTGTATTTATGTGCTCTAACTTGGGTAGAGATTACATCATAGGCTCATCTGATACAAAATTTTTCAATAGTTTGTGACAATCACCTATCAGCTGAGTCGTGTCAATTTGTAAAAAGGTTTTTTCATCACTCAATCAAAAGCTTCTTTTACGTAGTTTTTTCCTCAAGAGAAGCATTTATGAGTCAAATAAGTAATTGACGGACTTCAAGGGTTTCTACAAAGCAACAAAAAATTTGAATGAATTTGTAGGATTTATTTTCAAAACCAGGGTCTGAATAATAAAAACGGCGCTTATGTTCAAGTGATGCCTATGTTTCATATACAAAGCATGGACATCAACTTTGCCAGAAACTTCATCCAGCAAATCAACTATAAACCTTTTCCTTTGCCCAGTTCTAGAGAAACTTGTTGTATAAACTGTCACTCCGGGTACATAATCAAAAGCTTTTTGATAGGCACCATAACAGTAATGTATTTCTATCAGTGGATGATGACTAACTCCAATTATTTGTGAAATTGCATGCGCCTTCCCAGATCCCATCGATCCCGCAACCATCCCCGTAATAAGCAACTGTATCCTCATGCCGAATCCTTCTGCGCTACCATCCATAAGGAATGAGATGCTCTTCATACACATATAGTTTCAATAACGATTCAACCAGAAGAGTTTGTGTCTATTTTACTTTTTCTATAGTTCTTTAATAAATTCTAAGCTTGGTAACACCTCTAAAAATAGAAATGCCTATGACAAACGTAGTGTTAAGCTGAAAGCTTTTCTTAAGTATGCTTGCTAAATAGCTTAGCGCTTGTGAAGCTTTTTCTCTGCTTATACCATGATGGGTAAAACTCTTTTGGTCATTTTCTGTTTCCGGTTCAACCATGCTTGTTCAAGCAATAAACTTTCCTACCATCAATAACATTATCTGATCAATATACATACTATATGGTGGCAGCGGTGGGATTCGAATCCACGCCTCTGAAGAGACTGGTGCTCAGGCATGGTTCAAATTCCTATGCATTTGTGCTGACTTGACTAAGCTGAATCGTACTGTAAAACGTGACACTCACCCTAGCAGTTCCGTCGGCAACACTTTAGCCAAGATATCAGGAGAGAAGTTCAAGAGTAGAATAGATGCAACTTCAGGGTATTATCAGATACCGTTAGCCGAAGGCTCCCGATTACTCACCACGTTCATCACTCCATTTGTATGATATTGCGGTAGATTTTGGTGAACAATCATAGTAAACTGGGAGTTTGCTACACCATATCCACACTAAATGCGCTAGAGTTCCGTCTACAGCAATCGGTGAGATGCTGTGCCAGTGGCAGAGCTATACTGTGCCGGCAGCACAGTGTGCAGGGCTGGTAGTGACCCCTGTAGAACCGGTAGTGACCTCTAAAGGGCCGGTATGGTGACTCACGGCCGGTCAAAGATGGCTGCTGTAGTAAAGAGCTTCCAGAACTAGCTAATACCTTACACTAAGCCAAGAACAGAAGCTACCCTTCTTAACATCCAAAGTAACCAGGACTGTAAGCTATCCAGAGCCTTGGGACCCTGTAGGGCACTCTTATTGGACAATAGGAGACAGGACTCCGCCTCTAGCAATTTTGCGCCTACTCTATTTAATTCGTATTTATCGCATGATTGGTTGATTATTTATATGTGCAATTGTATTGGTTTAATCACTTCCTGTGCTCTTACTGTTATATCAATTATGCTAATTACTTACTGTGAATCCTCCTATAAAAGGAGTGACTTTGTCTACAATCATTGCATTCATTCTCATGTCTTGCCACCCTAACCCTAGAAGATTAATACCCTTTAGGACTTGGTCTTGTGAGAATACAGCCATTATTGAAGCACCACTCTGTGTTGTTTGTGTGAGCCATGGGTTCTAGCTATACCGGGTAATTCGGTTGCCTGATTGCACAGCTGTCACTGTAGAGCCACACAGTGTGCCCTCTGAAGAGAGGTATAACACTTGAGCCTAGTGGAAGTCCATGGAACCAGACCAGAATCGGTTACAATATTGCTACAATCGTGTACCTTTTGGCCTGGTCAGTTTCAGAGATATCTTACAATGCTGCATGTTTGATATCTTTGACAGACTTGATTGTGTCGTGTGCCACATGGATGATTTACTAGTATGCACTGTTCTGAGTGAGGAAGAGCATGCTGGTCGAGTACACAAGGTATTAAAGCATCTCAAGGATGCTGGTATGACTCTAACCCATAAGAATTGTATATTCCGTAAACCTTTAGTAACATTCTTAGGTCATATCATAAGCAAACGAAGTGTGCAAACTGACCCCAACTGTATACAGGAAATTTTGGAGTTACCCGCCCCTACATAAATAAAAGTGCTACAGTCATTTCCAGGATCTATGAATCAGCTTGGTAAATTTTTTCTTAGAATTTTAGACCTAACCAAACCGCTAAGAGTCCTACTCAGTCAGGAAAATTGGACGTTAGCGTGACTCAGGCTATGAAAAACATAAAGATGGAACTCTCCAAAGCACCCTGTCTTGGATGGTATGACATCAACAAGCAGATTATAATCATGAGCGATGCCTCAAACCAAGGAGTAGGCATTGTGTTATTTCAAGTGCAACTAGATGAATCTCGCACATTCGTCGCTTCAATGTCAAGAAGTCTAACTGATACTGAATCAAGATGGTCACTTATCAAGCTAAAAGCTTTGGGGAGAGCATGGGCATGCTCTAAGTTTAAAGTGTACATCTTAGGACATACAGATGTGACGATTGATACAGACCACAGCCTTCTAGTGCTTATCTTCAACTCAAAAGTTGTAAACCACTTAACCACCAGAATCCAGAGGCACTGAAATACTGAAACACTGAAATACTCATTCACTGTACAACATATACCTGTTACACCCAACAACGTCGCCGACTCACTCTACAGACAACCCCCATGTAAGCCAGATGCCGAGGACAAACAACTCGCCAGATAGATAGAAATCGCCACGGTATCCACAATCACATCACTTCCTGCTAGTGAACAACGACTTCACGACCTTAGGATTAAGCAGTCGGAGAACAAAACTCTTCGACAAGTGATACATTTTGTCACCTATGAATGGACCAATTATCTCTTAGACGTCAAAACAAATCTCGAGCAATACTGGCAGGGTAAAGCCGACTTTACTCTCATATAACCAGAGAATATTTATACCAATGAGCGAAAGAAGTGAAATTCTAAAACATATACACACTGGTCATCTAGGAATACGCAAGCGCTGAGAAAGAGCTCGTCAATCTGTGTGGCGGCCTAAGGTATCGCAAGAAATAGCCGAAATGGTGAAAAACTGCAGAACCTGCCAGCAACATCAACCAGAACACCGTGAGCCTCTCAAACCATCCATGCTTCCAGACAGACCATGGCAATGTGTCAGTTCTATTTTATTTCAATAATGATGACTACCTTCTCGTAGTGGAATATTACTCCAGATACATCAAATTCTCTTGTCTCACCAGTATGACAAGTGTTGCTGTGATCAATTCTCTGAAATCCATATTCGCCAGACATGGAATACCAGAAAATGTGATGTAACATAATAAACTTTGTTATTCTAGCCATGAATACAGGAGATTTGCCACTGAGTACTGCTTTGAGAGCATAACCAGCTCTCATCGATACCCGCTGGCTAACATTGAAGCAGAGAAAAGTGTAGAAACAGTCAAAAACCCCATCAAGAAAGCTGCGGATCCCTACCTCGCTTTACTCTCATACCGCAATGCATCAACATAGAATGGGTTCTCTACAGCTGAGATGCTTCTGGGCAGACGACTCTGGACTGATATACCTGCAAATCCCAGTACTCCCAGACCCTACACACCAGACAATGACCTCATAGCTGGAAAAGACCATGAAGACAAAGTCAAAATGACACACTCATATGACAGCCGTCACAACGCTAAGGAGCTGCCTCAGCTCAATAAAGGCGATCTAGCATACATACGTGACCTTGACAAATCTGGTAGTGACCAAAAACCTGCCTGGTAGACCACATGTAGTTGGTACCGACAGTGGGAATGTACGCATAAACAGATGCTCACTAAATCCTATGCCAATCACTACCACTAGTCCTCAATCACCAAAACTTCGACAGTCACCTGATGAAACAGCAGCTCTGAGACAGACATTGGGAACTCCAACTGGTACACGAAACGGCGCACATAAAACATCCTCTCGGGTTTCACATCATCCTGAACGACTGGGTTATGATCGGTTCGGTGGTTGACATCAAAATTGACAACATGGCTTATAACCTTTTTGAAGTCATAATGATTTAAGTTTTACGTGTTTTTGGAAAAAGGGAGATGTACTGTTAAGCTGAAAGCTTTCCCTAATTATGCTTGCTATACAGCTTAACGCTTGTGAAGCTTTTTCTCTGCTTATACCATGATGAGTAAAACTCGTTTGGTCATTTTCTGTTTCTGTTTCAACTATGCTTGTTCATGCAATAAGCTGTGCTACTATCAATAACATTATTTGATCGATCTACATCCTGCAACAAAATACCAATTTCAGCACAACTATCGCCGTATTTCGATTAAGACTTGATACAACTTTTTCTTCAATCCCATTTCCACTACCACTCACTCAACGCTCTCTACCCTAGACCTTTATCTCTAAGCATCTTGTCTATTGTTAGCTTTAAAATTAAAAAGTCACTCTAGTGGTATACTAACCATATTTGAACGAAATTACCTAGATTACTCATACACTAGTCGAACAACAATCAAAACCGTGATACAAAACTGGATGTAAATAACCGCAGTACAGTGAATACAAAGACAATACTCATAATAATATACAATATAAGACACTAGAATATCAACTGGGACAATCAACACCTGGTGCGCACAAAAATGTACTCTACAGGTTCTCATCGATCAAGGAGGTACTTGGAACCAAGAGAACCACCGTGTTCTAAAACACCAGTATGGAGATTTGCTTCTATTATCCTACTATCCTTCTATTATCCTACAAGTCATATGGACGCAGGAACACATATAGCTGAGCAAAGTCCAGAGAAAATGGATATTTTCTTATCATGAGCTGAACTGACTTGTTTACAAGCAGAATATACACACCTGGCTGCCAACACCTTTATTGGTCTGACTTTGTTGCATAATTGACTCTTCATCTTGTTCAGTGTTTCTTTCTTGGTCATCATGCTGAAACCAAGTTAATGAAATCTATCATTCATTAGGCTATATGTTTACTCCAGTATGAAATATTGACATCAAGAGCAACACTTGATTTCTTATTCACCAAACATGTTTAATAAGAATAATTTAGATGTTTAGGTTTCTATACATTTATTGTAGCACTTTTTTACAGTGTGACTATAGAGACAGGTCAACCTTTTTTGCATGGCTCCCAAAATGTGACAACTGATTCGTTCAAATGCATCCTGAAAATATCAGTACATGTCAACTCTGTCCTTTTTTGTGATACTTAAGGGGGTGTTATAAACCCATCGCTGAAAATGCGACTTTTTGCTATACCCAATATATAAGTCACCTTTTGACCTTCTTGACTTTTGCAAAAACAGGTTGTATGATTTTTGTCAGTTTCTAATCAATATTCATCTTCTTACCAATGCATGTTTGTTCCAGCATAGAGAAGAATGAACTGACAGAGAGTATAAGAATTTTAGCAACAACTTAAAACAAAGATGTTGTTGGTAAGGCTAAGCATGGAATCTATGAATCGATGAATTGGTGTTTCAGTAAGTTTCTTGCAACAAGTAAGCTGTGTGGTGCATTTGGTTGAATATTGTCATATAACTAGTGTGAGGAAAAAGGGTGTCTCTGATGGCCACTTGATATTTAATACTCATTATGAGTACCGGCACTAACCACAAACTAGCTGACAAAGTTACCACCCATTGCATCACACATGTATCCGTACAGGTAGAAAACCAGCCTTGGGAAGGTGTATCGCGCCATTAACCAGATCGCTGCCAGAAAAATGATTTGTGGTTTAAAGACATCAGGAGCCCTCTCAACCTATTTGATGATTTCAGATACCATTTTCTCAAAACAAAAGGCTCTAAAACGACCAGGAACCTACCAAAAGGAATAAAGTTTCATTAACTATAGGCTCATTTGCTCTGTCCGTTACTCTAGGGTGCACACTATATTTAATTGGAAGCCTAACGTTTTATATTGGACGATATTAACAACATGTGTATTTTTTCGTTCACATGTATATGTATTATTTTTTATTGCTCTACTCTTCCAGTTGGTCAACCACTTGAAGTGCACTTTTTGTGGCTTAGCCTGTAAAAGCACTAGTTTTTTGTTGCATCCATCTTCTCATTTGGCATGGCCACTTGTTTCTGCTGCTACCGTTGTTTGCTGTTATGTTGAGATTATCGTCGCTAATAAATGTATAGCCTTGAAAGCACGTATCTAAGCTGATAGCTCCCATTAGTTGTTGGGTGAAGGTGAAACGAGATAATTGATTGTCAGGCCAGCGGAGGCTGATCTTGTTGATATGCTGGCAGACAATGTGTCTGCCTGTATCAGCCACTTAGTGGCTATGTAATGTGAATAGCAGAATACACTACAGCATGTTATCAGCTTGTTATCAGGAGCTAAACTAAATTTGTTTATTAGCAACATATACACACCTGGCTGTCAATGCTTTCGTTGGACTGATTTTGTTGCATCATTGACTGCTCATCTTCTTCGGTGCATTTCTCTTTATCATCATTCTAAAACCAGTTTAATGAATCTATTATTTTCCAGTGTAAAATTTTTATATATGGAATAACACTTAACTTCATATTGACTAAGCAGATGTAATAGAATTAACTATGATGTATAGTATTGTATACATATGTTGCAGTAGTTTTGTCCGTATGACAAGGGATACAAATTATGCCCTCCCAGTACGGTCCGTGAAAGCATCCGCGGCTACTGGCCAACTAAAATGCAGTCTGAAAACACTCTTTGCTAATCACTTCCATATTTGTTTGTTACGTGAAAAATTTAAAAAATGATATTGCTTTTGAAACTGTAAAGTCAACTCGTTGCTTTGCAGAAAAACTAAGCCAACTTTTTCACCTCATTTTTTTAACTCATGAGTTTTGCGAATTTCCAATTTTTTCGTTAGTTACAATTTTAGCACGCATTCACTTGAGCAGGCATTATAATGAAGTGACACAGGGGATAAAGACTTTTATACCAACTAAACAGATGTATCAGATACATATATCTACATACGTATATATACACACTATAAAGTGTGTCAGTCAACTAAAGTGCTCGATGAATATCTTCAGAGCTAAAATATTTAATTTTTCAATTATGAAAGCGAACTTTATCGAGAATCAAATAATTTGTCACCACTAATTAGTTTAGCGCAATAGATGGTTGTTTTCACTCTTAAGGTGAACTTTAAAAGTTTATTAAATGCATCATGACTTGACATAGAGAGATGCACATTGGTGGTATGATGTAAATAGCAAGTCTATAAGTGTATGGGCAGTGGATACTGGCATGTATAAAAAGTAAAGTTACTGTTTATGTAATATTTCCCAACAAATGTTTTATTTTATGACTGCATGCTGACACTAGCTCAATACGACTATTTAATGATAATGTAAAATTTTTCTGTGAGGCATAACTTGCACCGCTTTGTTGCTGTGTTAAATGCGGTAGCTTGGTCTACGATGCTCTATGTGATGTTATATGTCATATTGCTCTCTTCCAAGGTCCAGATGTAACGGTCAGCTCTGTTGAGTGTCTTTTATCCATGTTTTGAATCAGTTTTTATAGTTATTGAAAGAAGTTATAAATGCTCCCTCTGCAAGGCAAATACAAGTGGCTGGTGGTTTGGAGTTGTCTTCAGTTGTTACTGTTGCCTGGTATATAATTGACTCCTTTAGGCACTCACCATTCAGTGGGCATTGTTCAGGTTCTCTACAGTTGCAAGATCGTTGCGATGTTTTCTGGTGGTCTTAGCTGTTTCTTGTTGTGTCCACTGATGATGGATTTTACGTTTGGGCAACAGTTGTAGCTAATCTTCACCAAATTTTTGTTGAATATTTTGTGTAATTTTGTTGCTGCTTGGGAATTCTGAGTTTAGATGCTGAAAATACTGCATGTCAACATTTTTGGAAGTGTTTGTAATATAAGGTGGGTTGTACCAAGTTATATTGCGTTTCCGTTTTCTTCTGCAATTAAATGTGTTGGTCGGGCTGTTATTGTTTTTGTTGTAAGTAAGTTTGAAGTTGCGTCCACTATCTTTTAGTGCTTTCTGGTACGTTGAAGCTGCTGGTTCAAATGTGCTGACATTGGATGAAATGTTTGTTAGTCTTTTGTTGGCGGCTTCAGCAATGATTGTTATGATGTTTCTAATGTTGTTGGATCTTGTGTTGATATAAAGTGTTCTGTTGTTTGGCTTAACAAAAGGTTTTTATTTGCTGCTATTGAGATTGAATGTGATATCCAGCAAATTGGCTATTTTTTTATTTGCTTCAGTTGTTATTCGTAGTCCATGTTTGCGAAATATTGCGCACAAGTCTTTATTTTTATTACGTCTATTTTTCGGGCTGTGTCGCTGATAACTCCAAGGCCATCATCTCTGTATAAACCAAAACTATGTTCATAGTTAGTTGAAATAGAGTGTAATAAAATCAATCCTACTAGCTCACATGTCTCGGCTCCGTCATACGATCCCATGGTGATATCGTCTGGTTGATAGCATCTCTCTTAGCCCATGGTTGTTGTGAGTGGTATAATATTGAGTTATTTGCATGATATATTATGTGCCTATTTTGTTTGGTGATGTTTGTAAACTTGGAAGCAAAATCTAATACTGAGTCCAGCAACTCTCTGGTTATTGAAGGGTAAAATTTGATTATGTCGAAAGCGATATATATATATATATATATACATATATATATATATATATATATATATATATATATATATATATATATATATATATATATATATATATATATATATGTACTAAGAGATAAAATAGTAAGAGGTGGTAAAACTGTTGGCTGACTAACAATCGTTCGTGTGCCTAAAAAAGAGATGGAAAAACAAGAAATCTAGGCACCATCATCAGGTCGGCTCTCAACTGCAAAAAATGTAAGATGGAGCAGGAAACAGGAAGCTCTGCTGGCCCTGTAGTGACATGCCGGCCAGCAACATGATAGCTGCCATAGCCAGGGTTTCAAAAAAAGTCTATAATGATGCCCTAGGACGAATCCAGGACCTAGCAAACTCTACTTTCCATCTACCTGGCATACAAGGCTAACTAGACTGAGAGCATGATCTTATAGCTTGCTCACTGCCACTAGGTGCCCCTACCCTTGCAGTATAATGTACCATTGCATGTTTTGTTATTCTGATTGGCTGTATTACTTCCTGTTATGTATTATTGGTTGCACCAACATGATGCAATGTGCTTCCTGTCACCAGCCTATAGAAGGCTGCCTTCGCCATTTGCCAGTTGCCACTTATCTCTTACTGCTGCTGTTGTGGACTTTTCTAGGCTATTGACTCCCTAGAGTTTGATATGTGGACAGTAATTGCAGTTTATTACATAAAACTTACCTAGTTTGTCTGAGCCGACGACTCACTAATAGTGAAGTTGTTACTAACTTCTGTGTTGCACGCTGCAGGTCTGATCGACTCTGCGTTATCTCTAGGAGAGAGGTGTTACTTTGCTGCTTCACGAGCTGAACGGCTGTTTTTAGTAACGATAGTAGGATCCACTATACAGTATTGTTAGAAACAAGTACTGTAATAAAGTGTATATACTAAGTTATTTAAGACTGCTAGCTAGAAGCATGATCTCTGGAATGACCACTCCAGTGATTGAGGTTTCTCTAAATCCAGAGAACACCAGCAAAGCATTACAATTGCGACTGGGCGGAGTCCCCGGGTACTAGCGTAAGACGATATCACAGTCATTCAGTACAGGGTAATAAGCAAGTGTGATGTGTACACATCGTCCATTATTATGTGTCGTCTAAAAAGCAGCCATTCAATTTTTTATTTTTTTTTTCATGTTTTTACATTGGTCCTTTTCCGACATTGAAGTATAAAAAGTTCCAAAAACATTGAACATCTCACAGGAAAAAACAAATCCAAAAAAAGCCTATTTTTCAGGGGCTGGGGTTGAAGTGTCACTCACTAACTACTCTGTGGTGCTACTTTTTGCTAGTTAGTAACTTGTTTATCCAAGCCAAAGTTTCTCAAGCATATAAAAAGCTACATTTGCTATACTTCATCAAGATTCGATAAGCATGAGCGCATATCACTTGATACAGTTTGAGATAAACATTTGGCACCTTCTTGTTTGGTTTGTGGAAAAATGAAAAAAAATCTGTGCTTACATTCTGTTCCTCTTCAGTGTCTTCACCTGAAAGCTGCGCCACTTCCATCTCAGCAGGTGTTCTTCTGTTGATTATTTCTACTTGTTCTCTAAACTATAAAATTACCTTACATAAACCATGTGTTTTCACTATACTTGGCTTTGTAAATCTGTCTGGTTTTGTTACTCCAAATGCAAAAATAACTTTGCAACAACGGCAGTTGTTCTTTGAGTATTTCTTCTGACTTTCGAAACAGCGCAACTTGATAAAAAAATAATTAGCTTAGTGTACGAACAATAAATAGTTTTAGACAAATGCCTTACTCACAGCCGTAGAAAATTGGGGCTGCCGTAATCGCAATTGTCAAAAAAATCTTAATTGCCACTCATTCCATTAATTATGTCAGCTTCGGTTAAAAAAATTTATTTGCCATTATTTCATATTGATTATTTCTCATCAAAGTCATTACGTAAAAAAATATGACAAAAAAGCCCACATGCCACTTTTCGATGCAAAAAATATGTCATCGATATTTGGTTACCTAATAAATAAATGCTTTATCACAGTTTTTGTTTTTACCATTTCAATCAACAAGTACACTTGTTTCACTAGGATTATCAATTTTCCTCTAGCCTACCAGCTTGAAGGTAAATGAGATTGTTGGGAAAATCTGGACAACTGTTGCTTAAATCTATATATACGATGATAAAAAACCTTTTTTGTTTCAAGAGTAAGACAAACTACTTTTTCCATTTTGAATGTTCAGCTCTTGCTTATAAAAGTAACTCGCAGAATTACCTGTTTGGTTCCCAAACCCTTTTTGTGCGCTGTAGAATAATGGCTTTTTAGGTTGCTGAAATTAATTGCAATCATCTCTTTATGACATCCCTTTTGAGTGCAGTATCCTCTCTGACAAGGAGAAGGACATAGACCAAAAAACTGCAGACTTCTGTCTTTAGAACCTCCACAATGTGAGCATTCACGTATGAATGAAGTGGGATTGTCGTGCTGATCATCAGTTTGGTGAGTCTGCATTGACTTTAGTTTCTTGTAGTTTGCTTTGCAGGATTTATTTATCCTGCACCAATAGCGTTGGCATACTCTACATTGGCCATAAAATGGAGAACTTGGTGCAGGTAGTGGTTTTTTAGCTTTGCTGCAGCATTTTGTGCCCTGTAAAGTATAAGAGAAAGACAATCTGAAAATAATGCATTGTCAACTGTATTTCTGGCTGTTTATGTTTAACAGCTCCAATGCTTTGTGTAATTGTTTATCACCAGACAACTCAGCTTAATAATCTCCTGAGTTAATAAAAGTGCAATGCCTAATTCTAGAATAAGGTGCTGTTGAAGGAGTATTTCATAGGTGCCAGATGTTTACCTGAATTGTGCACCATAATGGACAACATCAACAATTGTAGCTATAATCTATAGCTGTGTTAGGACATAACGTGGTTGCAAGCAACATTTATAAAGGAAAGAGTTGTATTGTATCAAAAATTGTTTTAAATGTGTAAGAGATTTTTATTATGAAAAACTACATTATTCCAAGTACTTTGGTTCGTGGAATTGAGGATAAATCTTTTATGCATCCAAAGAACAAGGTGCTCTATTGTAGTAGTTCAGAAATGCAACAATACGCAACTCCCAGTGTTACAAAAGCTTTAAGCATTACTGTAACTGCAAACAGTGACTTTGGTGAACATTTGTTTTAAATAGACATAGCAATAGTTATGACCTTTTTCTACAGCTGAGGATTCATACACAACAAAATTTGGAGACAAAAAGGATTTCTAAAGCTTCAATTTAAAGATGCAAAATCAGGGTAAATGTAACATAAACTGGCACGGCGTTCACAAAAGTTACTTTCTACCACTTTTTGTGAGCAGCACACAATACAACTGGGTTAGGGATTACGAAATGATAGCGTATAGGAGTTACAGTTTCGAGTTTGTCAAGAGTCTATATTCAATTCATCTTCATGCTTTTAACCAAGTGTGTTTTATAAAAGTAACACTGTAAACTTTATTGACAAGGCTGTTATTTCAAGCAACTAAACATTATCCGAAGTAGTCATTAGACACGTTATAATGAGAACTCATGTGTCTTAAAACTGGCTTCACAATTATTTTAATTGCATTTTGTTTGTACCCCCAGTGTAATTTCTTATTGTTCCTGTTTTAGCCTAGCTTGCAAAATGCTTTTCATCACTAGTTGTAGCAAAAGTGTTAACATTATAGACCAATAATATTTACTGCCATCAATAGATACAGCTAACAAATCTAAAGCTGATCATTACGGACAGATGTTTTATTACAGCATATAACTGCTATATTTCCCAAGCCAGCTAATTCAGCTTTAGACTAGGATGATAATTTTCTTCCTTTGAAAGCTGCTAAAGCATACAGTCATATAGTTTTGGCTGCTAGAAAGTCATTGTTGTAGTTGAGGGTGGATTGTTAAAGTTCCAAGAAAAATGAGATAAATTATTATACCACCTTAAGGGGGATAGATTAGCCAACAATTTAGTAATATTAAAATTTGATATTTTGCAGTAATTCTCTATGGGTTACTATGAACGGGAGAGTTTTGAATCAGCAAACACTTCCAATCGATTTATATAAACAATTGTGCTCTTCAATACTTACACTAAATAAAACTTTTATTGTTTTGAAGTTTAGTGCGATTGAAAAAAATGACAAGATTTTGTGATTTTTTTCAACAATGGTCTTATTTTTGTACAACTCACATTACGAAAGTCTTTCTATAAAAAGCCGAGGATCCAAAATAGATTATTTACGTTTATAAGAATGAATTAATCATAAATCTATAAAGCAATTATAATACTAAGATAATCATTTTATGTTATAAAATCGACAAAATTCTTGTGAGATTATTCAAGCACTAATTGTATTTATGTGCTCTAACTTGGGTACAGATTACATCAAAGGCTCATCTGATACAATTTTTTTCAATAGTCTGGGACAATCACTTATTAGCTGAGTAGTGTCAATTTGTAAAAAATAGCAAGGTTTCTTCATCACTTGTTCAAAAGCTTCTTTTACATATTTCATTCTCGCAGAGAAGCATTGATGAAACAAATAAGTAATTGAGGGACCTTAAGGGTTTTTTAGAAGGGATTTAACGGAGTTGTTTTCGAAAACAGACTCTGAACAACAAAAATGACGCTTATGTTCAAGTGATAACTATTTTTCGTATACAAAGCACTGGCATCAACTTTGCGAGAAACTTCATACAGCAAAATAACTATAAACCTTTTAATTTTTCCATCTCTGGGGAAATTCGTTGTATATCTATCATTGTTACATAAAATATCACTCCATATACCCAGTCAAAAGCTGTTTGATGGGCACCGTAAAAGTAATGTATTTCTATCGGTGGAGGACGACTAGCTCCAATCATTTGCAAATTGCATGCATCTTCCCAGATCCCATCGATCCCACAACCATCCCCGTAATAAGCAACTACATCCTCAAGCCAAATGCCTCTGCGCTACCATCCCTAAGGAATTGGATGCTCTTCGTCCACATATAGTTTCATTTATGATTGAAACTAAAGAGTTTTTGTCTAAATAATTCTATTTTTTCCATAGTTTTTTCCTATATTCTAAACTTGATAACGCCTCTAAAAGTAGAAACACCTATGACAAATAGCATTTTCACCATAACTATTTCCGCATTTCGATTAAGAATTGATATAACATTATCTACACTGTCATTCCCACTACCATTAAAGGTATCTCTTTCACTCATCGCTCTCTACTCCATATTTTTCTCCAAACACCTTGTCTATTGATAGCTCTGAGGCCGGTTCACACAACGTGTCAAAGCAGTGTACCGTGACTGTTTTAGCGGTCGCCACAGAACAAAATGTGCTTACTCATCGCTCAACCGCACTCGTTGGCGTGAAATAGTGCGGGCATTGGATGTCTAACATGTTTAACTTTGTCACCGCAATATTAGCAAAAGGTCACCGTTGCGCTAGATGATTGGACAATCAAACATCGCTGATAGCCAAAGGCGCGCTGTACGCGTATAACAATAGCGAGAGCTGGCTAGATCAGTTACTATCTGACAAAAAAGCCGCAAACAGTGGCCTGATGTATTATGTACTGCAATATCTCCTAGCTGCACCTCAGCTAGACAAAAGTTCTAAGGATGACAAATATGTTATAAAAAAAACGAGTGATAGTTTTGAATTATTAAAATATGATATTATTTATTACTATATTAATTATAGATCAATGACGTGACATGAAATAAATTATGTATTTATTATTATAATTAACTGTCAATATCATTTGATCCCACTGTTTATTTTTAAATTCAATGATGATGCTGATCATTTAATTAACTAACTAGTAACTATTGATTATTATTGTAATTTTCTTATTAACAACACCACCAGGCTATGTGTGTATGTCAGATATTTATTTATTCTTATGTAGTAACTTTAAATAATATGCAATAATAATTGTGATTTTATTAAAATTTTACACCAACATAATACATGATGACGTTCGGATTGCTTTTGATGTCCATATTTTTAATGTACTGCTCATAACTAATTAATTCTGCTTGTTCAATCATTTGTTCGTACCAACACTAGTACTACTACTGATAGTAGTATAATGATCCCGCTTACAGCCTACACTGAAATTCTATGGGTTGAGAGCAAAGACGCTATCGCACAGAGACGTTGCGTGTGAACAACAACAGGGTGAAACTGAGTCGCCACTGCAGCTATTACGAAAATCCAAATCACGGTGGAGTGATTTTTCACGTGCCCTGTGAACCAGGCTTTAAAAAGTGAAAAATCGCTTTATTGGTATACCAATAATATTTAAAAAAAACTTGTCTAGATTACTCATACACTATTCAAACAACAATCCCCACTCGATACAAACCTGGATATAAATAACTGCTGCACAATTAATACGAAGGCAATAATCGTAATCCTATACAACATAAGACACTGGAATATCACTGGGGTAATCAACACCTGGTGCGCACAGAAGTATACTCTACAGGTTGTCATCAACCAGAGAGGTACGTGGAACCAGGAGAATCATCGTGTCCTTAGACACTAGTACAAAGATCTGCTTCTGTTATCCTAACAGTGGTCAAGTCATATGGACGGAGGAACACACTATAGCTGAGCAAACTCAAGAGAAAATGAATATTTTCTTATGATGAGCTGAACTAATTTGTTTACAAGAAGAATATACACACCTGGCTACCAACATTTTCATTGGTCTGACTTTGTTGTATAATTGACTCTTCATCTTGTTCAGTGTTTCTTTCTTGGTCATCATGCTGAAACCAAGTTAATTGACTCTATCATTCATCAGGCTAGGTTTACTCCAGTATGAAATATCGACCAAAGGAACAATACTTCATTTCTTATTGGCCAAACACATTTAATAAGAATAATTTGGATGTTTAGGTTTCTATACATTTATTGCACTATTTGTGTACATTGTGACCATAAAAACAGGTCATGCTTTTTTGCCATGGCTCCCAAAAACGTCTGCAACGACTGATCAGTTCAAATGCAACCTGGAAACAACAGAACATGTCATTTCCGTACTATTTTGCGATTATCAATGAAGCGTCATAAACCCATCGCTGAAAATGCAATTTTTACTATGCCCAATATATAAGTCACCTTTTGACCTTCTTGACTTTTGTAAAAGCAGATTGGATGATTATTGTCAATTTCTACATAATATT
Organism: Cryptosula pallasiana; assembly: GCA_945261195.1. Lineage (NCBI taxonomy): Eukaryota > Metazoa > Bryozoa > Gymnolaemata > Cheilostomatida > Cryptosulidae > Cryptosula > Cryptosula pallasiana. The sequence goes on along the minus strand of OX183131.1, from coordinate 51,172,816 downwards.
CAAAATTTTGCCAACGCATATTTATTGCAGCAGAGAGCGGAATCGACTGACAAAGAGTTTTAGAATTTTAGCAATAACTTGAAACAATGATGGTATTGGAGTCTATGAATTGATGAATCGGTGTTTCAGCAGTTTTCTTGCAACAATTAAGCTGTGTGGTGAACTTGGTTGAGTCTTGTGATATACATTAACTCAGTAATGTAATAGATTTTGTAGTGCGGCCATTACATTCCAATCATTATAGTAAATAGATTTAGCAGAGCACTAGTGTGTTGTGTTGTGTTGTGCATTTAGCTAACACAAGCCTGGGCTTGCCTGGTTGATAGCACTAAGCAGCAGTGGAAGCAGATGAGGAGGCAGGTCTGCTTGTGCACTTGTAAAAGAGACAGCTCCTGCAAATTTTTGTGTAATACTGTAGTGGATTTTGGGGGGCCGACCAAACGTCCACCAACAACGCCTCACTCTAGAGGTCAACTTCCAACAGAGGAGTATGCCAACTCCACAACTGTTCCCGGAGCCCACGGCTCAAACGTACAACTCAATGACTTGTTGAGTAAACCATACTTTATTACACAGCGCAACCAGCAATGTATAATAAGGGTAAATGTATCATGCTACTTGGCTTAAGCACAGGTAGAATCCCAATACAATACAAAGAGTCTAGTGAAATGTTCTGCCTTTTATAGGCAGAACATGATTAAAACATATGCCCAAACAAGGGGCAACAAATCAGTAGTGGCAGGAAGTGTTTACACTAATCAGATCATGAGATATAAATATACAATACAGTCATTGGCTAATATAGAGTTAAATGTGCCAGGCGCCCAGAAGTAGGGGGCGGAGCTTCTCAGTCAATCTTGCTTACTCATGGTGGTGCAATGAGTAGCTCTGGTTCTTGGTCCTTATGGCTTGTGGTCCTTGGCTTTGGTCTTGTTTGAGGACAGCTATGTTGCAAAGTTGGGCTCCTGCACCTTTGGTATCAATTTCGGTTCTCAGGCTATAGTAGTTCTTTGCTCACCGACCCGGTATAGGTATGGTAATGGCACTGCAGGGCCGGTAGTACATGCTGCAGGGCCGGCAGGGTGTGCTGCAGGGCCGGTGGTACCTCTGCAGGGCAGGCAGTGAATGCTGCAGGGCAGGCAGTGAATGCTGCAGGGCCGGTAGGGTTTCTACCGGCTGACTTACTTATGTTCTGGCTGTGCCAGGCTCTATTTAGGCTTGCCTGACACTCAACAGTTGTCAGGGGGACCTTGCGCAGTGGTAGTAGTCACAAAATTCCACCACAATACAACCACTAAAGTTACACATTAAGGCTAAGAGCTCCCCATTCATTGTGGGGTTAAGGTGAAAAGAGATAATTGATCGTCAGGCCGCCGGATGCTGATCGTGTTGATGTGCTGGAAGACAAAGTGTCTGCCTGTATCATCCACTTAGTGGTTATGTAATGTGGATAGTAGAGTACACTACAGCTAGTTATCAGCTTGTTACCAGGAGCTAAACTAGATTTGTTTATTACCAACATATACACACCTGGCTTTCAATGCTTTCATTGGTCTGATTTTGTTGCATTATTGACTGTCAAACTACTTTGGTGCAAATACTCAAACCAATTTAATGAGTCTATTATTCCTTAGGCGCCAATGTAAAATACCGACATATGGAATACCACTTAACCTTATTTTAATTTCGCAGATGTGATAGAAATAACCCTGAATAACCCTGTACACATATCGTACTGGTTTTTGGGGCTAAAACCAACTAACTAGTGTCCGTAGCAATCCGACAGGTGTGCTGCCACCAGCTGTCTTCTACTCCGTGACAGCAACAGGTCGGTATGATGCTGAGAGATGTGTAGAATAGTACTTCCAACTCTTCAACCAGTAAGGGATCGTCGGCTCAGACGCATAACTCAGTGCGGTTGAGTAACTCAGCATTTATTCATCCAGAATAAAACAAGTTTGTAAAAGGCACATTACAGCTGATCCAACAGAGTGCAAATTCTACCTTTTATAAGCAATTTACAGGAAGTGACCGGAAATAATTATCAGTAGTAACCAATCATATAAGAATAATGCACAATAGTTGAATGAACAAACAAATATAAATAGATAACAAATCAGATGGGTCACTTATGGCTAGACACACATGGCTCCATGTAGGGGCAGGTGGAGTTACAAGCCACTGAGTCAAGCACAGTTCTAGCTACTTTCTGTCCCTGGTCTGTGGTATTTACTAGCCTCTTTTCTTGTTCTTTCATCCGGTTTACCAGTGGTTAACTGCTGGTTACCTCCTCTTTGGTTTCTAAGAAATGTTTATCAGCCATTTTGCTGAGTGAGAGTGACTGATCGGGATTCGGTCTCCACTGGTCGCTGTCTTCTGAAAAAATGAGCAAGTTATTTCTGCTACATGCTCCCTCAGAAATGTGACTAACACTGTCTTTAGGGAAATCGAGCTGCAGTAGGAATATTAGGGGCAGTCTTTGCTTCTTCCTGGCCGCTGCCAGACTGACAGTACAGTTGCAGCTGAGAAGTGTAAGGAGAAAAGGGCTGTGGGGACTCCTTTGACACCAAGCACGACCCTTCTGTCTGTGGGGATTCCTTTGACACCAAGCACGACCCTTCTGGTGCAAACGGTTTGGTAGATACAGCCATTTGAAAGTTTTTCCCAAACTTTCCAAGTACCGCATCTTAGGTGCTCCATTTTCTCCTTTCTGTTGACTGCTCAAAGTAGCATCCTGCGCTGTTTGCAGTTGCCTCCTGTTGACTGGATGGCGTTTTCCACTGCTTTCGGCTGATGAGCATAACTTTGACTGCAAGGGGTGTAGCCAACAGGGGCGCGAGGTAAATTCCACTTTTTCCTCTGTAACTCCTACAGTTTTTACTGAATCTGGCTAAAATTTGCTGGAGAAGAGCTTTCACTCTCTCTCTCTCTCTCCAAAATATGGGTCAGTTTCCTGGCAGCCCGCCTTTCTAGAAATCTGTTGTAGGGGGAAATCCGGCACTACCAAGGGTTGGGGGAGCTGGAGTGGTCAGTCTCTGAAGAGCATAGCCTCTGTACTTCTCATCTTCGCCTGTCTTGTCTCCTATTGTTCGCGCGTTAGTGGGATGCTCTTCGTGTGCAGTCTTTATCTGCTGGTCCTCATATATATATATATATATATATATATATATATATATATATATATATATATATATATGTATATATATATATATATATATGTATATATATATATATATATATATATATATATATATATATATATATATATATATATATATATATATATATATATATATATATATATATATATATATATATATATATATATAGATGATTGAGGTCTGAGCTTTCTGTTTCCTCTTCCGTCTTACGTTTTTGCAGTTGAGAGCCGACCTAATGATTGTGCCTAGAACTCTTTCCTTTTTCCATTTTATTTCTAGACATGAAGCAATTTGTAATCAGCTAATAGTTTAACCGCCTTTTACTATTTTATCTGGTAGTAAATTTGTACATCAAGGAACTTGATCGGCTAACTCATCAAAGAATCCAAGTGTGGCGGATTTTGACAGCCTACATGTTTTGCACATATATACCTTAACCTAGAGGGGACTCTGACAGTAGTGTTTAGTCAGACAGGCCTCCCAAAGTGATGCGCCAGAAGCAGACGAATTGCCTTATCTGCCCTGCAGATGTGATACCTGTCCTGCAGGCTCTATACCGGCCCTGCAGCTTCATCTACCGGCCCTGCAGTGACATACTGGGCTGGCAACAAGATGGCCACCATAGCCAGGGTTCCCAAGAAGTCATATATTGTTGCCCGAGGACGAATCCATGACCTAACAAACTTTACTTTCCATCTACAAGGCTAATTAGACTGAGAACCTAATCCTATAGCCCTACTCATTGCCACTAGGCTCTGTACCCTTGCAGTATAATGTAACATTGCATGAATTGTTATTCTGATTGGCTGCATTACTTCCTGTTATGTATTATTGGTCGCACCGACATGATGCAATATGCTTTTTGTCACCAGCCTATAAAATGCTGTTTTTGCCAGTATACTTTGCCACTTATCTCTTACTGCTGCTGTGGACTTCTCCAGGCGATTTCCACCCTAGAGTTTGATATGTGGACAGTAACTGTATTCTATTACATAAAACTATGCTTAATTTGTCTGAGCCGAGGGCTCACTAATAGTGAAGTTGTTAGCAGCTTCTCTGTTGCACTCTGCAGGTCTGACCGACCCTGCGTTACCTCTAGGAGAGAGGTGCTTCTTTGCTGTTTCAGAAGCTGCACGCTATTAACAGTTGTTTTTAGTGGACGGTAGTAGGAGCCCTACTGGCAGGATCAACTACAGAGGGTTGTTAGAAACATGGACTGTAATAAAGTGTATATACCAAGTTATTTGGCACTACTAACTAGAAGCATTATCCCTGGAGTGACTACTCCAGTGATTATGATTTCTGTAAATACTCAGAGCTCAAGCAAAGCATTAAATTGGGCCAAACCACCAGGCACTAGCGCAAGACTGCATCACCGTCATTCAGTACAGGGTAATAAGCAAGTGTGGTGTGTATGCATTGTCTATTTGTCATTTGTCATCTAAAAAACAGCTATCCTCCTTTCTATTTCTTTTTTTCATGTTTTCACCTTGGTCCTCTTTTGACATTGCAGTATAAAAAGTTCCAAAAACATTGAACATCTCACAGGAGAAGATCCAAAAAAGTCACATTTTTCAGGGGCTGAGGTTGAAACGTCCCTCACTAACTACTCTGTGGTGCTACTTTTTGCTAATTAGTAACTTTTTTATCCAAGCCAAAGTTTCTCGGGCCATAATACATATAAAAAATCTAGATTTACAATACTTCATCCATCATCAAGATTCGATAAAGGGTAAGCATGAGCGCCTATCAATTTAAACAGTTAGAGATAAATATTTTGCACCTTTTTGCTTGGCTGTGGGAAAATGAAAAAAAACATGTGCTTACATTTTGTTCCTCTCCATTGTCTTCACCTGAGAGCTGTGCCACTTCCATCTCAGCAGGTCTTCTTTTGCTAATTATTTCCAATTGTCCTCTAAACTATAAGTTTATTTTACATAAACCATGTGTTTTACCGTACTTGGCTTCGTAAGCTGTCTGGTTTTGTTGCTCCAAATGCAAAAAAAAAGCTTTGTACCAAAATAGTTGTTCTTGGAGTATTTTTTCTGACTTTGAAACTAGCAAAACTTAACAAAAACATAATTAGCTTGGCGTGCGAACAGTAAAAAGTTTTTAGATGAAAATGCCTTGCTCACAGCAGTAGAAAATTGCGGCTGCCATAGTCGCAATTGTTCAAAAAGGTTTTCATTAACACTCATTCCATTAATTATGTTAACTTCGGTTAAAAAAATTTATCTGCCATCATTTTACATTGACTATTTTCCATCAAAGTCATTACCTAAAAGAAGACCACAAAAAAGCCAACACGCCACTTTCCGATGCAAACAAGATGTCATCGATATTTGGTCACCCAATAAATAAACGCCTTATCATAGTTTTAGTTTTTACCATTTCAATCAGCAATTACACTTGTATCACTTGGATTATCAACTTTCCTCTAACCTACCAACTTGAAGGTAAATGAGATTGGTGGGAAAATCTGGAAAAATGTTGTTTAAATCTTTACAGATGATGATAAAAAACCTTTTTGTTTTAAGAGTAACACAAACTTGTTTTTCCATTTTGAATGTTCAGCTCTCGCGTATAAAAGTAACTCCTAAAATTACCTTTCCGACTTGCAAATGCTTCTTATGCGCTGTATAATAATGGTTTTTTATGTTGCTGAAATTCATTCCAATCATCTCTCTATAACATCCTTCATGAGTGCAGTATCCTCTCTGACACGGAAAAGGACATTGACCAAAAAACTGCAGACTTCTGTCTTTAGAACCTCCACAATGTGAGCATTCACGTATGAATGAAGTAGGATTGTCGTGCTGATCATCAGTTTGGTGAGTCTGCAGTGCTTTTAGGTTCTTGAAATTTGCTTCGCAGGACTTATTCATCCTGCACCAGTAGCGTTGGCATACTCTACATCGGCCATAAAATGGAGAATGCTTTCCAGGTAGTGGTTTTTTATCTTTGCTGCAGCATTTTGTGCCCTGTAAAGTATCAGCGAAGGACAATCTGAAATTCATCTATCAACTGTATTTCAGGTTTTTGATGTGTAACAACTCCAAAGCTTTGTATAATTGTTCATCACCAGACAAATCAGCTTAACAATTTCTTAGTCAATAAAATGCAATTCCTAATTCTAGAATAAGGTGATGTTGAAGGAATATTTCATCGGTGCCAGATGTTTACTTAAATTACTCATCATAATGAACAGCATTAACAATTGCAGCTACAGTCTATAGCTGGGTTAAGAGATAACGTGGTCGCAAGCAACATTTATAAAGGAAACAGTTGCATGGCACTGAATAGTTTATTATTTTTGTTATTGTAGAAAACGATTTTTATCCAAATGATCCAGTTCGTGGATTTAAGGATAAATTTTTTACATATGAAAAGAAAAAAGGTGCTTCATTATAGCGGTTCAGAAATGCAATGATACGCTAGATTGCGGTCTAAATGTTAAAAAGAACTATAAGAATTGCTGTAACTGCAAACAGTGACTTTGGTCAACATTTGCTTTAAAAAGACTTAGCAATAGGTATGACCTTTTGCTACAGCAGATAATTCATACCCAACAACATTCGAGGGCAGAAAGGAACTCCACAGCTTTAATTTAAAGATACGAAATCAGCATAAATGTAAGTTAAACTGGCACAGAGTTCAACTAATGACTTTTTACCACTTTTTGTGAGCAACACACAACACAATCGGGTTTGGGATTCGGAAATTATAGTGTGTAGGGTTACCATTTCATGATTGTCAAGAGTCTGTATTCAATTTATCTTTATGCTTTTAACCAAGTGGGTTTTACAAAAGTAACACTGTGAACTTTAGTGACAAGGCTGTTATTTCAAGCATCAAACTATTATCTGAAATAGTTATTAGAGATGTTAGAATGAAAATTTATGTCTTAAAACTGGCTTCACAATTATTTCTATTGCATTTTGTTTGTACCCCCAGTGTTATTTTCTGTTGTTCTTGTTTCAGCCTAGCTGGCAAAATGCTTTTCATCACTAGTTGTAGCAAAAGTGTTAAGATTATAGACCGATAATATTTACAGTTTTAAATAGGTATGGCTAACAAATGTGAAGCTGATCATTACGGACAGATGTTTTATTACAGCATATAACTGGTATATTTCCCAAGCCAGCTAATTCAGCTTTAGACTAGGATAACGATTTTCTTCCTTTGAAAGCTGCTAAAGCAGACAGTCACATAGTTTTGGCTGCTAGAAAATCATTGTAGTAGTTGACGACGGATTGCGAAACTTCCAAGAAAAAATGACAGAAACTGTTATATCAGTTTAAGGGCAATAGATAAGCCAGCAATTCAATAATCTTCAAGTTTGGTGTATTGTAGTAATTCTGCATGGATATGAATGTCTCTCTGTGATTGACGTCAAACCAGCCGACTCCCCACCAGTTGATCTCTGACCAGGGTCTACTCTTAACGACAAACACTACCGAACAATGTTGAGACCTTGACTCAGACAAACTGCACCGGTGGTCAGATTAACATTACTTCCAACAATAACTTTGTTCAGCAATACATCCGTAATTGTATTAATTCCACCCGACTTCTGCTCTCTCAAAGGCTATGCAACTCTTTCACTATCACTCATTCCATTATTATGAATGAGCCTATCACGCAACACAAAACAGTGAACACAAAAACAAAAAATGAGTAATTCCAAAGAATGTGAACAATAACAATCAATGAGTTAGTTGAAAGATGGCTAAGCTCATTGACTGGAGTCCTAGTCCAATAGAAAATAAGGGAAGCATTCACTTCATTCAAGGTAACAAAGTTTCTTTAGTATGTGGTCTCAGCTCACAGATAAGAAAAGAGGTGGCATTTAATGGGGATTCCTAATTCTGGGATCCTCAGGCTTTCACATTTTTTTTATCACTGCCTAAGTGGGTCTGCACCATGATCCAGTAAAGGCCCTTTCCCTTTTATGAGGGACCGCCAATGTTGATGCAAATGTGAAATAGGAAAGGGATCTTAGTTAGAAATAGGTTATATACGTTATATTGAAGGATTTGCGTGTAATGCGAATAATCAGGCTCATTGGAATAGAGAAGAGAATATCAGGGGGTGAGTGAGAGGAAAATGGTGGAAGAGGACGGGAGTAAAATTGAATGCTTCTGTTAAACTCTATCAACAGTTTTTCCGTCATCATTTTTATCCTCTTTTATTTTTTGGCTCTTTTTAAAACGGCTGACTTGATTTTTAAAATCAATTAACTTTAATTTTACTTAACCTTTCTTGTAATGATGGGAGTTCTAGTTTTCAATTTCAATAAAAATAGCACTTATTTTACTGCCGAGTGATGTAGCGGCACATCACACATATATTGAGATCTAAATGTTGTCTTGTACATGTATTTTACTCAAGAATGATGTAATTTTGTATAATTAGTTCATTAATAATATTTAATGCAAAGCACTGCACCAGTATCACATTTGAGCACCGATGTCACACTTTCAGTGTTTATAAGTTGTTAAACACTCTTACTAGAACAAACCCGGTTTTGAACATTATGCAAAGCATGTATTCATCAACTTCTAAGCAACACACTACATAGCACTGTTAGATTTTAAGTATCAATAATAAGTGCTCCAAATCATGTTTTAGAAGCGTGCTCAGCACTAAGCAAGTTATTATATTGCTTCATTACAATCCGCCAAATTGTTGGACACCCAACCCTCCAATTTCCTCTGGTAGTTTATTTTTGGTCGCACCAGTCACGAGTTGTTGCAAAATGTATGCCTGCAATATATAATTGTTGGTCTCATTGGTGGTTTTACCTTCTATAGACATTTTCACATCCTTAAACAGCAATGAAGGAAGCCTCCCATCCACATGACGGCAGTATTATTGTTGCCATTATATCAGTCCAGTTAAGCTTGCACCATCGTAGCTTTGATTTTCAGAAATGAGTTATAAAGGTCCATGTAATCCTGGTTGCTACCAATTATACTCAATTCTACCACACCGTGAGAGTCGAACCTGCCAGGGTCCGATAATGACGTATCTGAATCTATCAACCAAAGTGTCTTTAGCCTTGGTCGTGATTCCTTCCAGATGAGGAAATAAATTATAGAGAGAACCCTCCATCCTATTCCCCAGTGTATCATTAAGACTGGCCTAATTTTGAGTGATGATTGTTTGAAGCAATATTCCGTAATGAGGTCAGATCTCACTTACCTGTCTCCTGATAAGTGTTTTGCTCGCTAAAGTATAGAATGGCGGCACCTGCCCAATTGTCTTCTCCTAGAAGTTGATTTTTTTCCGATTGATACGATTCGGTCACATCATATTAAAAACATGCATGGCAAGATCACTGAGCTCCTCCATTCCTCACTTTTCTGCTACAGATGCCAAAATGTCTCTTTCAATGATGTCACATGCGATGTTGCTACCGACAGATAGCGCTCTTTTACCAAAGCTTATCGCTCCTCTTTCCAGTAGGGCATTGTCGATTTGACTACGGTTCAGAAAATACTACTTAATCCATTGCGGCTCATACCGGGAAGAACTCTTTGCTCACTATACACTACAATTGTAATCTCTGATTGTAGTTAGCAGTACTTCTTAAAAAAATCTTTGCCGTCTTTGGAGGTGTATCAAACCATACTCATAGTGTCTCATTTCTCTAAATTGAGCCATCAGGAGAACTTTTCCATCAGCAAATGGTTATAAGTGCTTGGGCAAAATTGCTATTCAGCTTAGGTTCTCGGTGTGGTGAGGATTTTCAAACTCTTAGTACACAACGATATTTGTTTCCTTGCACTGGCACTACTCACAACAACCACACACTCGTACCACTTACGACTCTGTGATCAACAACGTTGGATTAGACACTTGGAGAGGTTCGACTATAGTTTATGTTTAGCTGTGTGACATTGACATATCTACTTTGGGAATACACAGGTTTGTTGACTCATTTAGAACCCAAATGTGTAGGCTACATTTTAACTCAATGTCGTATCGGGGCCGTGATTTGTCAGTAAACTCAAATTGGTCACTTTGTCATAGATGGCTCACTTGTTATCCATACTCATTTCACAAATTATCTTTCAAATATTCTCATTACTGCCTCAAACACCATCAACAACGTTTTCTCTTTCACATGCATTTCAGGTTCTATCTCCAAACACTGTCTTTTTTATTTTTGTCTTCCTTTTAACACGTAACACTGAAATATAGAGAGCAGCAAAATCTGGTGACAGCAGTGAAACCTTGACATCAGTATTTGTACTATCAGAGGCTATGGTTTTTAACAAGAGTCAAATACTCCGATGGCTGTTGGTTTTTCTCAATTTTTTTTCACATCACTCCAATAGCTTTGCATGTTTGGAATTTTTTTTGTTCTCAGTCAAATTGTTACTGTTTGCCAATGCAAACAAAGCATGTCGCCTTTGCTTCTATTCATTTTCGTTGCAGAGAAATCCAGTAGTATACTGCTTCAATAGTTTCCACAGATATACACCAATCTTGTTCCATGGTAGCTAGCCTGCAGTGCATTTGCAGGTCCAGAGGGTAGAGTGAAAAAGTACAGCATAGGAAGGTATCGTTTATCCCACTGCTGCCACCAATTTAATGGATTCTGGTCTTGTTTCCACGGATATCCATTATGCTCAGTATTATACATATCTCCAGAGAGGACAGTGTGCTGCTCGACTGGTATATCCGTTATATCCTCCATCAAGTTACAATACAAGGCTGGCACATTACTTTTTTCCTCTGTAGGTTTATCATTGCCAATTTTTATCTTTATTATTGAAGATGACAAAAGGTGATAATATTTGGTTTTATTGATGATTAAATCAATAAAATCGGAGTGATTATAGCATGAAAAAGGTCAGCGTCAAAATTCTATACTTGTCACTAATCATTCAGGGATGAATTGGTTAACGCAACTCCTTCTTGTACCACTGCAAATCAATAAATTGTTTGCAATCTAGAGGATCATATTCTAATACAATGTTTTTGACAGTTTTTTTTATGAACAATTGAAGCAGATCCTAGTTCACCCTTTCTACTATAGCATTTGTTTTCTCTTTTACTCAAGTCACTGAAAGCTAAAATAGCTGCCTTATTCTTTATCAACCTTTTGAAGCCATTTATTTTCATCATAGTAGAGCTGTAAGTTTACTGGTACCTACGGCACTCGTGATGGGTACTAGTAGCAAAGCTAGAAAACTGTGTTTTTGTAGTACAACTTTTTTCTCATTTATGGTCGATTTCCTGACCAAACTTGCTCATCAACTGAAAATACCGAGATATTGTTCTATTTATAATAACTTTTGTGCATTCCATTGGAGTTATAATCAGATCTTTTTTCTCATCAACTGTTACCAACTGTTGAATTGAAGTGATCACGTTGCTGAGCGATGACAACATCCCCTCATTTTTTTCATAAGTTCTGTTGCAAAGCTGTAGACATCGGAATCACGTAATATACATCAGATCGACAAAAATCGCGGGAGATTATTCAAGCATCAACTGTATTTATGGGCACATAGTACAAAATTTTTCATTAGTCTGTGACAATCACCTGCTAGCTGAGTAGTGTCAACTTGAAAAAAGAGTAAGGTTTTTTCTTCATCACTTGTTCAAAAGCCTCTTGTATTTCGTTCTTCCGGAGAAGCATTGATTAGTCAAATATGTAAGTAATTGATGGAACTTAGGAGTTTTTAAAAAAATAACAAAAACTTTGTAAGGATTTGTAGGATTCATTTTCAAAAACAGCGTCTGAACAATAAAAATTATGCTAACGTTCAAATGATGACTATGTTTCGTTTACAGAGCATCGGCATCAGTTTTTCCAGACACTTCATCCAGTAAATCCACTGTAAACCATTTCCTTTGTCTATCTCTGAGGAATCTCTTTGTGTATATATCATTGTTTTATAAACTATCACTCCTGGTACCACGTCAAAAGCTGTGTGATAGGCACCGTAACAGTATTGTCTTTCTATCGGTGGATGATGACTAGCTCCAATCATTTGCAAATTGCATGCATCTTCCCAGATCCCATCTATCCCGCAATCATCCCCGTAATAAGCAACTGCATCCTCAAGCCAAATGCCTCTGCGCTACCATCCATAAGGAATTGGATGCTCTTCATACACATATAGTTTTATTTATGATTGAAACTAAAGAGTTTTTGTCGCTTCCATTTTTTCCATGGTTCTTTCATAAATGCTAAGCTTGGTAACCCCTCTAAAAGGAGAAACACCTATGACAAATACCAATACTGGCTAAACTATTGTCGCTTTTTGATTCATACTTGATGCAACATTATTTACAATTTCATTCCCACTACCATTAAAGGTATCTTTTATTCACTCAGCGCTCTCTACTCTACATATTTCTTTTCTAAATATCTTGCCTATTGGTAGCTTTCAAATGAAAAATCAATTATTTGGTATACTATTTATATTTAAGAAAAAATCACTTAGATTACTGATACACTAGTCAAACGATGATCAAAACCGTGATACAAACCTGGATGTAAATAACCGCTGCACAATGAATACAAAGACAATACTCATAGCCATAACAAAACAAGACACTAGAATATCAACTGGGGTAACCAACACCTGGTGCACACAAAAATATACTCTACAGGTTCTCATCAACCAAAGAGGTACTTGGAACCAGGAGAACCATCGTGTCTGTAGACACCAGTATGGAGATCTGCTTCTATTATCCTAACAGTGGTCAAGTCATTCGGATGGAGGAACACACTATCGCTGAGCCAACTCTGGAGAAAATGAATATTTTTTGTTATCATGGGCTGAACTAAATTTGTTTACAAGTAGAATATACACACCTGGCTACCAACACCTTCATTGGTCTGACATTGTTGTATAATTGACTCTTCATCTTGTTCAGTGTTTCTTTCTTGGTCATCATGCTGAAACCAAGTTAATGAAATCTATCATTCATCAGGCTATGGTTACTCCGGTATGAAATATTGACATATGAAACACCACTTAATTTCATATCGGTCAAGTGTGTCTAATAAGAGTAATTTAGACGTTTAGGTTTCTATACATTTATTGCAGCACTTTTTTACAGTGTCACTATAGAGACAGGTCCTGATTTTTTGTATGGCTCCCAAAAACTTCTGCGACAACTGATCGGTTCAAATGCATTCTGGAATTGACAGTACATGTCAACTCTGTACTTTTTTGTGATACTCAAGGGGACGTTATAAACCATCGCTGAAAATGCGACTTTTTGCTATACCCAATATATAAGTCACTTTTTGGCCTTCATGACTTTTTTAAAAACAGATTGAACGATTTTTGTCAGCTTTTAATTAATATTCATTTTCTTGCCAATGCATATTTATTCCAGCATACAGAAGAATGAACTGACAGAGAGTATAAGAATTTTAGCAATAACTTAAAACAATGATGTTATTGGTAAGGCTAAGCATGGAATCTATGAATTGATGAATTGTTGTTTCGGTAGTTTTGTTGCAACAAATAAGCTGTGTGGTGCATTTGATTGAGTCTTGTCATAGAGCTAGTGTGGCGGAAAAGAGTGTCTCTGATTGCCACTTGACATCAGATACACATTATGAGCACCGGCACTAACCACAAACTTTGCTGAAAAAGTTACCACCCATTACATCATACATATATTAGTACAGGTAAAATCCCAGCTTTGGGAAGGTTGTTTGTTTGTTTCAGCTGTGCCTCGTGGGCAACCCTAAAGGCGGGTCTCATAAGCAGAGCTTGTGTGAGCAGCACCCTATCCCCATGCCCGCCGTTACACCGGCTACTCTTCCGAAAAGGCAGAGGGGGATCTTTTACTAGCCTAACTCCATAGTTATTATGGACAGTGCAATCAAACTAGGGACCACGTTATTTTTATGCCCATATCCGACCAGGCAGAGCATATAGGAAGCCAAATATCTCGCTCACAGATAACCGTGTTGGGAATCGAACCCCAGATCCTGGATTGAAGTGCAAGCACTTTAACCACTAGACCACACGTGCCTCCTATATAGGTATAGCGTACTGGTAACCAGATCACAGCCAGAAAATTTATTTCTTATTTAAGGAGATCCAGAGCCCGTATCCACCTATTTGATGGCTTCAGATACCATTTTTTCAACACAAAAGGCTCTAAAACGATCATGAACCTAACAGAAGGATTAGAGTCGTCTAGCATCAAGTTACATTGGTTATAGACTCACTTGCTTTTTCCCTCACTTTAGGGTAGAGAATATATTTAATTGGAAGTTTAACTTATTATATTTGATGATAATAACAACATGTGTATTTTGTTCGTTTACCTATATTGATTTTATTTGATTGCTCTGCTCTTTTAGTTGGTCAACCACTTTCAGTGGACTTATTGTGGTTTAGCCTGTAAAAACCAGTCTTTTGTTGTATCCATTTTCTCATTTGGCATGGCCACTCATTGCCATTGTTACCATTCTTTACTTTTATACAAAAATTGTAGAAAGCAAATAAATGTATAGACTTGAAAGCACCAAGTTACACATTCAAGCTAAGAGCTCCCCATTCATTGTGGGGTTGAGGTGAAAAGAGATAATTGGTCATCAGGCCACCGGAGGCTGATCGTGTTGATGTGCTGGCAGACAAAGTGTCCGCCAGTATCAGCCACTTAGTGGTTATGTAATGTGGATGGCAAACTACAGTACAGCTAGTCATAAACTTGTTACCAGAAGTTAAACTAAATTTGTTTATTACCAACATATACACACCTGGCTGTCAATGCTTTCATTGGTCTGACTTTGTTGCATTAGTGACTGTCCAACTTCTTCTGTGTTTGTTTCTTGGTCAACATGCTGAAACCAAGTTAATAAAGTTTATTGTTTGTCAGGCTCCAGTATGAAATATTGACATATGGAATACCACTTCATTTCATAATGATTAAGCAGATGTAAAATAAATAACTATGATGTATAGTTTTGTATACATATGTTGCAGTAGTTTTGTCCATACGACTATGGATACAAATTATGCCCTTTCAGCATGGCTTGTGAAAGCCTCCGGGGCCACTGGCCAAATCAAATGCAGGCTGAAAACACTTATTGCTAATGACTTCCATATTTGTTTACCACGCGGACTACTCAAAAGAATATAATGCGTTTGAAAGTGTAAATTCAGCTTGTTGCTTTGCAGAAAAACTGAGTCAACTTTTACACCTTTTCATTTCTAACTCATAAGTTTTGTCAATTTCCATTGTTTCCATTAGTTTTTATCTTACCACGCATTCATTTCAGAATAAGAATGAATGACACAGGGGATGAAGAAGTCCATACCAACTTAACAGATGTATTAGATAAACTTCGAAAGTATAGGTTTGTATATATGTACAACCATTACATTATATACATATGCGTATCACAATCATAGCTATATATATATATACTCTATACTATATATATACTATATATGTGCTATATATTTATATATATATATAGCATCACGCTCCCTCTACCTGGTTTGGTTGAGCACTCTCGCAGGGGCACCAAACACTACTAGCCTTGTGCAAAGCTCACCTTATGGTTTGAGCACTCTAGTGTTTGGTGACGGCAATCTTTTAATCATGCATTGATGCAATATTTTGAATCATTGCGAGGGTTTTCACCCCTGCTAACCTCTGTACAGTGCTGATGAGGCAACAAATGCCAAAACAGCCGCTGTCCGCAGTTTGAATATTACGCTCCCTCACCTCGGTTTGGTTGAGCACTCTCGCAGGGGCACCAAACACTACTAGCCTTGTGCAAAGCTCACCTTATGGTTTGAGCACTCTAGTGTTTGGTGACGGCAATCTTTTAATCATGCATTGATGCAATATTTTGAATCATTGCGAGGGTTTTCACCCCTGCTAACCTCTGTACAGCGCTGATGAGGCAACAAATGCCAAAACAGCCACTGTCCGCAGTTTGAGTATATATAGATGAATGTAAACTTTGATTACAATTGCATTGTGATTGCCACACTGTGAACCGTGCACATTTTGCTATGTTACTCACATAGTTGGATGCAGCATTCTCAAATACATTACCGAAATATTGACAAATGGGTTGCATAGTCAGCAAGCGAATGTTTTGTGATGGAAAGGTAAAATACACCTAATTGAATATCCCCCAGACTTATCGAATTGGCTTTTCACTAAAGGCACAACTACAGCAGAGCAGTTTAAGGTGAACTTTTTGAAATGAAACGCATGCTCTATGATGAACGCCTTTGATGAATCGACAAACCTTTCTAAAAAGATTTTTACCGCTTGCAATGTATCAACTTGAAGCTATTACAAAGTGGTGCGCTTTTATCTCTTCAAGAAGAAAGGTCTATATTTTGCAAGTTGCTTTTGGTGGTGGTGAGTAATAATAAGAGCAATTTGTAGAATGGAACTACTTTTGCACTTCTGTGGACACTGTATAATTACGTTCAAAGATTCCAACTTCTTTTTACGCAAGAGAGAAGTTGGTGCACCAACCTGACTATAAATCAATGATTAGTGCAGCCAAAAAATTCAAACAATTGTTCAATGCCCTGACAGAAAACTTGGTTACAATTATTACCAGTTACAGAAGTCTTTAAAACGTGCTTGGGAACTGTGAAAAAACAAATTTTGTCCAGAGACAAACTGGAAATCTTCAAGCCAACTGGCAAGTCAATACGATATTACAAACAATATTTCATAACAATTCTGTAACACTAGCCCCTCTTGATCTCCCTAACACGGCCTCCACAATTTCTATGTTACCTTCACGGGCAACGCCAGGTATTTATGCTAGTATTATATATTTTTATGATTTATTTCAGTTTTCATTACTACGATAGTCTGCTTATATCTTGTTAAAAGAAGTGTTACTTCAGATACAAAAGTAAAAGATAAAAAAAATTAGTTTGAAAAACATGCTTGAGAACGAAGTCAAGTTCGCGCTGTAAAGTTATAAGAAATTGAGTTTGAAGATTAACTTTCTTACTTCTGCTTAGTGAAATGGCTTACCACAGTCATCTTAAAGACGTGCAACTGGTCAAAGATTTTTCTAGTCAGTAACAATGGGCACAAAAAATATATAAAACTGCAGCAAGCAAAGTGAAGTGAACGCCTATTAAATAAATTGAAGACACATTAATGAATGTAGTACTCTAATAGGTGGGTGTTAGTTAATTGAAGGGAGAGTAAGAACGACTCCATGCTTGGTGAGCTGACCACCTATGATTATGGCGCCAATAGCCTGGAAAACTATACTTTGGCTCTAGTGAATATCCCAGTGAATATTTTGTAATAAAGTTGTATATGACCGAATTAATTAATCACTAAATTAATCACCAAGTAATAATGAATCTGGAGATATGTTTCTTGATATAAATGGTTCGAAAGAGACTATGTTTTAGATGCAATATTGAAAAAAGGACTTAGATTCACATATTCTGTAGTTTCGGGTAATACAATGTCCGCATTAAATCAAATCTAACAAGGACAGAAAAAAAATGTTCCCGAAGATCACACAGTACAATAAATGACTACTCCCAGCTGCGAAACAATTGTATGTCATTTAGTTAGCCAAGTATTTTAGTTGTTGTGATTTGACCTACCTCAAGGTTATCCAGAATGTTAGGATGTTTGTTGTTGTAATGTACTTGAATATTACTAACGCTGGGATCAGCAAACTCCTGAATGCAATTCTTATGCGTACAATACCCTCGGGCACATGGAAGGGGACACAGACCAAATAGCTCCAGGCTTCTGTCTTTAGCTTTTTCACAATGAGAGCATTCATCTTTGAATGGAGTCGGATTGCTGTGAGGATCCTTACTTTGATGTATATTCATCATCGCAACTGTCGCAAAGTGGACATCACATGACTGATCCATTCTACACCACACCTCACCACATTCCTGACATTCACCGTACAATGGTGAGGCTGATAAACTTGGCGGTTTGTTGTTTATACCACAACACTCCTCAGTCTGTAAAACATACACACTCTGATGCTAAAAATAGTAAAGGACACGTATGTTCAGTAATCAACTTTTTCATTAAACACTGTAAATGGTCCGTCTCTATTTATACTAATCAGCGGTTGGTTGGTTGAACAAAGTTCGAACAAAATAATTTTAGAAACTTCAGAGCGGTTTTTACAATCTTAAGATACAGCAATTAGTGCATGATTTTCAAGCACCCTCTTCTACCAGTAGCTTAAGTCTGAACCCTGCCTTTTCTGTAAAGATGTGCTACCCTGTTGCAAGAAGACATGACCATGAATAAAACAGAGTAAAGTAACTGGAAAGAGCGCATGAAGTTGACAAGATGCAATTAAATTAACCCAAACACAACGCAGAGTTTTATAAACAGCTGGTAGAGGAGCTACTCAACAAATCCATTGAAGCTATTAATTAAAAAACTGGCAACAGTTTCAGAGCCCTTAGCGCATAGCAAAGTAAGAGTTTGAGTTTAAATTTAAACCTATAAGTCAGCTGACGATTGACTTTAGCTTTCAACAGTGCCTTTACATATCTATTTATTTCAATGTACATTGCAGAGTTTGTTTCTCCAAGTTGAGTTAGTGTTTTAACTCAGCAGTGCAAATTTAAGGCAAAACAGTGGCATTTTTAGTGTGAAAAAATTAAATTACTTACCAAACACTCTTAGTGTTTCATCCCTATAGTTAGTCCTAGTGAGATAAAAAAATTGCTAGAGAACGAGCTGAATTCAGGATGTATAGAGATGTACAATGATGTACAGAAATGCTAGCCACTGAATGGCAAATGGAGGTCAGTTGTAACAGAGAAACTAGCCTTAATTTCACAGATGGGATTGATTGGTATGTGAAATTTGCTCAAAAGAGTTAAATGGACTTATCTGTTTTACATTAAGCCCTTCGGTTAACTAGCTAACAGCAAAGCTTGTGGATGTCACAAATCAGTAACTTGTCATCTTGTTGTTCTTCTAAACAAACCTAATTTTACTTCACAATTTGGTTGACTTCAGATGGATATATCTCAAGCAAATTTACATTTTAGGGTTAAAATAGGATGCAAATTTTAGATATGAAAATGAAACTTGTTTTTGAAATACCATCCTTTACAGTCTTGCAGTGAGCTCCTTGCGTTATACTTTTCGCTATCAATTGCAAGCCCTAGT
Organism: Cryptosula pallasiana; assembly: GCA_945261195.1. Classification (NCBI taxonomy): domain Eukaryota; kingdom Metazoa; phylum Bryozoa; class Gymnolaemata; order Cheilostomatida; family Cryptosulidae; genus Cryptosula; species Cryptosula pallasiana. The sequence goes on along the minus strand of OX183131.1, from coordinate 51,153,503 downwards.
TGTTACAGAGAAGTGTGTGTATACACTAATTCATTAAGTTTATACGGACATTTATTCTAACTGGGGTCATTCTAGGAATAACAGTATATAAGCCTACTTGGGGTTATTTTCGAGAGCATCAACCGCACTCGAAGTTAATCGAAACTTTGATGTTTTTTTCAGTGGTATTTCTCCTGCATGTTCGGTAAAGATAGCGAGAAAAAACATTCTGCTAACAATTGAAAATTTGGTATGTTGTGCTAAACCTACTTGTTGATTTTGTGGCCATGCATATTGGGTGAAATACATAGTCTTTTTACTTGGAACTTCAAGTAAGAGCTTTTAATAGCTCAAATACACAGCATAGTTTATTATTGAAAGTTCAAATTAGTTTAATCAAAGTTAGTTTCACTTTTTACTTGTAACTGTTGCCATCACTGACTCCTGCATTCTGCAGCATTGACAGACCCAGAAATCTAGAACACTCACTATTACTTTAGCTGTAATTATATATTCGTCCAATGTTTTACGTAGTAACCAATAACATAACATAATCTTTGTACAATATAATCGTTCTTATATAAATGTCTACTAAACTTTTTTGTGGACATTAAAACGTAATTAGGGGGTTTTTAGCATATTGCCACCAGCAACAATCACAGCACTTATACAATTTCAACAAAAAAGATAATATAGTTCTTTCACTGTTACCGTTGCATTCTCTCAGCCAATCAACTAAATTGATTCTTGACAACTCATTGGCAATTAAACTCTACCTTGAAAGCAACTTTTCTTGGATAAGTTCAGCAGCATAACGCAAATGCTACAGACTAAACTGTAGAAGAATGAAGTTCCACTGGACAGGTTTGGTTACATGGAGGCTTGCACTAGCCAAAGAGTATCGAGCACAGGCTTTCGATTGTAGCATCAAACACTCGATATATTACACTGCCACGGTTTTCATGTTTTTTTATATTTCCAACTTTTACTACCTAATGATCTTATCGGGAAATACTTATTCACACGACAAATAAAAGACTATTCTTACAGGATCGATGGTGTATGAATGGAGGGATCAGAAGATGAAGGTGCTAAAATGATAGTTATTTTAATAGATCAACTCTGTGTCACGTGGTATGCCTGTTACATGTGTGGTGAAAGCATCTGTATGCAGGCAGGGTGCTTTGGTGAGGGTGGCGAGTATGCAATGAAGTGGTATTCGTATGGCAAGGGTGGAAACAGGAGAGTCAAATCACTAATCTGTTTCACCTAAATGCATTCTATTAATATTACTGGCCAATTCAAAGACATCAATCTGCTCTTTAACTGTCCCATCCCATGCCCCAACACCTACTCATCCATCCTCAGCCTGGCTCTACATGCCCCAACACCTACTCTTCCAGCCTTGCCAACACCCTATCTTCCCCCACCTTACTACACCTCTAACTCACTGCCTTGCTCTACACCACTGTGTTCCTCATTCACCCTGCACTGCCATCTCAGCCTCCCATTTCATCCCTTTTTCCCACCGAATTTGATTTAAGGCTCAGTATAACAAAGTGTTTGCACATGTCTCACTGAGCTTACTGTTTAAACCCCCGAAAAATCGAATTGCAACTTAAAGCCTAGTTACACCGAAGAAAGTTATTGCTATCAAGTGTCGATCAATATTTTGCACTCAAACTTACAGCAAATTAGGAAAGAACTAGATAGCTTTCATTACATCATAGCGTGTCAGCAGAGAGTCAATCGGCTAGTTTTAATCCCTATTGTTTATTAGTCATGCCACTTCAAATAGCGTCAGCACTTCTGCCACTGGTCATTTCATGTTTTTTTATGCTGCATGTTAATTTTTACAACAATAGTAGTCAGCAATTTTTTTCTTTCAGTTCCTACCATAAACAAGGCCAGATAGTGGGTCATGTTGATAAGTCTACTTTTTAACAAAGTCCATTGTTACATCTTTCATGCACAATATTCAATATGAAAATTAAATCTAATTGGTAAAGAATAAATTGCACATCAATGAACATGCCAAAAATTATACCTGATAAAAGAAAACAAGTTGACAAAAAAAATTCAGTACTGGCACATTGAAAACCTCAATTAATAAGTCTACATCTCCAAGAGTTATAACATTGATTCTTTCAAGTACAGGTGTAAAGTTTTTCAGGTGCTGCAATATCATAAACATTTGAAACTTGAATAACATAAAAACTGCACATTTGGTTCAGAGAAATTGTTTAAATAAGACTTGCATGCACACAATCAAACAGGTCTCACTTACCCATGGTTGACCTGCTACTATTGGTTGTTTAGTTTGTTTAGTTTTCTGTAAAACCTGCAAAATAAGTTGAATATTTTTGCAAGCCATAGCACCCAATGCAAGTATCAAATATTGTACTTAACACTTCAGTTTGTTTGTTTGATTGATTGATTGCAACAGGCCGTGTCGTTCTTTGGTGTAATTTTCACACTACTGAAAAATTACCAGTAAGTTGGGCAACATGCGTACTGGTTTGAAACTTTTAATTATTTCCAACAAAAATAAAGACATGGCATTAGTGGAGACTTTGTTAACTTGGTGGACAAGTTTCAACTTGTAAAAAGCTAAACCCATAAAAAGACGTTCCTACCACTGTCCTCAACTGGACCAGCTTATGCCAGGTATGAACAGCTGTCTGAAGACAATAAAAATGATTATGACAGACTGAAGGCAGCAATTTTTTTTGGCATTTGGCGTCAATAGTTCCACCGGATATAAATAGTTTTATTGCAGAGTGTTTCAGAAGAGACGAACTGTTGATGCGTATTGTGACGGTCTAGATGATTGGTCCTCTTAAATGGGCAGAAACGTTCCCAATTGGCAACGGAAATATGCTTTATGGTTGGCTCATTAGCTAAGATTTCTAACCAACTAAAGCCTCTAGCATCACTCAAAACACTAAATTTCTTAACTTTAATCGACAATGCAAGAACAATGTTACTCCCAAATACAAACGACATGACTTGTGTTACTGGAATAGCAGAGCTAAAAAGTGGGCACTGTGCGTGTGGTGGTTGTGGTATTTACTAGCAAAAGTCTTAGAAAAAGTACAATATGTCAACTTTATAGGGACGCAATCAATGTGTTGGGTTCGCCGCTAGGCTGGAACTTTTTTAAGTTTTTCAGTTAAGGAGACTGAAGCAGTCAAAGGGAACTGCAGCACCCAATTGTTCCTCAGTTTTTTAATAACTGACTGGGTACTACCAATCATAGCAGTGGCGCTCAGTAATTGAAAGATAAAGGCCTTTATAGATACAAACTGTAAGCAGTCAGTTGTTCTTAGTGGTACATCCAATCAACCAAACTGTCAATTGAGGAAACCTAAAGTGATAGTGGAAGTGTCAAAAAGCAAAAGTACATGCTCGTTTGGTGAAACAACTGCTGACCCAGCAATCAATGGAATGTTAAAAAAGAGTTCAATATTCAGTAGGTTGAAAGTAAGTATGTGATGCTAAAGTAGTTGTTGGTATTAATCTTATTACCTTAACGTGTGGTGAAATCAATTTAGCAAATAATACTTTGCAAAGTGATGGGCAATGATTAAAGGTCTAAACCTTACTTTGGTTTTGGTTTTCTAATGGTTAAAACTGAGTCAGATCAGTATTAGATAATAGTAAGGAATCAGAAGTTAGTGGAATCAATATGAGAATCATTAAGGGGAGATTACAAATGACAACGCAGTTGGTAGACAGTACCATAGGTTGTGGCGATTTTTTCATGTTCGATCAGCTTGAAATATAGCTGATGCTTATACAAGAGTCCCACTGCAGCAATCCCAGGAGGCATGCAAACCAGTTTGTGCACCAGATTACCCATAAAAGGAGGTTCAGATGCTTCATAATAACAACCAGCTCGGCATAGTTCGGACTTCATACTTGCAAAGATGTTCGTCAATACAGGTAAAGGGTGAAGAAAAGGAAAAATTAGCCACCTCTTGTGGCATGTTTAGAGAGATTAACTCAATTGCCGTCAAATGAGATCATTGAAATCTTTCAGAGAAAACATCAGGGCAAGGAGCTGTTGAAGAAACCCTATCTAAGATTGATCAACCACGGCCCTAATTGCCTTGTAATCTGGACAGTTTTTGCAATTGAGACAGCAAACCATGTTATCAAAACCTTGAAATTGGCATTGCAGGAAAGGCACACTCAATATCATCTACTCAGTGATAATGGTCCATGCTCAGCAAGCCTGGTGATTGCAAAATCCTTAAAGGATTTTGAGGAATGCAAACATTTAGTTGTACGTACAGTAATTCTGGTTTTGGAATAATAAAATTACACTATCTCACAATCAAAAATATGGCTGAAAGAACTGTAGGGAAAGTATAATATATGTTTTATTGGTATAATAAAAAGCAAACGTTAAATGACACTGTTACTGCAAAAACCATCAATCGATATGAGGCCAATATAACAGAGCTAACCAGGAAACTGGAAGCTTGTAAGTTCTAGCCCTTATGAAATAGGAGATAATGTGTGGATGATATTACCAAGTGACAAATGCAACACCATTTAGAAGACCAAGGCAGTAAAGAAGGCTGTAGTTGACACTGTTGTGGAGGTAAATGGTCTAAACCAACTCGTTGCTGAGATCAGACAAGCAGCAGTTACGGATGAGAAACGACTAATTGTTTTTGAACACTAAAGTCATTGCGGAGGTAGAGTATAAATCTCATGGGTCACTGAGGATGACTCAGCTGACAATAATGATAGTAGTACCCAAAGCTATAGCAGCGCACAAGATCACGGACTCAAATGGTCAGGTTCATGTCAGACTCATGTAGTGATGGCAATTCTGTCGAGACTAGCTTTATGGATAACCGCAGTGTAATAAAGTTTTCCGCAAAAAACCTTTGATGGTTTATGACATTTCAAAGATCATTTGATAACCATGTTATGATATAAGGGCGTATGATTGAGCAACATCAACGCTCTCACAAAAAAAGACCCGTCACCTATGATAATGAAATACAATGGCGATGTGAAACAAGTGTATGTTCATATAGAACCAACCAGTGTGGAGCACGGATTATTTCAACAGGTTCTGTCTCTGTGATTATTGAATGAGTGAGAGGCAGACATGTGGATTGCTGAGCTTTAGTTCTTTTAATACTCTATGATGTGAACTTAAGATCAAGAGGGAAAGTATAATGCAGTACAGGCATTGTGGCAGGGTAGCAGGGCGGCAGGACCGCAGGGCGGCAGGGCGGCAGGGCGGCAGGGCGGCAGGGCGGCAGGGCGGCAGGGCGGCAGGGCGGCTGTTTCACCATGAATAATTTGGATATGCAATTACCTGCCACTGCTATCACATACTTGTCACAGTTTTTGTATTATTAATTGATGGAAAATTGAGCAAATAGCTTTTCTATAGCTATCAAGCTTTAGGCCTTTTCAGTCAAATTATTGCAGGCAGTTGGGCATAGTTATTACGTAGGTATAGTGGGTTAATTGCAACCAACTGTGTTCATTTTGTGGCATAATTATTTATGCCACTGGAAAATCACAATCAATTGCTTTGTTTCCTACATGCACAAAATTTAATATGTCAAAAGGGTTTCTGCTTGGTTTTCTCCTATTTGCTGCTTAGTTTGGCAAATAATCCTGCAAAATTCTTTAGAGTCTCTCAGACCAAAGCTCTAGACATTAGTCACAAAATTTTTAAAGCCAGGCTGCACAATAGTTTATTTCACACAAATTTTGGTTAAATAAAAATGACCATATCGTATTTTCTTAGTTACCAAGAAGAACATACAATTTTTTATCAATCAGGATTTCAAAAGTTTACAATGTGCTTCACACGATGTATGGTGAATAGCTGATTGCGATTGGCTGCTACAGTGAGGCAATCTCTCTAAGCTCCCGAGACGTTCATTCATCATTCATCACATGTATGATTTGGCAGGGGGTTCATAGTAATGTAAATAAGTAAAATAATTATGGCCTAGATCAACATCATATACCAACGACCACATAGTTTTTATCATTGTATTAATGACAGACTTTGTTCCTAATTGACCTGTTAGAGTGAATTGCCTATAAATAAATAATTATTTTTATCGTTATAAAAACAACAATCATAATTTCAGTAGGAAGAACTGTAGTATCTAAATGATTATTATTGTCGTGAAAAAAACCTAAAATTAACTTCATCAAAAAACTGGGAGTAGATTCGAAACTTATCAGTTAGGGTAATCCTATTGGCTAGAAAATAATGAAAGAGGTAAAAACTCCTCATCAGTCAAATAACATGGCAGAAAAAGTATCACGGTGTAGCACCTTCCTAAACATATGATGTTATTGTAAAATTTAAAACATGTGGGTATCTACTATTGTGTAGCACAGGCTTTTTACACAATTTTTTGGGCACTTTCAGCTACCATTTATAACAAAGCTACATTTTTCCTCACCGCAAGTGAACAAGCTTCAACAAATGGTAAGAACTTTTAAAGCTTACCGGTATCAGAGATTATAACATGACTTACTTTTGCGTACAAAGTTTCCTCATGATCGGTTTGGTAATGCACTTTGATTACATTAATGTCAACGTTGAACTCCTTGTCACAGTCTTCATGCGTGCAATACAACCTAAGGCAGGGTGCTGGACATTGACCAAATAATGGTTTTGTTCTATTTTTTGTTTCCCCACAATAGCTGCACTCTGCTACATATGTTGTAATATCTGTGTGTTCAGCTTGCTTCTCATGGTCTAGGAAGTCTTTTAGACTGGTAAATGATGCCTTGCAGGACTTGCTGATTCTACACCAAAATTTACCACAGTTTATGCACTGTCCACACCTGTGAGCCGTCGTCTTGGGTGGCTTTTCATATGAATCACAACACCAGTCAACCTGTCAAACAACAGAATGCCTTAACTATAAGTTAGCTTAAATGATTGAAATCAGCTTTGTTTTGGAAATATGCAAAGCATTACTTAACTCTGACTAATTCTACTGCACTTTGTTAGATTTTACATTGCAATTCAGGCAACATCAATAAAAAATACTTTTTTTCTAAATTAATTTACAATTCAACCATGCGACTGAACAGAATTGAAATTGAGCTCAATACGAATATATATAAAAAGTTTAATGACAATTATACATTTTGTAAAATTTTTTCAATTTCATGAGCATTATTGGCATTTCAACCTGTCTAACGAAGTTTAGGGTTTGATTGAATAAACTGATCCGCATCGAAAAAAAAGCAAAATCTTGATATTACCGGTCAATTTTTCACAAAACTAATCTACAAATATACACACGACAGTAGTAATATATGAGCAGATCTCCCTACCAAGTGTTTTTTTGTGGATTAGACCTTGGAGTTAGGCAATGGGTTACGACGTTGGATGAATTCACCGAGTTTATATTGTATTTCATTTGAGGGGTACTTGAGTGGCATTTGAATGGCATTTAAGTGGCATTTGAGTTTTGATTATTTTTTCACTTAATTTGAACTTATAAATTTTGAATGTATGGCATTCAAGTTTTGATAATCTTGTACATAATTATATACATAACTTTAACTCATAGAGCATCTAGATTTTGAATGTATGGCGTTTAAGTTTTGATATTTTTTTGTAATTCGACTCATTATATCTACATTGAATAAATACAGTAATTAAAAATGAAACAATATGTGAATATATACATTTATTGTGCAATAAGTAGGGAAAATTTCATATAATATAGCTAGAGTCAGTAAATATTAAATAATGCCAAATACTACAACTTGTAATGACAATCAATGCATAAGCTTTTACTAAAAACTATCTTGAAAACCTTCAAAACATGATCCCAAATGGAAAAAAAATGGATAAAGTTAGATATTCATCTATTTGTTTACATCTACAAAAAAGAGGTATTTGGTGAAATATTTTTTCGATTTATTCAGTTTTCATTAATATTTTACAAAAACAAATTATCCTCTAAATGGTTAAATTTCATCTAATTGTACAAATTTACAAAAAAACAGGGTATTTGGTAAAATATTCTTTCATTTCATTAAATGTTCATTATTTTTTTGCAAAAAAGAAATCACCCTTTAAATGGTTAAATTTTATCTGTTTGTATATCTTTACAAAAAAACAGGGTATTTGGTAAAATATTTCCTTTATTCTATTCAATTTTCATTAATTTTTTCAATAATTGCTTAAATATACATTATTCACTATTTTCTTATTCTAATTGTACAAATTTACAAAAAAAACAAGGTATTTGGTAAAATATTCTTTCATTTCATTAAATCTTCATTATTTTTTTTGCAAAAAAGAAATCATCCTTTAAATGGTTAAATTTTATCTGTTTGTATATCTTTACAAAAAAAACAGACTATTTGGTAAAATATTTCCTTTATTCTATTCAATTTTCATTAATTCTTTTAATAATTGCTTAAATATAAATTATTCATTATTTTCTTATTATTAGGTGAGCAACCTATCATACAAAATTAGTTTCTTGAGTGAGGGTTTTATCCTGCATTTTCCTTTTGAATTTTTTTCAAAAAATTTACCATTTTTTTCAAAAACAATCATTTATATATACAATTTCCATTATTTTTTTAAACAGAACAATCCCTATCTCTGAGAGGTTGGAGATATTGGGGTAGAAAACTTGGACATGATGATGAGAAGGCTATGGATTTTCCCGTTTAAGAACAAACCATTTTCGATAGCAATTTCAATTCGGAAAACTAAAACAATGTAATTTGTTTTTCAAAACGCAATCATCAGAAAGCTTTTGTCATGATGAGGAGGAGGCTATGGATTTACCCATTCAAGAACAAACCATTTTCGATGGCGACTTCAATTCTAAAAACGAATTAGAACTGAAGTATGTGGTATTACGTAATAATTTTTTTAAACAAGAACAAACCATTTTTGATAGCAACTTTAATTCTAAAAACTAAATCAATGTAACTTTTTTATTCTTTGTCTCCCATGAAATTGTTCAAAACGAATTAGAACTGAAGTATGTGGTATTACATGATAATTTTTTTAAAAAAACACATCAAAATCGACAAATTACTCCTATAGATAGTTCAAGTTTACAATATTTGAGAATTAATCACAATAGAAACATTAAGCCTACTTGATAAAAAAGAATTTGACTGTTAAATTTAACTAATTGATTCAATGTTATTATTTGGATCTTTTGAAAATAAACATTTCAATGAAAACATCATATTTAGTCTTTGACACACTTGAAACCATTTTCCAGTAAATTTCACCAACAATATTTCAGAAATTTTTACTAGATATTTACAAGAAAAATGAGGTATTTTGGTAAAATATTCTTTTATTACATTCCTTTGTAATTTTTTATGTTTTAAAACAGGGTTTTATTACAAAGTTTTTTGTTTTTTCAACTTTTTAAAAAAATAATCATTATAATATATAGTTTTCGATATTTTTTTAAAAAAAATAAATATATATAGAGATTTTCACTTTATATTCTTTTATTCCATTCAATTTTCAATAATTTTTTGAGTGAGGATTTTATCCTACACCTTCCTTTTAAATTTTTTTATTTTTTTAAAAAATAATCATTGAAATATATAGTTTTCGATATTATTTTAAAAACAATGTATATATATATAGAGTTTTTCACTTTATATTTACAAACCTTTGGTATTTGGGAAAATATTTTTTTATTTCATTCAATTTTCAATAATTTTTTGAGTGAGAATTTTATCCTACACAATCCTTTTAAATTTTTTATGTTTCAAAACAGAGCTTTATTACATTTTTTTGAACTTTTTAAAAAATAATCATTGAAATATATAGTTTTCGATATTTTTTGATTTTTTTTGTACTTTTCAACTTTTTTAAAAACTGTCAAAAAATCACCAAATTACCTCTCTAGATGAATAAAATTTACTTTTTAAAAAATAATCATTGAAATGTATAGTTTTCGATAATTTTTGATTTTTTTTGTACTTTTTAACTTTTTTAAAAACTGTCAAAAAATCACCAAATTACCTCTCTAGATGAATAAAATTTACAAGTAAATAATTGTAATAGAAAATACCATATCTAGTTTTTACATTCATAAAACTGTTTTATAGTAAATTTTCTGTAATACAAACTACTATAGCTTACGATATCAATGGTTACAAAGCGCTTTTCTTGAACAATATCTTTCTCGATATTCTTCTGGTATATTATTAGACCCAGGGAGGAACTCTTGTATTCCGTATTCTCTGTGATCCAATAATTGACTAAAATACAAAAGTTATTCATTATATAAATAAATTTTACCGAATTTAAATTTTACTCTTAGCTACATTAGATAGTTTACATTATATATAACAGGAAAATAACTCACTGAGTTACATCATTCAGCTCATTATTTCTTAGGGAAAGTTCTTTACTCTGTTTTCTTTTTACGATAAAATGGACTAAAATAAAAAATGATGTATTAGTATAGTATGATTAAAATTAATGTAAAATAAATATAAACTTTCGTTATTTTTTCAACTTCTATGTAAAAGAAATACACTGATTACACACGAAAAAGTCCTTTTTTTTCATTTGGATTCGGAATGTATAAATATAAATATCTAATATATAAATGTAAGTCGGTTTTTGCGATGTTAGCTTAAAACTCCGGCACTAATGAATCAATCTTAATGAAAAATACATATTCAGAGTCGTCATTACATTCTCTAGGTTATAACACTCTTGAATTTTTATTTTGCAAGAGGATCGCAGCAATCTTTCCAATAGAAACCTCATTCTCATCAGCTATGCCAAGTTATATCCGGCCATACATTTCTGCCTTTCATGACATGTTCGGTTTATTTTGATTATATTCCTTTTGATTGGTCAGCAGTGCTACAGCGAATCAAGTATTGATATCTGTGTGCCAAACAGATTGTTTTGCTAGCTTTTTTCGGTCTTATAATTGCTTCTCCACCGACTCACCTATCAACTGTGCTTGCCTTTCACATTCCAACATTATGTCATTGCTTATGCCAGGCTGATATTGTTGTTTAGCAATTTTCTTGAAGCCCGTGGCTATATTATTAAAATGATTAATCTAATGATAATAATATATTACAACAATAAATAATTGTTAGTTTTAAAAATAATCAAAATAATAATTAATAAACACCATCTCCCCCTGCATTGTTATTTGTATGCTTGAGTAACTGTTATTATTTTTATTGTTATCAGTATAATTATTATTCTTATTATTATTATTATTTTTAATATTATTTTTATTGTTTTATGGTTATTTTTTTGTTGTTTTCATTTCTTTTATTAATTATTATTATGACTATACAGAGTAATAATAAAAGTAATAATAATAATAATAATAAAAGTAGTTATTATTTATTTAGTAAAATTAAAAGTGACAAAAATATTAATTATTAGTCATTGATTATTATTATTGTTATTATTATTATTACTGCTATTACTATTTTTATTAATATTATTTTTATCATTGTTGTATAAAGGTAGTTGTTTTTCTTTTTGTTTAAAAATCATTTTTAGTTAATAACACTCACTGTGGTTGAATACTGCTCATTATCATTAGTACTGCTATATACTCTCTACTCTTCCATATTATTATATTCCCCAATTTAAACACACACAACTTTGATACAAATAAATATCATAAGAATTGAAACTTATGAACAAAGACCATGGTGTATCATCACAATAATAACAACAATGAATGAGCAATACTGGTAATGCATACAAAATGATGATGATAAACGCCGCAATAAAAAGAAAAGTAATCCAAAGGAACCCAATGTATCAGAGTGATTCTCAATTTCTCTGGCTTTGTTCAGCAGTAGTACTTTTTCTTATTTGTTTTTTTTGCTTTTTCAAGTTGTTTACCATGACAAAAAATACTTGATAATTATGAGTAGGTCTACAACAGCAGCGCAAAGCAAGTCAAGGTTTAAAGACTTGAAATATTTTTGACTAAAGGTTTTTAATTAATTTTCATTATTATTACTACTCTTGCCTTTAATAATAATTAATCAACCTGTCTCTCCACAACATTGGCAATAATCATCATAGTTGAAATATCGATGGTAGACGGTTGATAAAACATACAAAATATTATACAAAATTATACAAAAATTGCATAAAAAGAGTCATTTGAGGAACTTAATCCGTAATTTGTGCAAAATTTGTACACATTTTGTTTATTTTAATGATATTTGACTTTACCTGCTGCTCAGCATGCCATGAAAAAGAACTGGCTCAATTATTCCAAACAGCTTTACTCCAACTCCACAAGGTTTACGAAAATTTGGGGAAAATAAAAATTATTGTGAGTTTTTGTTACAATTGCGTTGTGATTGCCACACTGTGAACAGCGCATATTTAGCTGATTTACTTGCACAGTTGATGCAGCATTCTAAAATACGTTTTCGAAATATTGACCAATGGGTTGCACAATGCACAGTCACTAAGCATATGTTTTGATATGGAAATTTAAAATACAAATACTTGAATATCCACCAGATTCTTTGAGTTGGTTTTTCACTAAATGCACAACTACAGCGAAGCCTTGAGTTGAATTTTTGGAAATGTAATCCATGCTTTATGACGATCTCCTTCAGATGTTGCCTAATTGTGTTCAAAGATTCAATTATGTTATGAAGCAAGAGGGAAGTTGGCACACCCATGCGGCTATAAAGTTATAATTAGTGCAGACAAAATTTTCCAAGATATATTAGTTGCTCTGACAGCCCAATTCGTAAAATATAACCAGTTACATAACGATTGAAACATGTAGACATATTGACCATCCTCAAGCCAACTGGCAAGTCAACATTGAAGACAAACTCCATAACACTGACCCCTCTTGATCTCCCTAACATCGTTTTTGCACTCTTTATGTTATCTCCACGGGCAACGCCGGGTATTTCTGCTAGTATATATATATAATTTTAAAAATGTTTTACAACAAACACTCATGAATAAGACATTTATGTGATAAAACGTGTTATTTACGTGAAAAATTAAGCATTTTTGTAAAATAATTATAACCTTTTGTGATTTTTTTTCAACTTCTAGCTAAAAAAATACACTGATTACACAAAAAACCCTTTTTTTTAATCCAAAATATATATATAATTTAAAAATGTTTTACAAAAAATGTATATGAATTGATCATTTATGTGAAAAACTAAACATTTTTGTAAAATAATTATAACCTTTTGTTATTTTTTAAGCTTTTATGTAAAAAAAATACACTGATTGCACAAAAAAGTCCTTTTTTAATCCGAAATAGATATAATTTAAAAATGTTTTACAAAAAATGTTTATCAATTGATCATTTATGTGAAAAACTAAACATTTTTGTAAAATAATTATAACCTTTTGTTGTTTTTTAAACTTTTATGTAAAAAAAAATACACTGATTGCACAAAAAAGTCCTTTTTTTAATCCGAAATAGATATAATTTAAACATGTTTTACAAAAAATGTTTATGAATTGATCATTTATGTGAAAAACTAAACATTTTTGTAAAATAATTATAACCTTTTGTTATTTTTTAAACTTTTATGTAAAAAAAATACACTGATTGCACAAAAAAATCCTTTTTTTAATCCGAAATAGATATGATTTAAAAATGTTTTACAAAAAAATGTTTATGAATTGATCATTTATGTGAAAAACTAAACATTTTTGCAAAATAATTATAACCTTTTGTTATTTTTTAAACTTTTATGTAAAAAAATACACTGATTACACAAAAAAGTCCTTTTTTTAATCCGAAATATATATAATTTAAAAATGTTTTACAAAAATAAGGTTATGAGTTGATCATTTATGTGAAAAATTGAACATTTTTGTAAAATAATTATCACCTTTTTGTTATTTTTCCAACTTTTATGTAAAAAAATACACTGATGACACAACAAAATCCTTTTTTAAATCGAAATATATATATATATAACTTAAAAATGTTTTACAAAAATGTTCACAAATTTATCATTTTAAGGGGTTTTTCATTGTAAGAATACACAAAATTTTCACAAATCAACTTTTCAAAATTATGGTAGAAATTAATAAAACTTACCTATAGTGATATGAATCCCTTGAGTTATAGATTAGCTTCTCGAGAGTTTGTTCTCCACAGTCTTCTTTTTCAGCGTCATCGAAGTGGTTGAGAAAATCCTCAGATTTTGGATTATCAGCCAGTTCCGAGGCTTGGACGAAGGCTTGATGAGCTGCGAGTACACTGATGTTGTAGAAAATTGAATTGTCTGCGTTTCGACTCAGACCCTTGAACAAAATCACTCCAAATCTCTCCGATGTCACAGCAGAAGCTATTTGATGAGGAATGCGCATATCTCCGATCAGTAATTCTTCATCTACAACACTTCTGTATTGAACTAGAAGAGTCTCTTCATTTCCATTCCATCGCCTGTCAGACTTTGTTATAACTTCAGGGTTTTGGAAACATATGACACTATCTGTTGGGAAATCCTGAAGATTAGCTACCTCGAAATAAGCATTGATTTGTCGCATACTTTTTTCTGGTAATACATCAAACACATTCTTACACCTCAAAGTAGTTCCTGTTTCTGTAGCAGCACGAAAAATTGCTTTTCCAGTCTTTTCAACACCCATGTAGATCAAAACCAGTGGTCTTATTTGCGAAGCTTCATTGACAAGTAATCCCGCCGCTAATGGAATAGTGTTCTTCACTCTAACTACCTTTCCATCCTTTTTATAGTTGTATATGATGGTGCAGTTCGTTTCATCATGGAGCTCAACGGTTAACACCTGCATAACTGTAGGTATTGGTAAATCTTCAATTTTGACTATGTTTTCAATGTTTCTTCTGGAAGCTGGAGATAGAGTACTTAACAGAGAGGCGCTTTTGATGATGAGAGTTGCCAGAGTATTCAGACTGGCGCTTTGAAAGGGGATCATAGTGCGTTGAAGAAGTACATTGTCATCAATCACCTTATCTTGTGAAGGTTTTGGTTCTTTATTCTTCAGTTGTTTTGTATTGACTTGTGTCGACATTCTAAAAGATAAAGTAAAAATCCATGTTATGATTTCTTTTTCAAACCAATTTGAAGATATATATACATATATATATATATTTACTCAATATCATACCGCTGTTAGTATCTAAATCGATAAAAATTAAATTTATACTCAATCAAGTTGACTTACCTCCAAACAGAAAAGTCCTTCTAGCAGTTGTAGTAGATGATGTTGTAGTAGATCTTGCTCCTTCAGTTGCTAATGTCGAAGTGACTGCTTTCTGTGTAAAAACAGTGCTTCTTATATAGCTGAAATCATGCCATTTATCATAAGGTTAAATTAATGAAACATTGTTTCTACGGAAGAACACCAATGCTTTCGCGGGAATAAATAATTTATTTTCACGCGAATACAAACCAATGCTTTTGCGGGAATAAACATTTTATTTTCACGCGAATGGAAACTGTTGCTTTCGCGGGAATGAATACTTTATTTTCACGCGAATACAAACCAATGCTTTCGCAGGAATAAACATTTAATTTTCACGCGAATGGAAACTGTTGCTTTCGCGGGAATGAATACTTTATTTTCACGCGAATACAAACCAATGCTTTCGCGGGAATAAACATTTAATTTTCACGCGAATGGAAACTGTTGCTTTCGCGGGAATGAATACTTTATTTTCACGCGAATACAAACCAATGCTTTCGCGGGAATAAACATTTTATTTTCACGCGAATGGAAACTGTTGCTTTCGCGGGAATGAATACTTTATTTTCACGCGAATACAAACCAATGCTTTCGCGGGAATAAACATTTAATTTTCACGCGAATGGAAACTGTTGCTTTCGCGGGAATGAATACTTTATTTTCACGCGAATACAAACCAATGCTTTCGCGGGAATAAACATTTAATTTTCACGCGAATGGAAACTGTTGCTTTCGCGGGAATGAATACTTTATTTTCACGCGAATACAAACCAATGCTTTCGCGGGAATAAACATTTTATTTTCACGCGAATGGAAACTGTTGCTTTCGCGGGAATGAATACTTTATTTTCACGCGAATACAAACCAATGCTTTTGCGGGAATAAACATTTAATTTTCACACGAATGGAAACTGTTGCTTTCGCGGGAATGAATACTTTATTTTCACGCGAATACAAACCAATGCTTTCGCGGGAATGAACATTTTATTTTCACGCGAATGGAAACTGTTGCTTTCGCGGGAATGAATACTTTATTTTCACGCGAATACAAACCAATGCTTTTGCGGGAATAAACATTTTATTTTCACGCGAATGGAAACTGTTGCTTTCGCGGGAATGAATACTTTATTTTCACGCGAATACAAACCAATGCTTTCGCGGGAATAAACATTTTATTCTCACGCGAATGGAAACTGTTGCTTTCGCGGGAATGAATACTTTATTTTCACGCGAATACAAACCAATGCTTTCGCGGGAATAAACATTTAATTTTCACGCGAATGGAAAATGTTGCTTTCGCGGGAATGAATACTTTATTTTCACGCGAATACAAACCAATGCTTTCGCGGGAATAAACATTTTATTTTCACGCGAATGGAAACTGTTGCTTTCGCGGGAATGAATACTTTATTTTCACGCGAATACAAACCAATGCTTTCGCGGGAATAAACATTTAATTTTCACGCGAATGGAAACTGTTGCTTTCGCGGGAATAAACATTTTTTTTTTCAGGCGAATAAAAACCAATGCTTTCGCGGGAATAAATAATTTATTTCCACGCGAATGGAACCCATTGCTTTTGTGGGAATAAACAATTTATTTTCACGCGAATACAAACCAATGCTTTCGCGGGAATGAAAGATTTATTTTCACATATTCACCTATATAAGAGACAACGGTTTCAGACAGAAAGCATCCAGTTCAACAACAGTGAGCAAAGGAGCAACATCTATCTACTACATCTTCCATTGCAACTACTAAGAGTTCTCTCTTCATAAAGGTAAAACTTAAATTCAAATATTTCCGCTAGCTAACACAACTATCTGAAGGCTTTATGACATATCTATCTTTAAATTGGTTATAAAGAATTGAACCAATTTTTTCGGTTTTTTCAGAATGAATACTCAAGTCGTAGAAAGTCAACCATTGTATCTAAAGTCGGAATCTCAGCCTGATGAAAAGGTAAGAATTAATAAAAAATACTATTTAACACCTGTTGAACACCTTTAATTATTTTAGTTATCTAATTATTGCTTGTATTTTAGAACAATGCAACAACAAATCCAATCTACTTAAAGGACTTCCTTCCAGAAATGTATCATAACTATGTGATAAATAATGATGTTGTTGAAGAAAAAGCTGTAGAACGTTTGACATTTCAAGTTATAATATTCTGTATAACTCAACACATGATGAGTATGGGGATGTGTTGTAAGAAACGTGATATATCTACAGAACGTTTTGATGACATTATAAAAAACGGTTTCGAAATCGTTTTGTCAATGGTGGAAGTCGTTAATATTAATAATTTTTTAAAAGAAATTGAAAGAAGTGCTTGGAATCAAATAGTTTTCAAAAAATTATACAACATGACATGGAACAAAAAAACTTTTTATAAATTCAGAAAGCATATTTATAATTATGTCCAAATAGATAAAGCTCTATCCTCTTCTGTAGGTATTTTAGAACTAATGTTGGAAGCGTTTCATACATATTTATGAAAAATTTTTAGTTGTTTTTTATTATTTTACAATATTTTGTTCAAACTATTATATTTTATTTCTTACCAATTTAGATGTTAAAAGCGGTATGATATTAAGTAAATACATATATATATATATATATATATATATATATATATATATATATATATATATATATATATATATATATATATATATATATATATATATATATATATATTTGAATGCATCCTTTGTTGTCTGTCTCCACATCCCAATAGTTTAATAAGCACATTCTCAATCTACCATAACTCTATGATCTTAACTGCTTTTGGCATAAATACATATATATATATATAAGACACTCTAAGTAATAAATACACTCTTAGCCACTCATGCAAATATTACCCTTTTATTTTTAGAATGTTATGGATGCTCTTTCTGAAGAGCTCCTTAGCACAGATCCATATCCAACAGAAAATAAAATGAAAAACGGCAAAACAACTCCTAAGAGAAGGAAAACTGCTCCAAAAAAGCGAATAGTAAGGAAACGAAAACAAACAGTGAGAAAACAAACTACTTCCGTTGATAAGCAAACAATGGAGAGTGCAGCTATAACTCATTTAACAGTTGAATGTCTCAACGAAAGGAGAGCTAGGGAATTAGAAAAGTCTAAAGGTTCTCAAGTGATTGACTCACCAAAAGTTCCGATTTGCAAAACATTTGAAGATCTTCCTATCCCAAGCATTATGCGAGTGACTGGTGTGATACATCCATCAAGTAAGGAGAAGTGTAGATATTCTCAAGTACACTACCATGATCCTTCAGATATAAATGAACTCGAACCCAAAATACTCCTCTGTCCAGTTGAAATAGCTAAAAACTTCAACTGTGATAATTACCCCCCTCCGTTTAACGTTGTATATTTGGGTAGAAAGGGAAAACCAAAAAATAAAAACGTTCTTTGGTATGATGTCAGACGTGTTAGCAGACATCCTCTAAGCAAAAAGAAAGCTGAAGAGGAATCACTATATTTTAGTACATTGACTAAATGTCAGCTCAAACGCTTCTTGAACATCAACACCCTCAATAGTTTTCAACCCGGCGCTATTTTTCCTTACCAAGATGTTGTTGATAGATTCGTTCCTCATCGATTTAAAGGAGGGCAGTTGAATGTAATTTGTATCCGTTATAGCATTGAACAATGTGGAGAAACGCTGTTGAAGACGCTCGCCATACCAGACAAATATGCTTCAGAAGCTAACAAATATACTCCAGGTGTGATGATCTACAGAGGAAAAACAACCCACGGAAAATTTAAGACAGAATACGATCTTTCATTTTGCTCTCCATACTGTCTCGGTCGAATGTATTGGAAACAATATTGTGATCAAGCAAAGCACAACAAAACAATATTAGAAATTGATGATGATGATGAACTTGAAGATTTTCTATGTGGAGACTTTGATGATTTTGAGACAGGATATGTTGCTGAAAAAAAATGATGAGTGTTTTAGCGATGGATAGTCTCTAATTCAAAAAACAAGTTGGACAATGTGACTTGGTGAGCTATTTCCCTTTTCTATATAATGTAAACTATCCAATGTAACTAAAGCTATAATTCAATTTCATGCAATTATTTTAAATTTTTGTTTAATCATTCTATACTAATACATAACTTTTTATTTTAGTTCATTACGAATTCAAAAAGCATATAAAACAGAAGTCTCCCTTCTTAAGATATAACATCACTACATCAAAGACATCATTGTAAAAAAAGACTATGTATTAATTGTTATTACTTAGTATTTACTGACTCTAGCTATATTATATGAGATTTTCCCTACTTATTACACAATAAATGTATATATTCACATATTCTTTCATTTTTAATTACTGTATTTATTCAATGTAGATATATCTCCTCTCTCTCAAGATATCATATGAGTCGGAATTACAGAAAATTATCAAACCTTAAATACCTTACATTCAAAATCTAGATACCCTATGAGTTATAATTATGTATACAGTTATGTAATAATTATCATAACCTAAATGCCATACATTCAAAATTTAGATACCATATAAGTTCAAATTAAGTAAAAAAATAATCAAAACTCGAATGCCACTTAAATGCCATTCAAATGCCACTCAAATACCCCTCAAGTAAAATACAATATAAACTCGGCGAATTCATCCAACGTCGTAACCCATTGCCTCAACCCCCAGATCAAATCCACAAAAAAACACTTGGTAGGGAGATCTGCTCATATATTACTACTCACGACAACAAAAAACAATGTTCAAAATTTGTGAGCAGAATTCACAATTTTCCGCAAATTGTTGATGGAGAAACTAATTAAATATTTTGCAAAATTCAAATCCGCATTAATAAATTAATCACAACTAACTTACTTAGTTTATAGTCTATTTTTAGGTGCAACAAGCCGTAATAGCAAATAGTTTCACAGAAAGAAAAACAATAACAGTCCAAAAATAAATTTTTTGTGATGATCACAGCCGTTTTCAAGTTACTAACGATATGTTTATTAGTAGACTACAAGAGATTCAATTAATTTGCAACGATACACATATCAAACGAAAAGTTATCTGTATCATCCGTAACATTACCTTTTTCCCCAGCCTTACCCTCAAACTAGGACAGCGATGCAACACTTTACTTGATAACATTTTTTTGTGCTCAAACCGCAAGTTGCTTCAGCACTAGAAAAGCACAATCTAACAGTAGTTACAAAACAGCTTAATGTAAACTGTTGTGGATAAGTTGATAGATATCACTAATAATTAGCTGTTTAGGCTATCTAATACTAGCTTTCCATATAGCGCTACGTTATGGTGTCATGGCTCAGTGCTTTTCAATAGCGATAAACCATCACGCTTTTCCATGAGCCAGCCATACAGTGGGCCCAAAGGTCATGAGCCCTAATTAGCGATTCAACAGCGACTTTGAGCTAAGGAGTCAATGAGTGAAACTACTGTATGAAGGAAAATTGTTTCAACCAACAATGGGGTCCCGGCAGAGTGGTTTCGCTTTAGCGATGCAACTGGAAGTAGCATAATCGATCGTGTAACTTATCATTAGAAATCACGACTTGCTTGACTATTATTTAGATTTTAGACAGTTTAAGCCATCGATATGACAAAATTTATGTAGTTTAGGTAGCTCAAGGAATCAATATAGCCTTTGAATTATGTTCTTTTTAAATATTTTGTTTTATTCACTTGATAAAACTTAATTAAATATTATGCTCGTGTGTAGAGCCATAGCTTTGTATTTCGCGGCTCATTGAGCTTGCCAACATAATTTAACGCTCTTTTTACAAGTCAGGTTCTGGCAGAATTTTTTGGTGATCTGTCGAGCATGGGCCAGAAACATTCCGTGGCCGTGTTCACTTGCTATAGGACTGCCTTTATCTCAAATCATTGGCCGTCGTTGCATTGGTTGGAATCATCATTATGTGTGATTATGAAAGCCTCACGCTATCTTGTTTGAAGAAATTGCTAAAAAAACAAAATGTACGGACAACTGGACGCAGGAAGTGATAGTATAGTAATAACGGTTTGTTATTATTGTTGTGTGGTTGGAACAACAACAACAATAATAATTAATAATAATAATAATAATAATTAATTAATTAGTAGTATTATATTAACAATAGTAATAACAATAATAATTATTATTATTACTATCTATTAATTTCAACTGTTGCCATTGTTATTTAATTAATTAATATTATTGGTATATTATCTATTATTATAATAAATTACCATTATTAGTAAATAAATAATAACAACCAAATTCAATGATTGATTGATAGTTAGGTACAATAGTAGTAGTAGTAGCAGTAGCAGTAGCGGTAGCGGTAGCGGTAGCGGCAGCGGTAGCGGCAGCGGTAGCGGCAGCGGTAGCGGCAGCGGTAGCGATAGCGGCAGCGGAAGCAGCAGTGACAGCGGCAGCGGCAGCGACAGCGACAGCGGCAGCGACAGCGGCAGCGGCTGCGGCCGGCGGGCGGCGGTAGCGGCAATAATAACAACAATAATAATAATATATATTATGATTATTGAAGCTATGTTATTATTAGTACAGATGTAGATTTTATATAATACTTGTATCCCACTACTAGCACTGGTACTAGTATATTATTAACTTATCTTATTTGCTGAATCATTAGCATACGAAATAAATAATAGTAGTCAGTACTAGTAAGCCTATATAAAATAATATTTATTATTACTGCTGATGCTGCTGCTGCCGCTGTAATATTATTCTGCTTTACATAGCTGCATACAAAAATACTCACACTGATGTAGTATTAGTATAGATAGTACAAAACCGTTGCGGTTGCCGTGTAATATGAACAAAGGCATTGTTATAAAAACTTGTGCCGGGGAAATCGTGATTTTTCCAAGTCCCAAAAATCACATTTCTTTTCATATCTTTTAAACTAAAGCTCATAGAGACAAAAATCCAATTGCTATAGCTAAGGCAATCTACCGCGCGTGCATCTGACTACGAACCCTTTTTTTACATTACCTATATTCTTGATAACATTCCTTTATATTTTCGGCTTTTATCCAAAATCTACCAGTCTCCTGTAGGGCATTAGCATATTGTTATAGGTCTACAAAATAGACTGTGAAGTTAGGACTTGAATGCTGTATAATTATTGTAGGGTGTTCAATGTATTTTGATCAAGGAAAGGTTTTTCAAAGACGCCCCCCAACTAAAATTATTTTTCATCTTAGCCATTTGTAAATTAGCTTAAGCACAATTATTGCAAGCGCATCACGGGTTTATCATATGCGCCGAGCGTTTTAGGTTTAATAATTGGGTTACCGCAAACGCTACTGTTAATGATGATCAGTAGTCATTAGTATCGCGGCTATTTATCTGTCATCATTATTGATTTAATTTTAATTCATTCCGGTTCTTAATTAATCTAATATTATATCTGTTAATCAAGAAAAACATCATTGAATGATAACAGCTAGTGGTAATAAACATGATATAGCAAAATGCAATCTCATCAATAACCATTAGTTTTAATTATTATTTATTAATTAGTTATTGAAATTTATTTGTTAATTATGATTATTAAATTAATTACAAGACTTCTGATGATGACACCTGTCTATATCAACTGAGATACAGAACTTGTTGTTTTTTGTGTAGTCAGCTACTTCTACAAAATAATGTTATACAGCCAATGCAAAGCATTTATAATTGTTACATATACATTGTATAATTATTGAGGCGTACGCATGATGTATTTATATATATATAACACAGTCGCTTCATGCGTGCGTCAACACTAATTGCCTGCAAAAAAAACATTTACCATGCATTTTTTTACTTAAAAGTACATTTGGTAAAAATTGTTTTTAACAGTTAAATATTGAGGTGACAATAGCAAATTTAGTCTCATTGTATCCACAACATATTTTCTACCCACTGAAACTATTTAAAAAATTTTCAGAACAATTTGAAAAAACTTGTTGCACTATCTAATTAGTAATATGACTTCTCATGAGTGCCAGTCACGAGCTGCAAGGGATTGCTGAAAACAATATATATAGCAGAGACAATGCGCCCTGTACTAAAACTATTCGTACTAACCTGCATTTTCAATCAATTCTCCACACAAAACAGGGAGCGCAGTAAACTAGACAATTCAATAATAATTCTAATGATTTAAAAAATGCTGGTGGTTATTTTTTACCCTCAAATTTAAAATAAAATTGACACAGCAATACTTTATGGTATAATAAAGATATGAGTGATCCAATACAAAAGTGTCATTCTACTGCATGATGTAGTGTGCAAAGCATCTCACATTCATGCCTGTAATTCAATATTTCAAGTTGAGCCTAGATTATTATTATTCTTAATGAGCTCAATGTGTTCTTTGCTATCGTTTTCCACCACCATTATATATGATGTTTTTTTTATTTATATTATGTTATAATCGTATCCTTTTCAGGTATTTCATAAAATGATATAAAAAATTTTTTTATAATAGCAAATTATTTTTGTGTGCATTGTCAATTTTTTGGTAACAACTTCTTTTTGGAGCTTCACAAATTAAAAAAATAATTAAACTATAATAATGATAACTATTATTAACCAACAAGTTCAACAGTTAACATCAACACTCACCGCAGCGATGATGTTGTTGTTTGTTTTTAATGTTGTTGTTGCTTACTTAGCATTTATTTATGGTCAAGATGATGCATGTAACAATTATTTGACATGCAATTCCTTATTTGCTCCAAAATAAATGTTACATCACTGGAAACTGTAAAATCTTTAGTCGCTACTGTAAATCATAATGCCCTATTCCCGCATATCAAACGAAGTTTTTGCTCGCTCAACCTAAATTTTTCACATCATTGTGCTGTGTTTGATTTTATCCTGCAAGCAATGTTACCATATGTTGGTGCAAATCCAGCAAAAGGCATTAGTATTCAAGAACAGGCCTTTTATTAGTACATGGTTTATTGTTGTCGGACATGAAAATGTCAATAATCGTGATTGGGAAAGTTCGACATTAAGTATATTTATTTTTACTGCCGCCTATCACAATGTACAGCCAACCTCACTACTTATTAATGTCAAGGTTCAGTTTGTTAGTGCATGTGAAAAGATATTCTCAAAAATCAATTGATACTCTGTTGCTTGATGGCATCCCTATTGAGGTAGGTAATGTTTGTGCCATGGCTTTCCTTAAAACTTGGATAATTGCATTGTGTTAAATTATGTTTTTCTTTCATGTTATCTAAGCACTTTCTGTTTGCTAGCTGTCGCTCATCATCCTAAGTATTTCATCGACTTGCTTCGTTGAAACTTCAATTTAGACTGCAACTTCAACTGTAAGTGGAAACATGAGAACAGAATGCATGCGACAAAAAAGGTTAAAACAATTATGTTTACAAGTAGTATAGGTATTGTAACTTCAGTATTCAGATTTGTTTGTAAAACTGCAGAGGGCTTTTGTAAAATTCATGTCCATTTTTGCTCAAATCATAAAATCCCTGATTACTAGCTCATTTTCATTTATTTTCCCAAACCTGCCGCAGGCTAATATGATTTCATTTGTTAACAAGTTGAAACAAGACTTTGAGGTTGCTCAGTGTCTACACTGTTGTGGTATTATCTTTCTTGGATACATAGCTGTATTATAGTGGGTGCTTCTATTAATTTTGTTCAACTATTTCACACTTACTTGTAATCACTGAGTCACTGATGTAAAAAGCAATTGGTTCGGCATAGTTTTCTTCACACCCCAACATAATTGGAGTTTTCGCAATTGTGAAATGGATATTATGGTGTATTTAGACTACAGAATATTCAAGAGGTGCATTTGATATTGAAATGGGTTATAGTAATGGAAGTGGTAACCATTTACTGTCAAAACATAAAATTGATTTCAAATATAGTATATTGCACGCTGCTAATTGTATTTTGAACACAAAATTAGCATGATATAACAATACATTTGCTTTCCGCAGTAATACTATTTGGAATTTTATTGCAGAAATGCAATGTAAAAGCAGGTGTTCAAAAACCATGAGTTTATACTCATGACTGTTATTGTACAAGTAGCTCTATGTATGAACATGCGATAGTTTCATACTACTGACATGCTCACCTCATATTCATTACAGATTGATTGCACTTAATGCAATGAAACTCGACAAAGATGTTGTCACTGAGCCAGAGTACCACATGCCTTTACCTGAACCAAATACCTACTTTAGATGTGAATACGGATTCTTCTTTACCTGCATTATCAATGGAAAGCATTCATGCTTACTTTCGTGCGCAAGGAAAGGAGTTCGAAAGCAAATAAAAAGTGCTTTATGTTGAGAGGTCAGTGCAGGGAGTTTTGGATGGCAATGTATCTCATCAAGACAGCTTTGGTAAACTTTGTGACGCTACTTATTTTATTTGGTTGTCTTAGCATCAGGGATAGGACCAAATGGAATAAAATTTATATTAAAGTTTGAAATTTTTCTTTGAATTTTATTGATACTACTACAGGTATTTGAATTTTAATTTCAACAAATGTAAGCATTTCAGTCTCTTTCTGTTATTGAATTTAATTAATTAAAATTTGATGTAGGTTCACTACACTACTATATTTTTTAAAGCTGTTCCTGGTCAGCCAACATTAGACAAAAAATAAAAGATGATAATTGGACGGCACATTCTTAGAACATTTTGTTGTGAGCTAGACAGTAGACAGGCATAGAAGCTTACATAAAACATTACCATCTAGTTCATTCAGAGATATTGTCAAGTTCGGTTGAACTGTATTTAAATTTTAAAAAGATTTTTCGTTTTTGAATTTGTATTCAATTTTACTAATGGGGCATCTCAATTTATATATGAATTTGAATGTTAGAGACTATTGGTATTTAAATTTGATGAATTGCCAGCCAAAGCGTTTGAGTTTTATTTGAATTTGTCGTTGAGAATTTGTCTCATTCCTGCTCAGCGTTGTCAATTCTTCTTGCCTGCAGGTATATCCGATGGATTCGCTTGTCAGTAAATGCTGAAAGCATTTACATATCATCTGTAGTATGGGCTGAAATGAAAAAAATCCACCACACATTGCATTGACATACAGATTAAATATGAAAATGTAATATATGCGACGCAGTGTGAATTTGCAGTAGGTCAAGGGCCATATGCTCATTGTAAACATGTTGGTATGGTACTGTACGCAATCCATATGTTTGGTACTCAGAGGATCACTAATGAAGGACACTCAACTAATGGCTGACCGCGGATTGTCACTTTGCTATAACCCATGCTCAGATGTTTCCAGCCCAGACAGCTATCAGTCCCATTTCAGAAATGTTATTTTGAACTATCGTGAAGATGACATGGACATGCCAGTTAAGGATATATTTCAACCAGTTAATCTGTACGCTATAGCTAACGATAATGATTATATAACAATACCAGAAACATACTTTCTTACAACATCTAACGTACGTATGTTATCATTATACAAAGGCTGCTTTTTACAAAATCAATAGAAGCTTATTTGGTGGTGGTAGTTACTTGTTGCACTGATATGTAATTAAAGCCTATTTTAAAGGAATCTTATTGCCACGTTATATGGTTCTGCTGTCTGTTACTTGTTGCTCAATGCTCACTGTCACAAATGAACAGCAGCGACTCTCTTAGCTATCCACACCAGTTTTACTGTTACTGTTTTCCATACACGAGCCTGCCTTGAATGCTTTGATTGCTGCTAGTTGTTTGGACCTTACTATTCTTTTTTATACTTCAGGTAAGCTAGGATATAATTTGTTTTTGTACCAGCTCCAAACATCTATGGTGTGCAGATGCTAGCCATTTTGAATTACTTACTGTGATTTCTATATTGTTTCTAACTGCTGGTTGTGTGACGACAACTCCCTGAACTTCCTCATTTGATCATCAGCAGTGTCCACAGCACATATGTCAATAGATAGCCTATATAAAAATGATAAGCATCTTTTTAGCTCACATTACTTTCTAAAGCAGAGATAGCAAAGACAGGACATTCAACTAATGAACAAACAGTAGTAAGGAGTGGGAAACACAGCGCCAACTACGGATAACTTCTAGCAGGTTAGGCTAAATTTGTAAAATCACAGCAAATTGCAGCTTAGAGCGAATAGACAATTCACTGATTAATCCTAGAAATGTGATTTCGAAAGCATTGAAACACGGCATCATGTACGAAGGTGTGGCCAAAGCCAAATATGCAGCCATGCTGAAGAGAGACATTCAAAGCTGTGGTTCGTTCATCAGTGAAGAAACACCCTATCTGGCAGCTTCACCAGATTGGTTAGTGGATGGTGACACATGCATTGAGATAACATGTCCATATGTTGCTAGAGATCATTCTATTTCTCCGGTAACAGTACCATTTGTCACACAAAATAGGTGGACAAAACTCATGTTTACTACTTTCAACTTTAAGGTCAGCTGTATTGTTCAGGAAGGACAACCTGCCATTTCTGTATTTATTATACACATCATGGTTTCAGAGTCTTTGTTATTAATAGGGACAATAGCTTCAGTACTATAATGGTAGCTAAACTGAAGGCGTTTTATGACAATCATTTTCAAAAAGAGTTAGTTGAAAAAACACGTTTACCATGACCTTGCCAAACATTTCATGTGATTGCATGATTGGTTGGTTAATGCAGAAGACCCTGTATGCTAGGAATAATTGCATATGTGATTAAAGTTCAAAGTAAACAAGCCATGATGGATATTCATGCAGTTTTAGAAACGATGCGTTGTTGGAAATTACACAGCCAAAAGCAAACAGTTGCTATTCGTGTAGCCAAGCTGCTTTCAACTGGATTCAGCGGCTGTGTTAGAACCTTGTAAGTTTTTCCAAGACCAATGGGACGTTTTATGTGCACTCTTTTGGATGCGATTTTCCTATCCCGAACAACAGTTTCATTACTCATGTGATTTCGTTTCTTAAAAAAGGTAGGAATGTTAATGGAAACATGATAGGGAATGAATAAGTCATCGCAGTTAAATCCCTTGTCCACCATAAGCTGATCTCCAGCGTCAACCATCTCCATCATGTTGGACCTTTCAAGGATTTGGCTATCAGAGGCTGATCCCCCGTATGCATCAGATACATATGAAATTAGTTCACTGGGGGTCGTACCAACCATGACTTTCATTGTGTCTCGATGTTTGTATGCCGAAAAAGTTGCCTGCTGAACTTTGGGATTTGTGGGCCTCTGTGCAGGGAACTCTGTACCATCCAGTATGACACGAGTGTTGGGATATTGTGCTTCAAATCCATCAGGTATAAAAAATCTGATCAACTGCTGGTCAGGCCACCATTGGACCTTTTTCCATTGAACATAGATGAAGTTAATCCAAGTAATGAAGATGTTGCTAACACCTTTGTAACTGATACCGAAGTTGATGGATAGTTCTATGTTGGGTGGATGTCTATGCAACTAGATCAGCGTAAGGAGGAATTGGTCCGGTATGGAAATGATTGGTTTGATTTTATGATAGTATTTTAAATCGAACCCCAAATCACCTAATGTTTGCAACACCATCTGAAACTTGGCACGACTGCTCAGGCCAGTAAAGTAGTGAATAGCATCATCAAGTGTATCAAAAGCTAGTGGCTGCACACAGCCTGATCGTCCTGATATGTCTGTTTGAGTCTCTACAGTGTTAGCTCGTGTAATCTGTGGCATAGATTCTCCTTTAGCTTTTTCTGTAACAAAACAAGTCATGCTAGGTTATATTATTAAATTATTATTATTATTATTATAAGATAGTGTCAACACTGAGTTTAGAAGACTAATCAAATAATCTTTGAATGATGATTTCTTTATCACAAGTTAATGTTTGTTTGAAATTTGTTAATAAATGATGTATATTTTGGGTTAAAGCTAACTGAGCATTGTAAAAAGTTTAAATAATGGAACAGTTGGCTTCAAAAGTAGAGCATACTTTCATTTGAATTGTAAAAAGTTAAATAATGGAACAGCGGGATTGAAAAGTAGAGCATACTTTCATTTTAATCTTTCTCTCCTCGCAAGAAATCACAGACCAGTATTGCTGGATTGACATGTAACTAAGCTTTAGAGGTCTATGCATAGGCAGTCTTTTAATCCATGTCTTAGTTCCTTTAAGGAGCGTATCACTATCGGCCGTCTTTGCCTCATTCGCACAAACTATATTGATTGAGGCTGATAATTTATCAGTCTATCAAATCACCAGTGTCTATAGCGTCCAGGCTGTTTTTTCTTACAATTTCCGGCATTTTTCACAACAAATTATTAGTACTTCTATCATTATTATTTAAAGTTAATAATAACCTATTTGCAATAATAGATAAGAAATAGACAAGAAAAACAACAGCTTACACGGCTTGCTAAAATAACATTTTTGCCTGGCTTTCAAATCGCAACTTGCCACAATGTTACATCAACCGACAAGTTTACTGTGCACTTTGGTATACTTTGATGACTTTGATAGAATTTGTTATAGAAGAATCGGGTCAAAGCGCAATTGACAACCAGATTAGCTTTGTTTCGACCAGTTAAAAGAGTTGAAAACACAAAAATCTCCAGTTTGATCTCAAATAAGAAGTTGAAACCCCACCATACATTAGATTAATCTAGTTGAGAGTTCTTACAGCAGTTTTCATTTCTATCAGTGTAGCGATTTAGACATTATTGAGAAGGAAGTGCAGACAGATTAATGCACACATATACAGGCGCACAAACAGGCGACAGACATTTTTTTTCATTTATATAGCCAAATAATTATTAGGTTGATAATTATATATTATGATTATTATGGTAACTGTAAATTATAATTCAAATATTTTTAAGAATATATCATAGTGAATGCATAATCATTTTTCTTGAAATAAAAACTTGCGAAATAACCAAGTTGCACTAATTTAGCAAATACAACAAAAGCTTTAAACCAACTCGCATATGAAACAATCACGACTGAGGATTTCATGGAAATGTCAAGTGGTACAGAAGAAATATTTCACAAGTTGAAATGCTAATGACCTGCAAAAGCGGCAGAGTGTTTCACGAAGCTGCATCTGCCGATTCACTATTTACTTCTAATGGAAACAGAACTGGGGTGAAAACAATATGTGAACAGCGGCTTCAAAATTTGAGGAAAATTATACTAATTAACCATAAAAAGGTACTACAATGAGTATGTAATGTATTCAAATTCTTTTCCTTTATCCAGTTGTGAAATTAGCAGCACTTGCAATGAGTGAAATATCAAACTATACAATGGCAAATACTTACCATCTACCTGTAACTCAACCTGTGCGCCCATGTCTGAGAAGTCATAAGCTGGTATGTGAGCTACATCTTAGCCTCTGTTTCTCACTTCCTCTGATCGTCTGTTGTTGAGTTTTGCAACACCATAGTAATTACACCCATTCAAAAAACTGGTTCACGGGAACAGGGGCATCATTTACATATAGAGAACCAGGAAAATCTTATAATCCATACAATTACAGGTTCTCATGCTAACTGGTGCTAACAAAAAGGCACGGCACCAGGAGAACCTTATCACTAACGTAATACAATAAATATTTAGGTACAATGAACATCTCCGGTCGCACCCCCCATCAAAACACCTGGTAACTGGTGCTAACAAAAAGACACTTGGGACCAGGAGAACCTTATCTCCAGAAGGGAGATCTGCTCCTATATTATTACTCCTGCAAGTCATTAACGATCAGTGTAACCGTGGCGCAATTTCCAGACCTGGTACTATCTATACATACCATTTAGTAAAATGTCACTGTATGGAGAGACATGCTTGCGTGCTGTCTGATTGGGGAGGTGTTTAGGAACATGCAGAACAATACATGCAAACCTATGATTGGCATGAAACAAAATAAAAAAATGGGGAGCAGAAATATCATGGATACATTGTTAACGTTGAAGTACTGTTGCTGGTGCCTGCATAGCTGTATGAAAGTCTCAGTGCTTAATGGTTACATCAAAATAGATTTATAAAATCCGCAACTAATGATTCATGAGCAGTAGGCGGTGCTGCTGTATAATAATGATGATGTGTAGTTCACCTAAATCATGTCGTAAGAATGCCGCAACAAGGCCGCAACAAAGACACACTCTCATTACTTTACATTGGTGAACGCAATCAAACCGAAAATAAACACTATGGCTCTACACATGAGTCTAATATTTAACCAATTTTTCTCAAGTGAATAAACCAAATTATTTTTAAACAAAATTTCTCTAAGCTTTCTCAGCGGTGTCATTTTTGCTTCATAGGCGACTTAAAATGCCTCACATCAAGATAATAGTCGCTTAAGTCATGATTTTTAATGATTAGTAGTAGTAATATATGAGCAGATCTCCCTACCAAGTGTTTTTTTGTGGATCTGACCTCGGGGTTGAGGCAATGGGTTACGACGTTGGATGAATTCGCCGAGTTTATATTGTATTTCATTTGAGGGGTACTTGAGTGGCATTTGAGTGGCATTTAAGTGGCATTTGAGTTTTGATTAGTTTTTTACTTAATTTGAACTTATAAATTTTGAATGTATGGCATTCAAGTTTTGATAATCTTGTACATAATTATATACATAACTTTAACTCATAGAGCATCTAGATTTTGAATGTATGGCATTTAAGTTTTGATATTTTTTTGTAATTCGACTCATTATATCTACATTGAATAAATACAGTAATTAAAAATGAAACAATATGTGAATATATACATTTATTGTGCAATAAGTAGGGAAAATTTCATATAATATAGCTAGAGTCAGTAAATATTAAATAATGCCAAACACTACAACTTGTAATGACAATCAATGCATAAGCTTTTACTAAAAACTATCTTGAAAACCTTCAAAACATGATCCCAAATGGAGAAAAAATGGATAAAGTTAGATATTCATCTATTTGTTTACATCTACAAAAAAGAGGTATTTGGTGAAATATTTTTTCGATTTATTAAGTTTTCATTAGTTTTTTACAAAAACAAAATCATCCTCTAAATGGTTAAATTTCATCTAATTGTACAAATTTACAAAAAAACAGGGTATTTGGTAAAATATTCTTTCATTTCATTAAATGTTCATTATTTTTTTGCAAAAAAGAAATCACCCTTTAAATGGTTAAATTTTATCTGTTTGTATATCTTTACAAAAAAACAGGGTATTTGGTAAAATATTTCCTTTATTCTATTCAATTTTCATTAATTTTTTCAATAATTGCTTAAATATACATTATTCACTATTTTCTTATTCTAATTGTACAAATTTACAAAAAAAAACAAGGTATTTGGTAAAATATTCTTTCATTTCATTAAATCTTCATTATTTTTTTTGCAAAAAAGAAATCATCCTTTAAATGGTTAAATTTTATCTGTTTGTATATCTTTACAAAAAAAACAGACTATTTGGTAAAATATTTCCTTTATTCTATTCAATTTTCATTAATTCTTTCAATAATTGCTTAAATATAAATTATTCATTATTTTCTTATTATTAGGCGAGCAACCTATCATACAAAATTAGTTTCTTGAGTGAGGGTTTTATCCTGCATTTTCCTTTTGAATTTTTTTCAAAAATTTACCATTTTTTTCAAAAACAATCATTTATATATACAATTTCCATTATTTTTTTTAAACAGAACAATCCCTATCTCTGAGAGGTTGGAGATAATGGGGTAGAAAACTTAGACATGATGATGAGAAGGCTATGGATTTTCCCGTTTAAGAACAAACCATTTTCGATAGCAATTTCAATTCGGAAAACTAAAACAATGTAATTTGTTTTTCAAAAACGCAATCATCAGAAAGCTTTTGTCATGATGAGGAGGAGGCTATGGATTTACCCATTCAAGAACAAACCATTTTCGATGGCGACTTCAATTCTAAAAACGAATTAGAACTGAAGTATGTGGTATTACGTAATAATTTTTTTAAACAAGAACAAACCATTTTTGATAGCAACTTTAATTCTAAAAACTAAATCAATGTAACTTTTTTATTCTTTGTCTCCCATGAAATTGTTCAAAATGAATTAGAACTGAAGTATGTGGTATTACATGATAATTTTTTAAAAAAAACACATCAAAATCGACAAATTACTCCTATAGATAGTTCAAGTTTACAATATTTGAGAATTAATCACAATAGAAACATTAAGCCTACTTGATAAAAAAGAATTTGACTGTTAAATTTAACTAATTGATTCAATGTTATTATTTGGATCTTTTGAAAATAAACATTTCAATGAAAACATCATATTTAGTCTTTGACACACTTGAAACCATTTTCCAGTAAATTTCACCAACAATATTTCAGAAATTTTTACTAGATATTTACAAGAAAAATGAGGTATTTTGGTAAAATATTCTTTTATTACATTCCTTTTTAATTTTTTATGTTTTAAAACAGGGTTTTATTACAAAGTTTTTTTTGTTTTTTCAACTTTTTAAAAAAATAATCATTATAATATATAGTTTTCGATATTTTTTTAAAAAAAATAAATATATATAGAGATTTTCACTTTATATTCTTTTATTCCATTCAATTTTCAATAATTTTTTGAGTGAGGATTTTATCCTACACCTTCCTTTTAAATTTTTTTATTTTTTTAAAAAATAATCATTGAAATATATAGTTTTCGATATTATTTTAAAAACAAGGTATATATATATATATAGAGTTTTTCACTTTATATTTACAAACCTTTGGTATTTGGGAAAATATTTTTTTATTTCATTCAATTTTCAATAATTTTTTGAGTGAGAATTTTATCCTACACAATCCTTTTAAATTTTTTATGTTTCAAAACAGAGCTTTATTACATTTTTTTAAACTTTTTAAAAAATAATCATTGAAATATATAGTTTTCGATATTTTTTGATTTTTTTGTACTTTTTAACTTTTTTAAAAACTGTCAAAAAATCACCAAATTACCTCTCTAGATGAATAAAATTTACTTTTTTAAAAAATAATCATTGAAATATATAGTTTTCGATATTTTTGATTTTTTTTGTACTTTTTAACTTTTTTAAAAACTGTCAAAAAATCACCAAATTACCTCTCTAGATGAAGAAAATTTACAAGTAAATAATTGTAATAGAAAATACCATATCTAGTTTTTACATTCATAAAACTGTTTTATAGTAAATTTTCTGTAATACAAACTACTATAGCTTACGATATCAATGGTTACAAAGCGCTTTTCTTGAACAATATCTTTCTCGATATTCTTCTGGTATATTATTAGACCCAGGGAGGAACTCTTGTATTCCGTATTCTCTGTGATCCAATAATTGACTAAAATACAAAAGTTATTCATTATATAAATAAATTTTACCGAATTTAAATTTTACTCTTGGCTACATTAGATAGTTTACATTATATATAACAGGAAAATAACTCACTGAGTTACATCATTCAGCTCAATATTTCTTAGGGAAAGTTCTTTACTCTGTTTTCTTTTTACGATAAAATGGACTAAAATAAAAAATGATGTATTAGTATAGTATGATTAAAATTAATGTAAAATAAATATAAACTTTCATTATTTTTTCAACTTCTATGTAAAAGAAATACACTGATTACACACGAAAAAGTCCTTTTTTTTCATTTGGATTCGGAATGTATAAATATAAATATATATATATATATAATTTTAAAAATGTTTTACAACAAACACTCATGAATAAGGCATTTATGTGATAAAACGTGTTATTTACGTGAAAAATTAAGCATTTTTGTAAAATAATTATAACCTTTTGTGATTTTTTTCCAACTTCTAGCTAAAAAAATACACTGATTACACAAAAAACCCTTTTTTTTAATCCAAAATATATATAATTTAAAAATGTTTTACAAAAAATGTATATGAATTGATCATTTATGTGAAAAACTAAACATTTTTGTAAAATAATTATAACCTTTTGTTATTTTTTAAACTTTTATGTAAAAAAATACACTGATTGCACAAAAAAGTCCTTTTTTAATCCGAAATAGATATAATTTAAAAATGTTTTACAAAAAATGTTTATGAATTGATCATTTATGTGAAAAACTAAACAATTTTGTAAAATAATTATAACCTTTTGTTATTTTTTAAACTTTTATGTAAAAAAAATACACTGATTGCACAAAAAAGTCCTTTTTTTAATCCAAAATAGATATAATTTAAACATGTTTTACAAAAAATGTTTATGAATTGATCATTTATGTGAAAAACTAAACATTTTTGTAAAATAATTATAACCTTTTGTTATTTTTTAAACTTTTATGTAAAAAAAATACACTGATTGCACAAAAAAATCCTTTTTTTAATCCGAAATAGATATAATTTAAAAATGTTTTACAAACAATGTTTATGAATTGATCATTTATGTGAAAAACTAAACATTTTTGCAAAATAATTATAACCTTTTGTTATTTTTTAAACTTTTATGTAAAAAAATACACTGATTACACAAAAAAGTCCTTTTTTTAATCCGAAATATATATAATTTTAAAAAAGTTTTACAAAAAAAAGGTTATGAGTTGATCATTTATGTGAAAAATTGAACATTTTTGTAAAATAATTATCAGCTTTTTGTTATTTTTCCAACTTTTATGTAAAAAAATACACTGATGACACAACAAAATCCTTTTTTTAATTCGAAATATATATATAACTTAAAAATGTTTTACAAAAATGTTCACAAATTTATCATTTTAAGGGGTTTTTCATTGTAAGAATACACAAAATTTTCACAAATCAACTTTTCAAAATTATGGTAGAAATTAATAAAACTTACCTATAGTGATATGAATCCCTTGAGTTATAGATTAGCTTCTCGAGAGTTTGTTCTCCACAGTCTTCTTTTTCAGCATCATCGAAGTGGTTGAGAAAATCCTCAGATTTTGGATTATCAGCCAGTTCCGAGGCTTGGACGAAGGCTTGATGAGCTGCGAGTACACTGATGTTGTAGAAAATTGAATTGTCTGCGTTTCGACTCAGACCCTTGAACAAAATCACTCCAAATCTCTCCGATGTCACAGCAGAAGCTATTTGATGAGGAATGCGCATATCTCTGATCAGTAATTCTTCATCTACAACACTTCTGTATTGAACTAGAAGAGTCTCTTCATTTCCATTCCATCGCCTGTCAGACTTTGTTATAACTTCAGGGTTTTGGAAACATATGACACTATCTGTTGGGAAATCCTGAAGATTAGCTACCTCGAAATAAGCATTGATTTGTCGCATACTTTTTTCTGGTAATACATCAAACACATTCTTACACCTCAAAGTAGTTCCTGTTTCTGTAGCAGCACGAAAAATTGCTTTTCCAGTCTTTTCAACACCCATGTAGATCAAAACCAGCGGTCTTATTTGCGAAGCTTCATTGACAAGTAATCCTGCTGCTAATGGAATAGTGCTCTTCACTCTAACTACCTTTCCATCCTTTTTATAGTTGTATATGATGGTGCAGTTCGTTTCATCATGGAGCTCAACGGTTAACACCTGCATAACTGTAGGTATTGGTAAATCGTCAACTTTGACTATGTTTTCAATGTTTCTTCTGGAAGCTGGATATAGAGTACTTAACAGAGAGCCGCTTTTGATGATGAGAGTTGCCAGAGTATTCAGACTGGCGCTTTGAAAGGGGATCATAGTGCGTTGAAGAAGTACATTGTCATCAATCACCTTATCTTGTGAAGGTTTTGGTTCTTTATTCTTCAGTTGTTTTGTATTGACTTGTGTCGACATTCTAAAAGATAAAGTAAAAATCCATGTTATGATTTCTTTTTCAAACCAATTTGAAGATATATATACATATATATATATATTTACTCAATATCA
Source organism: Cryptosula pallasiana (assembly GCA_945261195.1). Classification (NCBI taxonomy): domain Eukaryota; kingdom Metazoa; phylum Bryozoa; class Gymnolaemata; order Cheilostomatida; family Cryptosulidae; genus Cryptosula; species Cryptosula pallasiana. Next base: position 51,116,427 of record OX183131.1, on the reverse strand, counting down.
TACCGCTGTTAGTATCTAAATCGATAAAAATTAAATTTATACTCAATCAAGTTGACTTACCTCCAAACAGAAAAGTCCTTCTAGCAGTTGTAGTAGATGATGTTGTAGTAGATCTTGCTCCTTCAGTTGCTAATGTCGAAGTGACTGCTTTCTGTGTAAAAACAGTGCTTCTTATATAGCTGAAATCATGCCATTTATCATAAGGTTAAATTAATGAAACATTGTTTCTACGGAAGAACACCAATGCTTTCGCGGGAATAAATAATTTATTTTCACGCGAATACAAACCAATGCTTTCGCGGGAATAAACATTTTATTTTCACGCGAATGGAAACTGTTGCTTTCGCGGGAATGAATACTTTATTTTCACGCGAATACAAACCAATGCTTTCGCGGGAATAAACATTTAATTTTCACGCGAATGGAAACTGTTGCTTTCGCGGGAATTAATACTTTATTTTCACGCGAATACAAACCAATGCTTTCGCGGGAATAAACATTTAATTTTCACGCGAATGGAAACTGTTGCTTTCGCGGGAATGAATACGTTATTTTCACGCGAATACAAACCAATGCTTTCGCGGGAATAAACATTTTATTTTCACGCGAATGGAAACTGTTGCTTTCGCGGGAATGAATACTTTATTTTCACGCGAATACAAACCAATGCTTTCGCGGGAATAAACATTTAATTTTCACGCGAATGGAAACTGTTGCTTTCGCGGGAATGAATACTTTATTTTCACGCGAATACAAACCAATGCTTTCGCGGGAACAAACATTTAATTTTCACGCGAATGGAAACTGTTGCTTTCGCGGGAATGAATACTTTATTTTCACGCGAATACAAACCAATGCTTTTGCGGGAATAAACATTTTATTTTCATGCGAATGGAAACTGTTGCTTTCGCGGGAATGAATACTTTATTTTCACGCGAATACAAACCAATGCTTTCCCGGGAATAAACATTTAATTTTCACGCAAATGGAAACTGTTGCTTTCGCGGGAATGAATACTTTATTTTCACGCGAATACAAACCAATGCTTTCGCGGGAATAAACATTTTATTTTCACGCGAATGGAAACTGTTGCTTTCGCGTGAATGAATACTTTATTTTCACGCGAATACAAACCAATGCTTTCGCGGGAATAAACATTTAATTTTCACGCGAATGGAAACTGTTGCTTTCGCGGGAATGAATACTTTATTATCACGCGAATACAAACCAATGCTTTCGCGGGAATAAACATTTTATTTTCACGCGAATGGAAACTGTTGCTTTCGCGGGAATGAATACTTTATTTTCACGCGAATACAAACCAATGCTTTTGCGGGAATAAACATTTTATTTTCACGCGAATGGAAACTGTTGCTTTCGCGGGAATGAATACTTTATTTTCACGCGAATACAAACCAATGCTTTCGCGGGAATAAACATTTAATTTTCACGCGAATGGAAACTGTTGCTTTCGCGGGAATAAACATTTTTTTTTCAGGCGAATAAAAACCAATGCTTTCGCGGGAATAAACAATTTATTTTCACGCGAATACAAACCAATGCTTTCGCGGGAATGAAAGATTTATTTTCACACATTCACCTATATAAGAGACAACGGTTTCAGACAGAAAGCATCCAGTTCAACAACAGTGAGCAAAGGAGCAACATCTATCTACTACATCTTCCATTGCAACTACTAAGAGTTCTCTCTTCATAAAGGTAAAACTTAAATTCAAATATTTCCGCTAGCTAACACAACTATCTGAAGGCTTTATGACATATCTATCTTTAAATTGGTTATAAAGAATTGAACCAATTTTTTCTGTTTTTTCAGAATGAATACTCAAGTCGTAGAAAGTCAACCATTGTATCTAAAGTCGTAATCTCAGCCTGATGAAAAGGTAAAAATTAATAAAAAATACTACTTAACACCTGTTGAACACCTTTAATTATTTTAGTTATCTAATTATCGCTTGTATTTTAGAACAATGCAACAACAAATCCAATCTACTTAAAGGACTTCCTTCCAGAAATATATCATAACTATGTGATAAATAATGATGTTGTTGAAGAAAAAGCTGTAGAACGTTTGACATTTCAAGTTATAATATTCTGTATAACTCAACACATGATGAGTATGGGGATGTGTTGTAAGAAACGTGATATATCTACAGAACGTTTTGATGACATTATAAAAAACGGTTTCGAAATCGTTTTGTCAATGGTGGAAGTCGTTAATATTAATAGTTTTTTAAAAGAAATTGAAAGAAGTGCTTGGAATCAAATAGTTTTCAAAAAATTATACAACATGACATGGAACAAAAAAACTTTTTATAAATTCAGAAAGCATATTTATAATTATGTCCAAATAGATAAAGCTCTATCCTCTTCTGTAGGTATTTTAGAACTAATGTTAGAAGCGTTTCATACATATTTATGAAAAATTTTTAGTTGTTTTTTATTATTTTACAATATTTTGTTCAAACTATTATATTTTATTTCTTACCAATTTAGATGTTAAAAGCGGTATGATATTAAGTAAATACATATATATATATATATATTTGAATGCATTCTTTGTTGTCTGTCTCCACATCCCAATAGTTTAATAAGCACATTCTCAATCTACCATAACTCTATGATCTTAACTGCTTTTGGCATAAATACATATATATATATATATATATATAAGACACTCTAAGTAATAAATACACTCTTAGCCACTCATGCAAATATTACCCTTTTATTTTTAGAATGTTATGGATGCTCTTTCTGAAGAGCTCCTTAGCACAGATCCATATCCAACAGAAAATAAAATGAAAAACGGCAAAACAACTCCTAAGAGAAGGAAAACTGCTCCAAAAAAGCGAATAGTAAGGAAACGAAAACAAACAGTGAGAAAACAAACTACTTCCGTTGATAAGCAAACAATGGAGAGTGCAGCTATAACTCATTTAACAGTTGAATGTCTCAATGAAAGGAGAGCTAGGGAATTAGAAAAGTCTAAAGGTTCTCAAGTGATTGACTCACCAAAAGTTCCGATTTGCAAAACATTTGAAGATCTTCCTATCCCAAGCATTATGCGAGTGACTGGTGTGATACATCCGTCAAGTAAGGAGAAGTGTAGATATTCTCAAGTACACTACCATGATCCTTCAGATATAAATGAACTCGAACCCAAAATACTCCTCTGTCCAGTTGAAATAGCTAAAAACTTCAACTGTGATAATTACCCCCCTCCGTTTAACGTTGTATATTTGGGTAGAAAGGGAAAACCAAAAAATAAAAACGTTCTTTGGTATGATGTCAGACGTGTTAGCAGACATCCTCTAAGCAAAAAGAAAGCTGAAGAGGAATCACTATATTTTAGTACATTGACTAAATGTCAGCTCAAACGCTTCTTGAACATCAACACCCTCAATAGTTTTCAACCCGGCGCTATTTTTCCTTACCAAGATGTTGTTGATAGATTCGTTCCTCATCGATTTAAAGGAGGGCAGTGGAATGTAATTTGTATCCGTTATAGCATTGAACAATGTGGAGAAACGCTGTTGAAGACGCTCGCCATACCAGACAAATATGCTTCAGAAGCTAACAAATATACTCCAGGTGTGATGATCTACAGAGGAAAAACAACCCACGGAAAATTTAAGACAGAATACGATCTTTCATTTTGCTCTCCATACTGTCTCGGTCGAATGTATTGGAAACAATATTGTGATCAAGCAAAGCACAACAAAACAATATTAGAAATTGATGATGATGATGAACTTGAAGATTTTCTATGTGGAGACTTTGATGATTTTGAGACAGGATATGTTGCTGAAAAAAAATGATGAGTGTTTTAGCGATGGATAGTCTCTAATTCAAAAAACAAGTTGGACAATGTGACTTGGTGAGCTATTTTCCTTTTCTATATAATGTAAACTATCCAATGTAACTAAAGCTATAATTCGATTTCATGTAATTATTTTAAATTTTTGTTTAATCATTCTATACTAATACATAACTTTTTATTTTAGTTCATTACGAATTCAAAAGCACATAAAACAGAAGTCTCCCTTCTTAAGATATAACATCACTACATCAAAGACATCATTGTAAAAAAAGACTATGTATTAATTGTTATTACTTAGTATTTACTGACTCTAGCTATATTATATGAGATTTTCCCTACTTATTACACAATAAATGTATATATTCACATATTCTTTCATTTTTAATCACTGTATTTATTCAATGTAGATATATTTCCTCTCTCTCCTCTCTCTCAAGATATCGTATGACTCGGAATTACAAAAAATTATCAAACCTTAAATGCCTCACATTCAAAATCTAGACATCCTATGAGTTATAATTATGTATACAATTATGTAAAAAATTATCATAACTTAAATGCCATACATTCAAAATCTATATACCATATAAGTTCAAATTAAGTAAAATAATAATCAAAACTCGAATGCCACTTAAATGCCACTCAAATGCCACTCAAGTACCCCTCAAATAAAACACAATATAAACTCGGCGAATTCATTCAACGCCGTAACCCATTGCATCACCCCAGATTATGACCCCACAAAAAAACACTTGGTAGGGAGATCTGCTCATATATTACTACTATTAGTTATCCGAAAGTAAACTACTTCTGGTAGCATCGCTATAGAGAAACTATTCTGCCAGAGCCCCATGCTAATTTTTAATAAAATCAAATATTGTTAATATTAATAATTCATTTGCTAGTATTATATCATCAGATTACTATAAAAATAAAGACAGGACTGCCCCTACTACTGTTACTAGTTCATGAGCTGCTCTGGTTCTGGTTAAAATAATGCCTCTGAGTCTACACCACCAAAGAGTGGAAGAAGGGGCCTTTTAAAAATGAGACACATTGAGATAAAAGTGTAAAACAATAACAGCAAAACACATCATAAACTAAAATATATGATCAAGATCTCATATTTCTTGCCATTATTCTAGGGACAAACTGTTAAAACCAGTTCTGCATTTGGAGTAGAAAGCAACAGGTAACCCTTTAGAATATATTAGTGTGCGTGTGTGTGTTTTTATTATTAATCCTCCTATATATGTATATAATTTAATAATTTAAATAATAATATATCACAATTATTACTATATTACCAACTCATTGAGTAAGTTTCTGTACAAATAAATTAACAATGTAATAATAACATTTATTTTATTCTCATACCATTCTTCTTCAGTGGTACATAGTCAGAATCTGTAAAATGAATATGAAAAATCGGAGCATTGACTGTTGGCTTCCAGAGTTTGCCTCTGTAGTTGTTGAATAATCAATCACTTCTCTTTATTGCTACAACTCACGCTTTGGATAGAGCCAAATCTTTAGGTAACTTGTGTCCACCTTGATGAACGCAACCAGGGACTAGACATTGAGACATTGGTTTGAAATGTATCGTGAACTTCAAAGTGACTCAGCCATTTAAATATATTTCAATGGACTCAGCTGGCTAGTAGCAAAGTAGTAGTAAGAAGTAGCTAGTGCGCACAAACCTTACAGGGCTATAGGCACGCTGAAGTTGATGGTCAAGCCCATAGAGAGTCGACAACATAACATAATGGCTGGTAGTATACAAAAGCCTGACATGCATCTATGTTCCGCAATCGCACTGTGCTAAGATGACTTGTGTTAGCGGCGCATCTTCAGTACTATACACCTTCAAGTTTATCAGCTGCTGTGAATAGAAAAAATGTTCCTTTAGTATCGGTTAAAATAAAGCGACTTAACAGTGCTATCGGTGGAAAGCGGGCTTTCGGTTCTTTTAATAATAGCTCCGCAGAAAAATTTGCCGAGACCCCATTAGTTTTAAATGCTTTTTGTGTTTGTAGAGACCATTGTGATAGAAAGCTACTTGCACAAAAATGTTTTGATTAGAACAAGTTGGTTATTACAGGATTAAACTACTAATTCACATGTATGATTCGCCTAGTATAATATGGTATATTCTCCCAGAGGGAAGAAACTCATTGCAAAATGTGAAATATGCTATTTAGAGAATGCCACAGATAAATTTTTGAAGCAGCAGTGCTTGGTTAATGTGTAATTTATTTATTAAGTTTAAGATAATTATTTACTGTTATTATTATTTAACCACGGCCAATAGATTAATTTTTTAATAAAATAATATTGTTTAATTTTTATTATTATTATCAAATTCCAAAAATAACAAGGGAAAAATGTAATAATATAAAATAAAACACATAAATACATTTGTGATCACTTATTCTGCATCATTTTTCAATTAATATAAGTGGTCTTGAAAGGCAACTGTCTCATATCGCTGAAACTTCTGTCCAAATTACTTAATTATTTTGGCTGCTGTGATGCTGGAAATTAAATACACGCATGTGAAAACCAGTAACACTATGGCATTCCCTTTTTCCAAAACGCTTCAGTGGTCTTGCACTATTACAAGTCGCTACTTAGTAGCAACTTTCGATAGTGCCACATAATCACGGCTGCAGTAGCGATATACCCATTTCCAAGAGGGGAAAACCCTGTGGCGCTACAACATAATAGGAAGTCACTATAAGACAAACAAATTGATCTATTTCCAAAACACACGCCAGTCTAACTAAACGAAATACACTGTTAAAATCACTCACCAAATCATCGCTCTTCTCAATCTAATTTTCTACAGTTTCGCCAGACTTGCTAATTGGTCTGGACTCGAAATGTTCTTTTAGGTCATTTACTAGAATCAAATGTCTGATATCGTGTGCTATTATTGCTGTCACTATTTCTAGAACCTTTCAATCAATTAAAATTTCACTCACTTAAACTATGGCACAGTGTAACATAACACTATCTCAAACATGGACACTACTTACTGCCACTATTCTGGTCCATGATATTGTTTTACCATAAAATGTATCTTTAAACAGTGTTTTCAGGCCAGCTTTCATTTGTACGCTGGGAAGTTGCATACAGTGTTTGGCCGCTTCCAGAATAAACTTATGGTCTTACTTGTCTATATCTGTAATCAATGTAGCGTAACATGCTTTTAATAGTAAAAATGGTGGTCAACATTTATGATGATGATGACTTTTTTCAACATGGGATAGCGGCAAACAACAGTAGCTAATGAAGTATTTTCAGTCCAAGGTTTGAAGTTTTTGTTATACTGTGGTAGATTTTGATGCACACCAGTAATGAACTGATCGTTTACTCTAGAACCTTGGGAGACAATGCGCTAGACTTCAACCCACAGCGTTCGGTTAACAGCTGTTTGGGTGGAAAGTCCTACTGTGCCGGTGGCATAGTGAACAGGGCCGGTAGTGACCCCTGCAGGGCCGGTAGTGACCCCTACCAACCCGGTATAGCTCTACCGGGCCGGCACAAGATGGCCGACGTAGATGAGGATCTTCAAAAGTATGTAGGAGCTCAGTCAAGGTCAGGAACAGGAAGTACCTACCCTTAGATTGCCCACTTCATGGACCCTACTCTATATACAGCCTGGGAGCCTTGCAGGACTACTGATTGGACAATGAGGAGATAGGAATCCGCCCTTAGCCACTTGGCACCTCTATTATTTAACCGTACTGCATTGTTGATTGGCTACTTATTTATATAATCAATTGTATTGGCTAATCTGTTTCTTGTGCTATGATTGTTATATGTTTTATACTTGTTAGCTCTCCTATACAAGGAGAGCACACTGTCTTACTCTTGGCATTCTTTTTCATGTTGCCACTTAGAGGAATAATTACCCTCTAGCATCTTGCCTTTGAGAATATAGCCACTTATACAAGCACTACGCAGTACTGTTTGTCTGAGCCATGGGATCTTGCCTTACCGGGTAATTCGGTTACCCTATACAGTTGTCACTGTCATTCAGCAAAGTGTCCCCTCTGGAGAGAGGTATAATACTCGAGACTAGTGGATTTCCATGATAACAGACCGGAATCCATTACAATACCACTAAACATGTCTGACTCACTAATATCGTTGAGTTGATCTAGGTATTTTTTTTGCAACTTCACTTGGTACATAGGTTTTCCTTACCAGCATATTGTGGGGGAATTTGGTAGTTGCTACCCCTTGTAACCAGTTATAGCAGTTGTCTACTCTTACCTGATGATAAACAAGCTCAGACAAGCATGAACTATTGCTAGCAGAGACCACTGCTAGAGAAAGAAAAGGCTCCGCCTACTAATTCACAGGATTGGACAATGAACAATCTTAGCAATATTATTGGTTAAATTCATGTATGCTTGAGCGAGCCTGTTGTTTTGTATATGTTCACCTTTTATTATAAATTGTGATGTTGGAGCCAGAGAGCTCAAAAATAAATAACCCTTATATTTGTGAACACATCTCTCCTGACTTGGAGTTGCAGTAGTCTCTGGCAGGCTTGTATACCTGTCAGGACCTTTGAAGCTGAGCTTACCCTGTTATGCCAGTGTTGACCGGGTAGCTAGGGAATTGTACAGGGTTTGCAGGGCAGGAGTTAAGTACTTGCACAGCTGGCAGTAGTTGTGTCCAGTAGTGGACGGTGAAATCCATTACAATATTATACGTATATTGATGGCTTTGATAGCATCTATTAAGGTATATTGTGCAGTGTTTTATTCTAAAATAAAGAAAATGTATGCTTTATCATTAAGTATTCACAGCATGAGCATCACACTTCCATAGTCTCTGCACTCTGACTGTTCTTTTACATGGTGCCAGTATCAACAGTGATGTAGTAAAAAGACAGAATGATTTTATGCCTTACCGATGCTGGAAATATCGTTTCATGGCATCTGCACTTAGTTCTTTGAAATCATCCATTCTACTTCTGGTTTTTATGCAAAAAATTAATAGTTGAATAATCTTAAGCATTCTTGAAATGTCATTAGGTGAATTTGATAAGAGATTGAAATCATGAAACCAAAATGGATATATTAAAAGTAAACAACCCTCCAAAAATCCTTCGATAATACATAAGGTTTTTGTGCAAAGTAAAAAATATTTCTTCGAGCAAAGATCCATTTTTGATATATAATTTTTTCGCTCAAATACAAAATTTTTTGGCGTAAAAATCCCTGTTTAATATATAAGCGGTTCAAGTTGATGAAACAAAATTTATTCACGCGAAAAATCGTTTATAAGAAATAAGGTTAAAAACATATTTGCATGAAGATTCCCTTTTGATATATAAAGTTTTCATGAACATGAAAAACAATTTTTTCACTCGAGAATCCCTGTATAATATATACATTTTTGCTGCAATAGATAGAAATCTACTCACATGGAAATCCCTCTAAAATATATAAGGTTTTTGCGTGAATGAAAAGCAATATTTTGTGGAAAAGTCCCTTTATAAAAAAAAGGTTTTGCTCAAATGAAACAATTTTTTGTGCTAAAATCCCTTTATGCTACATAGGACTTTTGCACGAATGAAATAATCTCTTTGCGCAAAAATCCCTTTGTAGTATATAAGGTTTTTGGGCAAACTAAAAACAATTTCTCTGCCCAAAAATCTCGCTAAAATATAAAACGTTTTTGAGTGAAAGAAAAACAATTTCTTCGTGCGAAAACCCTTTATCGTATTGTGGGAGATTTGTGTGATGGATAGTGCTAACCCCCCCCCCCCCAAACCCCCCCCCCCCCCCCCTCTTACACCCCTGGTGCCCTTAGTCATAAGTCATTACCCCATCAGAACCCTACCCCCCCCCCCCCCCGGGGTTATCCCGAATCCCCTGAGAAAGGGATACCGGCGGCCTCGGGTCGCTATCTCCCTGTAGATATCAACTTTCAGCTATCCCGAACCTACCCCGAACCACCCCGGACCTACCCCGAGTCAGGACCCCAATCCTAGTAGCCTGAGCCTTCACGAACAAGATGCACTTCGCAGAATCGAAATCGGAGCGTTCCTTCTCTCAGGATCCCAGACTAGGATATGGTCTACCCTTATAAGGAGTGGAAGATTTATATGCAGAAAAGAGCGGGAACTGAAGTTTAGCCCCCAAGTTACCATGCGCTCGCTCCATGATTGGATCACCTTGTTATTGTTTGCTGTGATGTATTTTATGATTGGCGCATTCTCTTATTATCTAGTATCATTGGTCATGCCTTATACGGTAATGAAGTTGTACCCTTTTTCTCTATAAATAGAGCTGCTGTGCCTTGGGCAGGCAGTCGATATAGTATAAGCACCCCTTTTACTTGTGAATGTAATAAAGTATCTATACTGAGAAACACACTTCTACTACGTTTGAGTCGAGGACTCATGAGTTGTTAGCGTCGTTGAAGAGAGAGAGAGAAAAAAGTGGAAGGAAGAGAGAGGAGAATCCGTTGTGGCGGTTAATAGAGAACGCAAATCTATTACAATATATAAAGTTTTTGCTCACGTTTAAAAAGTATTGTTCTTATATGTTACAAAGCGCTTTTCACGCAAGACTTTTCATTGGTTTTCAGGTCAGGTCAATCGGTACAGCCTTAGGTATTCAAGAGCCACAGTGTTTACGCAGAAATCATTCACTCCAACAACAACATCATAAGAAATAACATCTACTACACTTACTCTGCATACCGCTGAAAAAGAATGAATCGTTATTTAACACCAGTTGAAGAACTCAACTAGTTGTGCTGTGAAGAAAATATTTTTGAGTGGGTTAGTTATAACTAAATATTATTAACTAATCTTGTTTTCAACTTTTAGAATGAATAGTCATGAGGCTAAAAGTCAACTGATTGTTGAAGAGACAGAGACCATGAACTGCCGTCATTTCCCATTCGTAAAAGGAAAGTATGAGTGTTGCCACCTTTCAACAGTTGTGTTTATTCTCAAGCAATAATACATAATGTTGTCATCTGGAAAGCACAAAAATAAGATGATGAGACCCTTCAAAAGGATAGAGACTTGAACTGCAAAAAAAAGTTGAGACGGAGGTTGAAGACAAAAAACTTTTCTGACATGCCGAGATTCCCTTTCAGAATGTCAACATCAACAGCATGAGTGTCTTTGCCTACAAGAGAGCCCCTCTGCTAAGTACTGTGATCCCGCACCAACAACACTGCATTGAAAAAAACAGCGCAAACTTTAGATCTACCAGTCCCAACCATTATGCAAGTGATCACCATCGAATTTCAAGGTGAAGCAAGGTGCACTTCCATCTACAACTATCAAGAGGATAAGAAGACAATTCTGGTGAAGAGTAAGGTTTCAAGTGACAAAGTATTTTTTGCTAATAAAGCTAAGCAGACATATCCAATGGTTTTGGTCTACATGAGAGAGGGAACAACTGGAGAAGCAAGTTTCCGCATTGCTGATGGATAAGTTGCTGTTTAAAGTCAAGCGATGCGTCCAATGTGTTTATGGGTAAGAGTGTGAGACAAATCAATGCTTATGGCTACGTAGCTCACTACTATAACTTGCCACCAGGTGGTGTCATACCTCTCTCTCCCTCCCTCTCTCTCTCACTCCCTCCCTCCCCCCCCCCGTCCCCCTCAAACGCGTTATATCAATTGTATCCCATATCAAACGCATTATCACAAAGCGCTTAACCCCAAAAGAAGCCACTGCTGAAGCTGAAGAATTGAAAAAGATGACCAAGGAGGAACTCAAACTCAGCTTCGACATTGAATATCTCAGTAATTTCAAACAGTGTGCGGTTTTCCCTCACATTGATGTTGTTGAAAGATTCATCCATCATCGTTTTAATGGAAAAGAATCTGTCATAAATTGCATCCGTTATGTCTTGGAAAAAAAATGGAAAGAGAGAGGTGAGAACACTCCTCTTACAGAACAGATTTTCGAAGAGGCTAAAAAATGTGCCCCGGGTGTGATGGTTTCTAAAGAAAAAAAAATGGTAGAAATTCTAATGCGTACCACAATGTCGCCTTTATCTCTTCAACCAGTAGCAGTAATTGGCAAGAAAACTGCGAGCAAGCAAAATTCAAAGAGGAGATATCAAAACCAGATGTTGACGTTGAACTTGAAGAATTCTTTCTGGAGGAATGCAGTGATTTTGAAGCAGGACTCGGTGCTGATGATAATGAGCAGAGTATTTCTAGCATTCATTGTAAAGTTGTCTAAACTAATACAAATAGTATGTTAAACTCTTATATACTATATGTACAATTGAAGTAAAATAATATTGATACAAAATCAAACCTCATGCTTATAAAAACACGTAAATAGATAAAGAGCTATCTTCTGTACATACTTTTGAACTTATAGAAGTATTCCATATCTATCTATAATGTTTTCTATACAATAATGTTATATGCCTATTATACTAGCAAAAATTTTAAACCATTACATACGCTTTTGTTTAAACTGTAAAACTATCCAAAAAAATTATCCAAAATAATATAGGGGTATACTCTAGGTCTTTTTTTACTAATGGAGTTTATGATAAAGATTTATCATGCTTATATAATAAGGTTATACAATAATACAACGCTTCATTTCTATACAATACTCAAACCCCTCAATCTGTGTCCAAATCAGCATAGCAAAATATTAAAAACATTTGGTGCACACAAAAAAGGACCCAAAGGACCAGGAGGACCTCCAGGAAAACCTCCAGGAAAACCTCCAGGAGAACCTCCAGGAGAACCTCCAGGAGAACCTCCAGGAGAACCTCCAGGAGAACCTCCAGGAGAACCTCCAGGAGAACCTCCAGGAGAACCTCCATGAGAACCTCCAGGAGAACCTCCATGAGAACCTCCAGGAGAACCTCCAGCAGTCCACAACCTCAAACAAACGTTTAAATCAACAATCAACAGTATAAAATTACATACATTCTAAACAACTGGTGCACACGAAAAGGTATCTCACAGGCTCTCAAGGTAACTAGTGCATACTTTGAGTACGTGGAACCAGGAGAACCTTCTGCTTAGACTCCATGACAGAGGTCGGCTCCCTTATTACTATTAATACATCGGCTTGTTAGTATTCCGTTGTTAATAACGCTTGGGTCTACTACATGAATAGAAAAGTTGCTTCAATAGTTTGTGCATAAACCTTTTTGTCTTTTCACTCAATATTATAAGATATGAGAGTGATTGCTTGCTATCACCTGTACCCTCTGTATCAAATCATGATTGCAATAAATGAATGTATATAGAGTCGTACTTTATTCACAAAATTTAATGCATTTTTTGTTCTAGTTCCAACTTGTTGTTTCTCTCTTGCTTTTATTTTTATCTCAGAGATGGCAATATTCGGGCGCTAAACAGCGATGAAACATTACTCACTGATGTTTTATTAACGTGAAAGCGAAACGTTTTATTGATGTTTAAAACGAGCCAACGATAAAAATTTTGAGATGGGTACAAGAAAAAGTGAAATAAACGTCTCAGAAAAATGTTTTTAAAAAGATAAGCAAGAGCACATAGACATGGCAATTTACAGAACGTTTATAGAACCTAAAGAAAAAACCAAGATAAATCATTATTTGAAATTTTTTTAAAATGTTAAGAAAACATAAAAGAAAAATGTTTTTATATAGTTAAATAAACGTTTATGGTCACGAACAAACGTTTCAAGAAAACGTTTTAGAAACTGGAAAAAAGGTGTCCACAGAAAAGATCTTTTCAAACCCTACTTTGGAAACGTTTTTCTAACTTTTCAGGAAACCTCTTTAAACGTTTTTTTAACGTCTTAAAAACCTTTTGCGTTTGCTGGCGATTATTTTTATTGCAACTTGCTTGGCCAACAGAGGTCGTGAATACCTTCATCATCTCCATGAAAGCAATGAGTACCAGTCACTGATAGTACCCATAGTTGGAAATAAAGAGCATTTATATACGACAATGATTTTCGCACTAATGAAACGAGCCAATCTTTGCAAAAACTTGTCAAATATTACCAGCAAATGACACAAAAACTTCAGTCAGCATGACAACAATAGTTTTGTACAAGCAAACATGAATAAATTTCCCTACGCGTAAGCTAGTAGAGGAGAGACAGTCTCTTGAGGCACAAAAACTACTCTTTTACTCACCAGTCTCACTGTCAATAATCCACACCTCCACTTTAACTTGCAATGAGCAGTTGTAAAAATGTGCTTTTGATTCTGTACAATGCGACATGATCGGTAATGACCCTTTTATGGCTGATCATGACCTATGTAGGGTTTGGATTGACTTCTGCAGGGTCATTATTGCTCCATATAGAATTGACTATTCCGCTTCAAGATGGCCACTTTAGCGCAAAGTCTTAAAAAATAACATAAGTACTCGAGACTACACGATGCAAGACAAACTTCCTCCATGACCACCAGATCTATAGATGGTAGGCTACAGGTAGCTTGGCGGCTTACCAGGAGATGGGGCAGCCCGATGACTCTGCCCGTTGCCACAGGGGGCTTCGTACATTTAATATTTTGTGTTACTACGGTATTGCTATCTATATTTAGCCATGCGTTGTTATTGGGCTTATTTAATGGCTGTACACACGATTGACCATTTTGCTATGTACACCAGTGGTTTCCTGTGTTGACCATTTTGTCTCATTACACTTACAAGTATATGCTCTCACAGGAAGCCACCCCAGACCTGTATGGCAATGAACACAAGTTGTTATATGTAGCTACCCTGCCTAGTGTGTATCAACCATGGGCGGTGTCTAGTTGTTAAAGCCTATCACACTAATAGCTCTGACCAAAATGGTAATGTTCCCCTGGAGAGGCACAATACTTGAGCTTAATATTATTCTGTAGTTAAAAAAGCCTGAGTCTTTTACATCACTAGAAAAGTTGCTATAAAGGCCGGTGGGTAATCCTTTTTTGTCTTTTCACTCTTTTCACTCAATATTATGAGGTATGAGAGTAACTTCCTTCTATCACCTGTACCCTCTGTATCAAATAGTGATTGCAATAATTGAACAGACGTAGAGTGGTACTTTATTCATAAAATTTATTGAAGTTTTTGTTCTAGTTCCAACTTTTTGTTTCTTTCTTACTTCTCTTTTTTATCTCAGTGGTATGATTTTGAGTTTTGACAAAGTAAATCAATGACAATTTGCAAGATTGTTTTGAGCTTTTATAAAGCTGTCTTTTCGTTCAGTCCTGGTTATTATCATCTTCTTCCTACAACATGAAAAACCAAGGAGTACCTTCAAAGTGCGTACACTCTGATGATAAGCAAGACTAATTCGAAAACTTTGACAAAAAATTTTAGGACAAATGTCTTCTAAGTTCCTAAAACAACCAAAGTCTCAATGCCACAGTCGTTTTTTTTAAAGATTCGTTTGCATGGATCTTTTTATGGGCAGAAAATTTTAGCATTCGACAAAAAAACTGGAAATATGTATTCGTTTATGAGATTGTCAATTTTAATTATTATTGCCCGCGCGTGAACCTCCATGCTCAGTTCCTCAAAAAAACATCAAAAAACCTTTTGGATTTGTCTTTTCCTGTGAGATGTTTAATGTTTTCAAATTTTTTATATCCGGATGCCACAAGAGCACAGAGTTATAAAAAATGGATAATAAGTATCAAAGCTGCAGATGACTGTCACCTAGATGACTCATGACTAATGGACAATCCGTACTCACCAAACTTGCTTATTGCCCATATATATGTATAAATTTCCTTAACAGCTGATAGACAGCTCATCATTCACAAGCTTAGGTTTGATCAAGTTTGTGATTTGACAGCAGAAATGATGTGTAGACTGATAGAGAGCTAGAGATAAATTTATTCTGTACTAAATATGAATGCTTGATTAAACTTTATATGTCGATCGATAACAACATAGAGTCTTGATGGTTGAGGTTGAGATCAAAACTTGAATGTTATATGTGGTAAAAGATCATAAATGGAAAACTGAAACATGATCAAAGTTAGAGAGCTCAGGTCTTTGAGGATACGCTAAACTTTCAAAACCAGCGTTGTTGCATTTGTTAAATACTTATGAAGTGTTTGATTTCTGGCTCAAAGTTTTGGAGATCTAATGACCTAGTCGTCGTCGTGCAAAGAGGTTGGTTATATAAGTTGAGCCAGACAGTTGAGTTTAAAAGGCACCTTTTTGTTTGGTTGTAGGAAAATGAAAAAACCTGTGCTTACAGTTTGTTCCTCTTCAGTGTCTTCACCTGAGAGCTGTGCCACTTCCATCTGAGCAAGTTTTCTTTTGTTGATTATTTCTAGTTGTTCTCCAAACTATAAATTTATTTTACATAAACCATGTGAGTTACCATACTTGGCTTTGAAAGCTGTTTGGTTTAGTTGCTCAGAATGTAAGAAAAAAGTGTAAAAGAAATAGCTGTTCTACTTAGTATGTTTTCTGACTTTCAGGCTAGCACGGTTCAATAAAAACATAATTATCATTGTGTGGAAACCGTAAGGAGATTTTAGACAAGAAGGCCTTGCTCATAGCTGTAGAAAGTTTTTTCTACCATAATTGCAATGGTCTTAAAAAGATTTATCTACCACTCATTCCATTGATGATGTCAACTTCGTTTAAACAAATTTTACCGGTCATCATTTCATATTCAGTATTTTTCATCAAAAGTGTTAGGTAACAAGAGACCATAAAAAAGCTCAGCTGACACTCTTTGGTGCAAACAAAGCGTCAGCAATATTTGGCTACTTAATAAATAAATGCTTTATCATAGCTTTAGTTTTTACCATTTCAATCAAAAAATACACTTCGTGTCATTTTGATAAGCAACCCTTTCACCTACCAAATTGAAGATAAATGAGATTGTTGGGAAAATTTGACCAATTGTCGCTTGAAGCTTGCCAGAGGATGAGAAAAAAATTCTTTTCAAGAGTAGCACAAACTTTTGTTTCCATATTGAATGATCAGCTCTTGCTTATAAAAGTTACTCGTACAATTACCTGTTTGAATCTCAAAGACTTTTTGTGCGCTGCATAATAATGGGTGCTTAGGTTGCTGAAATGAGGTCCCATCATCTCTTTATGACATCCTTTTTGAGTGCAGTACCCTCTCTGACAAGGAGAAGGACATCGACCAAAAAACTCTAGACTTCTGTCTTTAGCCCCTTCACAATGTGAGCATTCATGTATGAATGAAGTGGGATTGCTGTGAAATTCCCTAGCTTGGTGAGAAAGCATTGACTTTAGTTTCTTGTAGTTTGCATTGCAGGACTTATTTATCCTGCACCAGTGGCGTTTGCATACTTTACATTGGCCATAAAATGGAGAAGTTGGTGCAGGTAGTGGTTTTTTATCTCTGCTGCAGCAGTTTGTGCCCTGTAAAATATATGAGAAGAAAAATCTGAAAGTAATGCATCGTCAACTGTATTTTAAGCTAGGGGTTTTGTAATATATTTCTGTCCTCTATCACCAACACAACGGCATCCTCTCCCTCTCTGCTCACACTTTAAGGTTTATCCTGAAAGTAGTAATAAGGAAGCAGATCTCTGCCATGGAGTCTAAGAAGAAGGTTTTCATGGTTCCGGTTACTTGAAGTATGCACCAGTTACCAAGAGAACCTGTGAGGTACTTTTTTGTGTGCACCAGTTGTTTAGAATGTATTTAATTTTATACTGTTGAATGTTGATTTATACAGAGGTTGTGGACAGCTGGAAGTTTTCCTGGAGGTTATCCTGAAGGTTATCCTGAAGGTGCTCCTGGGCCATTGGGTACCTTTTTGTGTGCACCAGGTGTTTAGTATGTTTTGGTGATTTTTGATTTAGACACGGGTTTGTATGATGATGATGATGTTAGATTGGGGGGTTTGAGTATTGTATAGGGTCCAGGTGTACTTAGAGTATGCCCCAGTTACCATGAGAACCTCTGAGGTACCTTTTTGTGCGCACTAGTCATTTAGAATGCATGGAATTTATAGTGTGAAATGTAGATTTATACAATGGTTTGCATGTTATGTGGTGTGTTGGAGGTTCACCTGATCCATCGGAGAGCGGGGTGCCTTTTTTGTGTGCACCAAGTGTTTAGAATGTATGGAATTTTACAGTCTGGAATGTAGATTTAGACATTGGTTTTGTAACGGTATTTGTGTTGGAGGTTCTTCTGGTCCTGTTTATTGGGTGCCTTTTTGTGTTGCCCCGGTGTTTAGAATTTTTTTATTCTCAGAAGTACCTTTTGGTGTTCACCAGGTGTTTTACTGTTTTGTGTTGTATTTTGTATGGTTATTGGTATAGTTTTGTTACAAGAAAACTTAAGCTGTTTTCATACATAATCATGTTCATAGACTTGATGAAGATGATTTTTCAGCAACAACCACTGGAGCTGTGGGAGTTGTGAGTTGATAAGGAGAATTTTGGGTCATTCATTTTGAGAATCGTTCTAAAAAAATAACAAAAACAAACTTATTTTTTGTTTAGTTATAAATAGTTGAAATCTAATTGTTGCAAATGAGAGAGAGAATAAAATAATTAATTATATAACAATGCTTCCCTTATGATTTTCAAGAGTCCTAGTTGCTGCTGTAATAGATGTTGTTCCGTTAGTCATCTGCAATTACTTTGAAATGATCCTGTCTAAAATCTTTAAAATCTTTGCTACCACTGTGTTTGGATCCAAATGAGAGTTCGAAGGAGGCATCATATCTACAAAATACAAAAATCGATTGTTATGGACATTTTTTCGCATGAAAAAAGACATTTTGTACGGGTAAAGCAACAATTTTCAATGAGAAACACTACACTTTCCGCACAAAAAAATGTCATTTTTTTGCATGAAAAGCAAATTTTTCACGCGAAAAACTATATATTCTATGAGAGAGTTTCGGGAAAAAACAACAAGTTTTTGTGACAAAAAACTCCACTTTTTGCATGAAAAACGACATTTTTTGTGGGGAGGAAACAAAAATTTTTGGTGAGAGAAAATTACAAAAAAATTACACTTTTCATTTGAAAAAAAGTCCTTTTTCACGCGGAGAAATGTCATTTTTCTGTGCATAGAAGAGATTTTTTTGCGCAAGAAATCATATATGTTATAAAGGAGTTTCGGGAAAAGACAACAAAAATTTGTGAGAAATAATTCTAATTTTTTTCGCGAGAAACAGCATTTTTTCGTGCGGGAAAACAAAAATTTTCAGTTAGAAAAACTATGAAAAAATACACATTTCGCGCAAAAAAACAGCATTTTCGAGCAAAAAATTGTCGCTTTTCCGCGCCAAAAAAAAAACATTTTTTTCACCTGCAAATTCATATGTATTATAAAGGACTTTCGGCCAAAAACAACAGTTTTTCGTGAAAAAAATTCCACTTTTTTCGCAAAAAAAAAACACCATCTTTCGTGTGAAAAAATGGCTTTCTTTTGCGCAAAAGAACAACAAAGTGAGCATCGTGTCTACAAAACACAAAAAATTGATTGTTACAATTGATTGATTCATTATCATTGACTTTATCTACATGAATTAAAATGAGAATTATTCATTGATGCTCGCCTTGGTATTTTCAAGAGCTTTAGTTGCTGCTGTAGTAGATGTTGTTCCTTTAGTCATCTGCAATAACTTCGATTCCAACTTTTTCATCATCGCTTTTGTCATCATTGTCATCAACATCATCAAATAGAGAAAATATCAAAGCTTTGCCCTCTTTTACAACCAAGTCAGTCAACAGCAGTGAATGAACCTGTAGGTGGTTGTGTGAGCAATAGGCAGGGGTGACACCCGCTTTCTAATCTTCAATTTCTTCCCAGCGAAGAGTCTGCTGAATGTCAGGATTGTGTGGTAGAGAAAATTATCAAAAGTTATGATTTCAAAGTAAGCATCCATTTGGTCACAGGTCTTTTCTTCATAAAATGGTTCTGAGTGTTGTTGATAATGTGTGCTGAATGTTGTTTCGATATCATCAAAGTAGGGGAGAGAGCCATGTTGTGTAACCTCTATCGTATCGGAGGCCTGAATGAAAGTCGGAATAGGTGTGAGTGGGGTCTTTTGGAAATTGGTTGACTATGCTGTTTTGGTATCATCAAAATAGGAGAGAAAGCCATGTTGTGTAACATCTATCGTATCAAAGGCCTTGAATGAAGGTCGGAATAGTTGTGAGTGGAGTCTTTTGGAAATTGGTAAGTTATGGTGTACATCGAATCATCACAAAAATCATCGATAAATCATCGATTGACTTTCAGTGTCTTGACTATTATTTTGGAGAAAAAACTTGCTGGGACTCTGGTTCTTCATCCATCAATGAACTTTTATCTTCTTGACTATTCATTCTGGACAGACGAAATAAAAATGTGAGTCGTTGATGATTATTTCTTTGTTATTAATTTAAGGATTCACAGTCCAGAGAGTTGTGTCTCAGCTAGTAAAAATAATGTTTTATTATTTTTTACATTAATACAAAAAGTCCTCATATTAGTTGTAGTAGATGGTGAAGTAGATGATGTTCCTTCAGTCACTGTTGTCGAAATGGATACTTTTTGTGTCAAAGCGATGGTTCTTATATAGCTAAACTTGCACAAATTGACAGGAGCTGAAGCCAATGGTAAGACTCTGGTGAGAACCCTTTATAATATATACAGTTTCTGCATAAAAAAAGACTTTTCACGCAAATAAAACAACCTTTTCTGTGTGAGAATAATGCATTTATTTTGTCTAAAAAAAAACAAATTCTTCATGCGAAAAGCAACATCATTTTTTGCGCGAAAAAACATCATTTTTTGTGAGAAAAAACCTTTGTTTTCACGCAAATTGAACAACCTTTTTTGTGTGAGAAAACTGCATGTTTTGTCTAAAAAAAGCACATTTTTAGCGCAAAAAAATAACATTTTTAGCGCAAAAAAAAACAATATTTTTGCGCAAAAACATTTTTTTTGGGCAACAAAACATCATTCTTTGCACAAGAAAATAATTTTTTTGGCAAAAAACATCTTCTTTCGCACAAAAAAAATCATTATTTTTTGCACAAAAACATACATAGTGTTTTGGATAAAAAAGACATCTTATTTCGTAGAAAAAAACATAACTTTTTGGGCAGAACAAATATATTTTTTCGCGCAAAAAAAAACTATAATTTTATTGACAAAAAAAAACATATTTTTTTGCGCAAAAGAATCAACATCTTTTGCGCAAAAAAAACAGGATTTTTTTTGCAGAAAAGAACCTTCTTTTTCGCACGGAAAAAAATAATTTTTTGGGTTTAAAAACATTCTTTCTGTGCAAAAAAACATCATTTTTTGGGTGAGAAAACATAATTTTTTGGGTGAAAAAACGCTTTTTCGTGCTGAAAAAAATTTCATTTTTTGCTCGAACAAACATCTTTTGTCACGCTAAAACCCTTTATTATAGTTATATGTACACTTCTTGCACAAAAAAACCAAACCTTTTGTCTGAAAAATGTGCACTGTTTGCCTAAAAAACCGGTGCAACTTTTGCTGCTTTTATAGTTCTCTATTTTCCGTGGAATTTCATTAATTTTTCTATGCGCTGGAGATGGAAAATCTCCTAAATTCTATGGTGAAATGCTCTCAAGACTTCAAAATAGACGCTGAGAATTATGAATTTTATTTGAGGTAATTAGAGTCTATTGTTATTATTATCTTGGGTTCATAGGATATACTTTATTTGGCTGCAGATGATGTATCTCTTCGAATCTAAGATGGATTGCTCTCAAGACTTTACAATCTGCGCTGACAAATACGAATTTATCTGAGGCAATTGGTTCCTATTGTTATTACTTACAATATATAGAAGCTAGGATTTGTTTGCGTTGGAGTTGTTGGGTAAATAAAATCTGTCTACCTATTAATTTTATAAATAGATAAACTTACTGTGTTTAAATAACATAGTAATGAAAGTAAAACCACTAGGATTAAGCTGATAATCTTTTTTTAGCGCAGCTAGTTGAGTATTTCAACTAGTATTGAATAATTATTTTGCGCAAGTATTGTATTTTTGAATTTTAGGAGTGGGAATGGAGATGGAAGAGGATAGTGATGTAGGAATACAGGTGAATTGGGATTGGCTTGTGAGAAATCGCATTGGGTTCCAAATTCCAGATTGTGAATACAATGATGAAATGGAGATCGAACTTGAAACACTTGTGAAGAGAAATCAGTTGCTCAAGTTTCACCATCCGATGAGGTGAGCATTATTAAATAACTATTGTACTCTCTCTCATTTGCAACAACAAGATTTCAGCTATTTATAACTGAGCAAAAATAAGTAACTGTTAGCAATTTACTTTTTTAGAATGGTTATCAAAATGAATAACACTGAAATCTCCTTCTCGAATTTCAACTCCTACAAGTCCAATAGCTGTTGATGAAAAATCATTTTTAACAAAAGCCTACCTTTTAACAGTTTCGTTACACTTTATTGGAAATCATAAGTTAAGCATTAATAAATAATTATTTTATTTTTTCTCTCATTTGCGACAACTAGGTTTCAACTATTTATAACTGAACAGAAAATAAGTAACTTTTTGTCATTAAATTTATATCGAACGACTATCAAAATGCATAATTCAGAATTTTCCCTCTCAACTCACAACTCCTACAGCTCCAATAGTTGTTGCTGAAAAATCATTTTCATCTTAACTATGAATATGATCATGTATGGAAACAGCTTAAAGTTTATTGTAATAAAACTATACCAATAACTATTCAAATGTTAATCCAACAATCAAACTCACAATACAAAAATCAGTATAAACCTAGTCGTTTAAAACCTAGTCAGTCTCATGATCTAAATCGACATAAAAAAATCACAAAGTAAACTCCTGCAAAATAAATACAACACAAAAAATTAAAACACCTGGTGCACACAAAAAAGTACCTCAGACAAAAAAAAATTTCCTAAACACCTGACGCACACAGAAAGGCGCCCAATGGACCAAAAAAACCTCAAGGAGAACTTCAAGCAGTCTACAACCCCAAACCAATGTAAAAACCAACATTCAACACCATAATTACATTACATTACATTACATACATTCTAAACAACTGGTGCACACAAAAAGGTACCTCACAGGTTCTCATTTTAACTGGTGCATACTTCAAGTACCTGGAACCAAGAGAACTTTCTCCTTAGACTCCATGACAGAGATCTGCTCCCTTATTACTACTCCTGAATAGATTTTAACAACTTGCACAGGGTCCACGACCCAGACACACTACACACCCATTTATCAGGTAGATACTTTACTCCATAGTCTGTTTAACAACACAATAAAAGGGTATTTAGTACTATCCACACAACTTCTGTCTCTCGCAGTGCACAGCTGCTCTTTTTATAGGAAATAAAGGGGAAAACTCATTTCGTTATTAGGAGTGGCCAATAACACAATACAATATAAAATATTCACAAATAATAAGATATGATACAAAGTACAATAATAAAACGTGCCAATAAGAATGTATGCACATGGTGAAATAGCACGGGGCTATGCTTCCTGCTCTTTTTAGTGTGGTGGAACTTCTACTGCGGTTTTGATGGGCAAAAGCACTTCTGTAGTCGGTATACCCAAGAGTTCATCCTTGTGGTTACTGGAGGGAGGTTGATACTGAGCCAATCCTGACTCGAGGAGTAAATTATCATCATCTGCCTCTAGTTGTAGGGAAAGTTGGTCCTTGTTGATCATCATTGCTTGTAGGCGGTTAACCAGCATCTGCAGCAGGCAAGCACACTGCTCAGTAGTAGATTCAGGTTGCAAAAAAACTGCACTCTCTTGACTGTCTGGCTTCACATCATTCTATCCTACTTCTTGGAAGGTGCAACTCATGGTAGTGGGGAAAGTAGGGGCTGTTTTTGGGGGCTCTGTAGTAATTGGGAATTCGGGGTGTGTGCCAAGATTTGTGGGGTAGGTCGAGTAGGTCCTGGCAATTCTTTTGAGACCAGGCACGGGGGTGTGGTCTTCTCTGTTTTATTAGCAAGAGCCGTTAATTTGGCTAGCAGCCTGATCTTCTCACAATATTGTTCTTCTAACACTTGGTCATCTCTGGCAGCCACTTGATGACACCAATGCTCTCCATAGCGGTGGTCCCACATTATGCCTAGGGCGACCGTTGGGTACTGGGGCTACAGTAAGGGGGGCCTGGCTGGCAGGGGAGCGGGGGTGGCAACTCCCTCATTTGGAGTTTGGCTCCTATTTTGGCTAGTTCTTAGCAGATTTGAACAAAACTCGCTGGAGGTGTTAAGTGGGGTGTCCTCTACAGTTAGCTGTAGGTGCAGTGGTGTTCTTTTTTCAACCAAGGGAAGTGGGGGATGGCAGTGCTAGAGGTAAGTTGTAGGGGAGGGGAAGCTCTAAGAGGGGAGGGGATGTCTTGAAGGAGAGGGAGGACTTCTTCGTCTGCGGGGAGCGGCACTACGCATATTGGGACAAAGAGCCAGTTCCATGGCTGCTGGAGCTTGGCTATAGGGCTCCAGGCAAGCTTTGTAGGGTTTGGGCCGGCTACCGTTTTGTACCGCACGTTGGCTGTGCCTGCAAATGAGGTAGGTATGGTTGCTTTATACTTCCTCTATTAATTAGGGCCTGAAAAACTTGTGTGGGAGTTTAGGGCTCTCACCCTTTTTCCGATTCTTATTTTTTAGCCAAACTTTGTCTCCCGGCCGGAATAGTGATGGCTCCTCTAGGTCGTCTCCTTTTATTTGTTTTAGCTGCATCATTAAAGCCTTGCGGAAATCATCTAACCTTTCTTGCAGGGCTCGGCCATACTTATGTACTTGTCACACTCTAGCAAGGGGTGGTAAGTCAGTTGGTCAAGGAGATGCAGCTCTCTGCCCATCATGACAAAGTTTGGGATCCCACCCATGGTGGAGGAGGGGGGGGGGGGTGGCGCGGAAGGCTTTCAGTATTTTTGGAAGGACCAGATCCCACTCTTCCGACCATCTCTTCAGGAGGAGGGAACGTAGGGCATCTCAAAGCACTCTGTTAATCTATTCCACAACTCGCTGGCCTGTGAGTGTTAGGGAGTAGTCCGGGTTTTTGCCACCAGCCAGAGGGTGCATAGTTCTCCCATCAGAATTGACTGAAATTTTCAAGAACAACATCCATCAAATCTATTTGAATCTGCTCTCCTATTCCACACACAATTGTAGGACGGCGCTTAAACTTAGTTATGACTTTTTATGTAGCATGTAGGCATCCTCTCCACTCAACCATTCACAAATTCTTTTTTCTCCCTCTCGTTTTCTATGAGCTTTCAGTGCAGCTCTAACTCCTCGTAGAGATGTGTGTAATGCGGGAGTGTAACACAGTTCTCTTATTGCATCGACGTCCATGAATTAGTACCCAGAATGATAATTTGTTTCATCTGACGTGTTTCTCGCTGGGATTTCCTGACAGTTATGATTCCTTGATCAGCAGCAAGCTTTTAAATTTACTGTAGTTGGTTTTTTCCAGTTTTACGCCACCTCCTTTGGCTAGAACATATCGTAGTAAAGTTTTGGAAGCCCTAGGATTCAACAAGCTATCTCCGATTTTCAGATTGTTATTAACCAAGTCAAACCTACCAATTTTACTCAATTGATTCAACATTCTGACACCCCTCGCTTGATCAGTCTTTTTTTCGTGTCAAACTAGAAATATTTTTCTCAAACTCTTCTAAACGTTCCTTCTCACTACCATATTCATCTTCTCCATCTGCAGCAAGCACGTTTTCAAGTAGGGTTGAGTCTTTGTTGTCATCATCGTTTGGTAAGGGAGTGTCAGTCTTATCATCAATAATTGTACTATTGGCCAAAGGAGAATTAGGTTCTGTTTTTGCTTTCTTAATAGGGCTCTAGTTAACGATTCGTGTCTGCTTATTTTTAATTTTTTGGCATCGCTCAAATACCTATGTAGGTTTTTAACATTTTCATCTAACTTTGGGTGCGGGAATAAGTCAGAATCATGAACTGTCTCCAGTAGGGAATTTCGCTTTTTCTTCTTATGTCTCACCGTTATATCTTCCATAGGGTTACAATACAACGGATGCATGTTCTTTTTTTCCTCTATCACTATTTTGTTCTCGGTTTTTTCCATTAATCTACTGTATTCATTTTCAGACAGCATAAAAAACTGTCTGGAGAATGTTAAAGGTTGAAGATTCATCGCTTTATTGATGATAAAACAGGTACAATAGGAGTTATAATAGCGTCCAAAAGATTACCTCTACCAGTCTGAGTCAAAATTTTACGCTTATCATTACCTGTTCCTTTAGCAGTTAGTTTACGTAGTTCCTTCTTGTAATGCTGCAACTCAACAAACTGTTCAGAATCAATAGGTACATTACCTAATATAATATTTTTAACACTTTCTCTCAATGATTGAAACTGATCCGAGTTGGCCTTTTGGACTATTGCAATTTTTCCTCTCTTACTCAGATCATCCAGAGCTAAAATAGCCATTCTATTCCTCATCATTCTTGTTGAGAGATTCATCTTTGACCCCCTAGTCCTCCTAGTCCTCCTATTACACTTTTCAGTATTCTGGGAACTACAGTGCTGACAATAGATCCTAGTCGAGAAGCTAGAAATCCTCCTTTTTGCAATACAGCTTTTTTATCATCTAACATCGATTTTCTAACTAAGGTACTAATGTCCTTCGTGTTTCATTGCAACTGATTATACAGAGAAGCTGTCAATGGTATCGTTCAATGTATAGTAGCTTTAGCGCATTCCATTAGAGTCATATTAAGATCTTTTTTGTTTTAGCTATTACAGACTTTTGAATTGCAGAGGACGCATTGCTGAGTGATAACAATACCGCAGCGATTCTTTTTAATTTTTGTTCCAGAGCTTTAGTCATTATATTACTATCGTGTTGTGTTGTTGAACAACAAAATATGTGTGAGATGAAATGAATAGTAATTGTATTTATATGCTTTCACTTGGGTACATATAATATCATAGGAGCATTCAACGTTAAGTTTCCCAATAGCCTGTGTTGATCATTCGTTTGCTGAGTTGTATCTATTTGTAGACAAGAGTATGATTTCTTTGTCGCATGTTCAAAGGCCTTTTGTACATATTTTACTCTTGATCGAAAACATTGACGGGCCAAATAGGAAATCGACGAAGCATCTCTAGGGTTTTTAAAAAGAAAAAAAATATTGAATATTCAAGGAAATTGTACAATTTCCTTTTAAAAACGGATGCTGAACAATAAAAAAACACTTATGTTCAAATGTTGGCTGTGTTTTGTATACAGAGGATTGGCATCAGCTTTACCAGAAACTTCATCCATGAGGTCATCAATTATCAACCAACGATTTTTTCCATCTCTGGGAAAACTCGTTGTTATATCTATCATTCTTTCATGAAAATCACTCCGGGTACATCATCAAAGGCATTTTGATAGGCTCCATAAAAGTAATGAACTTCTACCGGTGGGGGATAAGCTATAGTCTGACTAGTTTCAATCATTTGTAAAATCGCTTGCGTCTTCCCCAAGCCAGTTGGTTCCGCGGGCATCGCCGTAAAAGGAGAATGCATACTCGAATCATGATCTACAGGTTTCCCATTCATGATGAAGAAGAAGTCCGTCATCCAACAATAGTTTTGTTTATGATTCCAACGGGAGAGTTTCTCGCTTTTAGCATTTCCTCCATAGCATTTTCATACATACTTAACTCAGTAACACCTCCAAAAGTAGAAAATCCTACGAAAAATACCAAAATCATCATAACTATCAGCGTTTTACGTTTCCTAATCGGTAAAACATCTAGCGTATCACTCGTAGTACCATCAACAGTATCAGTTTCATTGATCGGTCTCATCTCAACATCTTCCTCTGTCGACATCTTAGCTTTCAATAGCAATACAATCATGCAACACTGAATTTTGATACAATGTCAACACCATAGTAATTACACCCATTCAAAAAACTGGTGCACACAAAAAGGCACCTCATCGGGTTCACGGGAACAGGGGCATCATTTACATATAGAGAACCAGGAGAACTTTATAATCCATACAATTACAGATTGTCATGCTAACTGGTGCTAACAAAAAGGCACGTGGGACCAGGAGAGCCTTATTACTAAATTCATACAATAAATACTGATGTAAAGTGAAATCTCGGGTCGCACCCCCGTTAAAACCTTGGGTA
The DNA here is from genome assembly GCA_945261195.1 of Cryptosula pallasiana. NCBI lineage: Eukaryota > Metazoa > Bryozoa > Gymnolaemata > Cheilostomatida > Cryptosulidae > Cryptosula > Cryptosula pallasiana. The sequence continues at coordinate 51,088,477 of OX183131.1, read as the reverse complement.
ACTGGTGCTAACAAAAAGGCACCTGGGACTAGAAGAACTTTATCTCCAGGAGGGAAATCTGCTCCTATATTACTTATTACAGACACTGGTTTTCGTTCAATTCGGCTGGGCAAGAAATAACTTTTCTTGTAGGGGTGTTTTGGAGGGGAGTGAAGGTAGTCTGTTGGTTTGACAGCCAACAGCCTAGGGGCAGGGGGGTGTCTCTCTCGTGGGCGGGAGGGGTGCCCTCTGGTTGGTGAAGTTGAGGGCTCTTTGGGGTGAACTTTTTTGTTGGGAGGCTGGCAGGTCATGAGCAGCTGAACTTCCTCTGCTGGATGGTGGATTTCATGACCGTGATCAGCGGAGTGCTGTCTCTGGGGCTGATGGGAGAATTATGTTTTAGCTCCTGTAGGGGCGTATACAGGTTGGCAGTAGGCAACTGAAAGGGTTCTGGGATCTGCAAAGGAAACTGTCTCTCTCTCCGGGTAGGGGGGATTCGAGTCACAGGATTGTACTGCTCTAATCTTTCCAACTCCTTCCTAAAGTTTCGGGGTGCCCGGGGGCAGTTAGGGGATGGTCTCCCTACTATGGGCAACGCCCATTCCTTGACGGTTGGTTAGGATGGATGGCAGGGGATGGCTGGGGGTTGACAGGACAGCTTTTCTGTAGATGACTGATGGTGCCAAATCCCCAACACTGAGGAGGGGCGGATTTGATGGGGAGTAAGAAGGGTGGGCGACAGCCAGGGGGGAGTTGGTTGATGCTTCAGGCTCTGCAGTTCTTCAGACTGGAGCTGGATGGCGTTCGTCAGCAAGTGCATATCCTTCATTGAAACATCAAGGGCGTCCAGTGGCGGGGTGGCTGTCTGGTGAACTTGACTGAGGGGGGCACTGACTGGGGGTTCAGCCACTGGGCGATTGTGCCACTCCTTCTTCTTCCTTCACTTCTCTCACTCTTGAGGGTTTGTCTTTAAGGCCTGTCTTGATTTGAATCAATTTACTGCCAGCTCTGACAGTGTCCTCTACAGTGTGGGTTGCACTGCCAATAAGTGTCGTTGTGGTTATGCATTGCCAATTGTGCTGGCGAAGGTTTTCAGCAACATTCGATTAACTCTTCTGGGTGACAGCTCATCATAGGTGACACGGACCAACTTCTCTACCTCATTGGCGTGTTGTTGCAGTGAGATTTTGGGGGAGCGGCGCAGCATAATTAGCTGGGCTTGTGCTTCCTTTGGTGTGAGCCCAAGTCGTGCACGTAGGGCAGCAAAGATGTTTTTCATATGGGTGGGGGTGGCAACATTCAAATTCTTAGCACCTCTATGAGGTGCAGTAAAGCGGTGGCTTGGCTCCAGTCATTGGCATCAGCTACTTCAGTGAACCGGGTAATAAAATACTCAACACCGGCGGTGACATCGTACTTGGGGAGCTTGAAAGGGGTCTGTGCTGGCCTTTGGGGGAGTTGTACCAATATCCGCAGAGCATCTGTTAGTTGCTCTAAAGCGATGGTTGGCTGGACTCCAACGGGGTTTCTGTCGGTACTCCTAGCTCTTCGGGTTGCCATACTCGCTCAATGGCAAGATATGGAGTGGTCGTTGTACCAAAGGAAATCAGTATACCAGGTATTCCGTGTCGGGATAGCTTCTGGATGGTATAGTGTAAAGGGTGACACTGGCACCACATAGCTCGGGGTAGGGGGGGAAGGCAGAATACAGGGTATACAGGGTAGACAGGCCGTGTATAGCTTCAAAGTAGCTTCTATCTTTTTCTCTCCGTTGGGTCCTCTGTTCGTCAAGATCCCACTGCTGCCACCAATGTTACAAATTTCTGTCCTCTATCACCGACACAACGGTATTCTCTCCTTCTCTTCTCGCACTTCGGGGTGTATCTTGAATAGACCTTAGCAACTTGCACGGGATCCACGACCCAGATACGCTACACAGAGATTTATCGATTAGATACTGTAATGGAATTATGCAAGAGGCAGTGAGCAGGCAAAACGAGCCGAAATTTATCTTACCTTATTAAGAAGTAGATGTTATGCCAGGAGCCTAGCAACCGAGGAGCCTTTGTTCCTACTGACATAGGAGACGTGCTAGTGAAGATCAAGCCAATGACACTCAGCTATGATCGTTCGGGAGTAGTAATATATGAGCAGATCTCCCTACCAAGTGTTTTTTTGTTGATTAGATCTTGGAGGTTATGCAATGGGTTACGGCGTTGGATGGATTCGCCGAGTTTATATTGTATTTTATCTGAGGGGTATTTGAGTGGCATTTGAGTGGCATTTAAGTGGCATTTGAGTTTTGATTATTTTTTTACTTGATTTGAACTTTATGACATATAGATTTTGAATGTATGGCATTTAAGTTTCGATAACTTTTTTGATAGCTATATATATATTTATGTACATTGAATAGAAATTAAATATTATATGGTTGTATATATTAGAGTTTATGTTCTTGAAAAAGCCATAACATAACTTCAAACGAAGTAATAGATGAATATAAACATTCATCTGTTTGAATATAGCGTAAAATAATAGGTTTAAACTTGAGCATTAGTTCTTCACTCCATTGGGCTTTAACTAATCTTTGTGTGAGATCTTGATCCCATACCTTTTTCTTAATTTTTTTTAAAAAATGGTTAATATTTACGATTTTAGACATTTTCAAAACTGTCTCAAAATTGTTTTGAATTGTTAGTTTTAATAATGTTTTCTGATTGTCAGCATTCTGGTGTAATGAATGTGGTTGGTACTGTATGGATAGCTCTCCGTATAAAGATGCTAAAGTTAGCAAATGCTGTGTTATACAGAATAACACAGCTTGCAATGTTAATGGATATTTCGCATTTTCCTGCACGGCTACATTTTCTTTGATATACTGGTGATAAATCTCTGGGAGGAAGTCTGTTATTGTATATGGCTTTGAACTCATAATGAACTAAAATAAAAAAGTTATGTGTTAGTATAGGATGATTAAACAGTGTTGTAAAATAATTACATTTTAGCTTCGATTAAAATAGTTTTTTTATTAATTCTTACCTTATCACCAAGAAAGTTGTAGCAGTTGATGAATCAGTTGTAGTAGTTGATGAAATCAGCTGTAGTAGTCGATGTTTCATTGCTGGAGAGAATGATTTCTATGTAGAGAGAGCTGTTCTTATATAGTATAAGCCACTCCTACTCATTTAGCTTATAGCCATTAAAAACACTCACGCGAAAACTCTATCAGAATAGTGTTATTCGCGTGAAATATCCCTGTTTTATTCGCGTGAAAATTATTTTTTTTACTCCCGCGAAAGCAATGGTTTCTATTCGCGTGAAAATAAACTATTTATTCCCGCGAAAACATTGGTTTGTATTCGCGTGAAAATAAAATATTTATTCCCGCGAAAGCAACGGTTTCCATTCGCGTGAAAATGAAGTATTGATTCCCGCGAAAGCTTTGGTTTGTATTCGCAGGAAAATAAAATTTCTATTCCCGCGAAAACAACGGTTTCCATCCGTGTGAAAATAAATTATTTATTCCCGCGAAAACATTGGTTTGTATTCGCGTGAAAATAAACTATTTATTCCCGCGAAAACATTGGTTCGTATTCGCGTGAAAATAAAATATTTATTCCCGCGAAAGCAACGGTTTCCATTCGCGTGAAAATAAACTATTTATTCCCGCGAAAACATTGGTTTGTATTCGCGTGAAAATAAAATATTTATTCATGCGAAAGCGACGGTTTCCATTCGCGTGAAAATGAAGTATTGATTCCCGCGAAAGCTTTGGTTTGTATTCGCGGGAAAATAAAATTTCTATTCCCGCGAAAACAACGGTTTCCATCCGTGTGAAAATAAATTATTTATTCCCGCGAAAACATTGGTTTGTATTCGCGTGAAAATAAACTATTTATTCCCGCGAAAACATTGGTTCGTATTCGCGTGAAAATAAAATATTTATTCCCGCGAAAGCAACGGTTTCCATTCGCGTGAAAATAAACTATTTATTCCCGCGAAAACATTGGTTTGTATTCGCGTGAAAATAAAATATTTATTCCCGCGAAAGCAACGGTTTCCATTCGCGTGAAAATGAAGTATTGATTCCCGCGAAAGCTTTGGTTTGTATTCGCGGGAAAATAAAATTTCTATTCCCGCGAAAGCAACGGTTTCCATCCGTGTGAAAATAAATTATTTATTCCCGCGAAAACATTGGTTTGTATTCGCGTGAAAATAAACTATTTATTCCCGCGAAAACATTGGTTTGTATTCGCGTGAAAATAAAATGTTTATTCCCGCGAAAGCAACGGTTTCCATTCGCGTGAAAATAAACTATTTATTCCCGCGAAAACATTGGTTTGTATTCGCGTGAAAATAAAATATTTATTCCCGCGAAAGCATTGGGTTGTATTCGCGTGAAAAAATGTTGATTCATAGGATTTAATCAGTGCAACTTTACCTATTTAAGAGCCACTGTTTTCACACAGAAAGCATCCAGTTCTACAACGGCTAGCGGAGAAGCAACATCTACTAAATCTTTCATTGCAACAACTAGGAGCTCATCTTCTTTATAAAGGTAAGAGTAAAAATATTTATTTTTTGTTAGCTAACACTACTAGCTGAAGGTTTATGACATTTATGATCTTTTAAAATTAATTACAAAAAATTAAACAAAATGTTTTGTTTTTTAGAATGAATACTCAAGACGAAGGAAGTCAATCGATGAATGAAGAAGCAGGATCCCAGCAAACCCTTTCCCCATCACCTTCTCCTATCTTTGATATGGCAGAAAGTCAATTGGTGGTTGATGAACCAGAATCCCAACAAGATTTTACTTCATTCACATCTCCTACTAACAAGCTGTCTTCAAAAAGAACATCGATGAGGAAACGATCTTTTATTGATTTGACAAAAGATGATAATGAAACTGTCTCGAAGTGCAAAAAACTAGTTTTGACGGATGTTGGAGATGAAACGCTTTTTCGTCACACCAGAATACCCTTTCAAGATGCTGGAAGTAATGAACTAACCACTCTCACCTACAAGAGCGCTGGGTTAATAAACTCTCTCTCTCCAGATAGTCTAGAAAAACTTGAAGAATCCATGGAAATCCGCGAACTACCAGTACCAACAGTTATGGAGGTGTTGTCTGTTGAATTTCGTGATGAAACAAAGTGCACCATGATTTACAACTACCGAAAGGATAAGAAGATAACTCGGGTGAAGAGTGATGTTTCAACCGAAATAGGACTACTTGTTAATAAAGCTAAGCAAACACGTCCAATTGTTTTAATTTATATGGGAGAAGGAAAGACAGGAGATGCGCTTTTTTGTACTGCTGAATCTCATGGATGTAATCGAAAGATCAACGATCCATTCAACTCATTGTATGGCAAGAGTTTGAGACAAATACAGGCTTATTTCAGTGTTGCTCACCTACACGATTTTCCGACAGGAAGTGTTATAGCTTATGAGAATCCTGGAATGCTAAGAAAATGTGATACTCGTTGGAACAAGACTGCTGATGTTATAGTGGCTAATTACAGATGTATGGTGAAAGGGGAGCTATTGATTGGAGATCTTAGCATCCCTGCGCAAATAGCTTCATCTGTGGTGGCGGAAAAAAGTGGTGTAATCGTATTCAGAGGACTGAAACAAAATACGAACAACATGATTTCCTACGACATCGTTCTACTCTCAGCTCTTCAAGCTTTCATTCAAGTCTCAGAACTGTTTGATACTTCGCTACATCACGCCTGTCTCTCCTACTTTGATGAAAATGAAAAAGAGAATTGTCCAGAACAGCATATCAGAGTCTTAATCGATAACACAAAGGATGTGACTCGTCTTCTATGATGGTAAGTTTCATATCTATTTAAAGAAAGATCTGAAGTATTTTTGTAAAATTAATTCATATAACTATGTATGATAGAGTCATTAGTTACTATGTCTTTTAGATATAACTAAAGAGCGCTCCTGAGGAAGAAAATGAGAAGATCTTATTTACTTCTTGCTTGAAACATTACAAAATAATAGTTTTTATAGGTTCTGTAGTGTTTAGCACAAATAATGAGATAAGTTGTATTTTATTCATTATATTTGTTATATCAAATAAAAAATCAATTATAATAATTTATTTTAACAATTTACTTAGTAAATTAGTTCCTTGTATATGTACACCATCTATTCCTTCTACTGTATTATCTTCTATGAACTCGAAGTTAGGATAGGTCTGTATGATAAATCTCCGTATTGAGTGATCTCTCATCTCACTATCTCCTATGTCTCGTAAACTTCTAACAATTTCATCCATACTCCATCCTCTACTTCTCAGTAAACAAAAGTATATACAATAGTCGCCACATACAGTTGACAAAAAATTTTGTAGTTGTGTTTCATTACTTCGTATTGTTTCATATCCTCCATGAATACTTAGTATTTCATTTACATCCGGATAAAAGGAAACAGAACGTCCAAACGAGTCAAAAAAATCCACCTCTGAATCATTAGCGTACACAGCCAACCAATGCTCTCCGGGTTGATGAGAATAATGGGTGTTGAATACGAAACATCCTGTTGGAAAATTGCAAATTTGCTTCCAAAACTGTTCTCTAGCTCCAACATGAATCCCTACGCTTTGACATAAAACGTCTGAAGATAAGATCGAATGAATTTGTATGGTATTCATCTGTAACTTTCTGTTTAAAGCACTGCGTCGCCTCCGATAGTTAATTGAAGAATGCTATCCATCTCCAACACACCGTCTTTTACAAAGTATGCTACCAGGGATAATCCCTCCGTCGTGTTAGCGCTAAAACGAATTTCCACACTTGTTGTGACATTTTTCATAGAGTGAAAACCTTCTTTAAGAAAATCACCAGTCAAATCAAATCCATAAAGTGTAGTACCATCAAGGTATTGTTCTTTCGTAATACCAAGACTATCGCCTTCAAGCAAAGTTCCGGTAGCGTGTAGAAACTGATGATATTCTCTTCCAAAAATTCCTCTAGCATAATTTGGTTCAAATCTCCTTCCAATTGGACAATCACCAACTCTCAATACAATACTATCAACACTAGCATGCTGCATTCTATATGGATTCAAGGCGAAACGTCCGTTCATTGCGTTGTGATTAACTAAACCTAAATAAATTTGTTTAGGTTTTTGTTTGTTTTCTTCCAAAGTGATGTCGATCTGCGCAACACCAGCACGAATTCCATATAGTTTTATCCGTTTTCGATCAACAGGATAAATGTAGTTGTGACCTTCCAATGCCAAACTGAGTTGGGAGTTTTGTATTGTAGGATTCACCTTAACTTTACAAAGATGAAGTTCAAATTTATCAATTCTAATCTTCGCCCCTCCTGCAGGCGACTCATTCGCAGCAAACAAAGCTAGTTTGGCAGAGGCACGCTCAAACTCCAGCTGCATAGTAAGACCTGGTATTATTAGTTTTTTCTGCTGAAATAATGTGAGATGAGGTTTTCCAGTTAATTCTATTGTCTTTCCACCTATGATTAGAGCTCTCCTCTTTTTCTTATCAGCGGTTTTGTGATCAGTACCGTCTTTGCTAGTTGAATCATCATACAACCATCCTTCCATCTTACCTTGATATTTCTTTCTTTCTGCACTGTTTTCGAGTAGTTGTGAAAAGTAGGAGCGTAAACCGTAGTTGTTAGCGTATTCAACAGTGGTTCCTTCTATCGACATTTTCAACTCACTGAATAATGTATGCATTGAATCCCCCATCCACACAACCGCATCATCATCATTACCTGTAATATCGCTTCCATCATCTTGAACAACCGTGGCTTCAACTTGCAGAAACGAGTTGTAAAGATCTGTGTAATGTTCAGTGCTCCCTGACAAGGTTAACTCAATACTACCATAAGGATCTAACCTATCAGGTCTGATGACAACATATTCCGATCTTTCTACCGATATGTTTGTTGGTTCCGTAGCAAATACATCCAACGTTGGATTTATGTTGTAGGAAGAACCTTCCAACTTATTACCTGTTGTTCCATTTAGACTAGCCATCTTTTGCGAGTGATGAATGCTTGAAGCGTTACCGCTTAATGAATATAGATATCAAGCTCAGCTGTCTTTATACCGGATTCTACTGCTATTAAAATATACCACGATTACCAACACCTCTCCTCTTCTTTCCACCTCTTGTTTTTCTCCTTTTCATTCTATCTGGACGGACTGCTTTGAGCACATCTCCCCCCAGATCATTCAACTCTGCCAATCCCCTCTTCTTTGCTGACGCTGCAAAACTTTGACCATCGATGACATCACGCGCTACATTTCCACCTACAGACAATGCTCTTTTCCCCAAACTAATTGCTCCTCTTTTCAGCATTGGTGCTGCAGATTTAAGTAAACTTGAAAAAATACTACCAAGTCCATTTCCTCTCATATTAGGCATCACTCGTCGTCCACTATACACTCCAATTCCATTTCCAGCTTGCATCTTGTAGTACTCATCAAAAAAATCTTTTGAATCCTCAGGGGTGTATCGTACCAAACTCATTATAATTCTTTCTCTCTATAGTGAACCGTCAACACAACCTTTCCACCATCAAATGGTATTCGTTGACCGTCGTCACTCGTTATAAGTACTTTAATCATATCACTATTTAGTGATGAAGCGTCAACATAGTGAGGATTTTTAAATTCTTGATACACAACACTATTCTTCTTTCCTTGAACTGGAACTACTCTCAATAAAGGTACATTCGTATCTCCTACCATTCTATTATCAACAATGTTGGAATAAACATACAGGGATGTTAAACCGGAATTTATATCAGGGGGTGTGATATTATTGTATCTACCACGAGGGTATGTAGTTTTTGATTCAAATCCAAAAATATATGCTATATCTTTGGAAAAGCTTATGGTAGTATCAGGATCACTGTTAGTTAGTAAAGCGGTGTTGGTGATCTTGTTGTAGGAGATGGCGAATTTCTTGTCTAAATCCATTTCATTCATTCTCTTTCGTATAATCTCCTCCAACTCCTCTATACTATCATATCTTCCATTACCGATTAGGATGAAGGACTTTTCGCTTTTACCGGAGACATTAGTCTTTTCTAGATATATTTTCCCTTCGGTAACATTTTTCCAATTATTAGAATAAGTCATATCTAGCAGAGCTAGCTCCCATTTACCGCCATTGATAACCAAATATTTATACAGTCTCACTGTAAATTCGGAATTGTTATTATCAGGAAACTCTTCACCACTAGAGTTTGAGGGTAAAGTTATCAGCATCGACATTTTCCCAACGTATGATGATTATATCAAGCGTTGTTTCCTTATAAACTATTCATCTACCCACTCATTGAACTTTTCTCCATAACCTAACCACTTAACCAGAATCTGTCTTTTACCTCTTCTCATTCTTCTTCCCAGTATCTTTTCAATTCTGAAAATCGTGGGTTTTTTTACTTTTTGCAACTCTTTTTCGTAAAAGGTGCCATCAATCATCTCCTCAGCTAAATCTTTCACCCTATATACAACAGGTTTTTCATCAATAAGTACATCGGTGATTATAAAAATCTCAATCGTCCAATTCGGGGTGTATCCTCTTTCAAACACTCCTCTTGCCTTACTTATTCTCACATAATCCCCAACCTTTAGTTTTGCTTCTTGAGTTAAACTATGTTCACCTCCTTCATACACACGATTCCATACAAGTTCTTGATTTTGAAAATTCACATCATTTGGTCTCACACCTATAGCACCATGAATTGTGTTGTTGTATGCATTAACCATTTCTGGTAAAACATCAATGTATCTATCGTCATCTTTATATGTCAAATATCTATATATCTTCTCTTTTAAAGTTCTGTTAAAACGCTCCACCATTGATGCCTTTATCGTTTCATTTTCGGTTGTAAAGCGCTTGATCTTTTTTTCCGCCAGCAGAGTCTTGACATTGACGTTGTCAAACTCTTTACCTTTATCAGATTGTAAAGCTTTATAGTTTTCCCCTTCTAGTATTCTTCTCAATCCTCTTGCTACTACTGGTCCTGATTTGTTGATGAGCGGCACAGCCCAACCTTTTCTAGATAAAGAATCAATAGCAGTCAGTAAAAATGCTGTATTATTATTTTCATCTCTTCGAGATCGAACATCCATCAAATCTACCTGTAGCTGCTCCCCTATTCCAGCTACAATTGTAGGACGACGCTTAAACTTGGTTACAACTTTTTTATGTAACGTGTAGGCATCCTCACCACTCAACCATTCACGGATTCTTTTTTCTCCCTCTCGTTTTCTACGAGCTTTCAGTAAAGCTCTAGCTCCTCGTAGAGATGTATGTAATGCAGGATTGTAATACAACTCTTTTAGCGTGTCGATGTCCATGAATTAGTACCGGGAACGACCAACTTTTTCTTCTGAGTACGTGTTCGATGCGGGGATTTTCTGACAGTTGTGATTCCTTCATCAGTTAGCAGGCTTTTAAATCTACTGTAATTGGTATTTCCCGATTGTATTTTACCTCCTTCGGTTAGAACGTCTCGTAGTAAAGTTTTGGAAGTCCTAGGATTCAACCAATGTTCTCCAATTTTCAGTCTGTTCTTCTCCGAGTCGAATCTACCAATTTTACTCAGATTATTCAACATTCTGACAGCGATCGTTTGATCACTTTTTTTGTTGTTAAATCAGCTGCTTTTTTTTCAAAATCTTTTAAATTTTCGCTTTCACTATCGTGCTCATCTTCTCCATCAGTAAGAAATGTACTTCCTAGTAAGGTTGTGTCTTCAGTATCAAACAACCTTCCTTTTATTAATTCCATCCCAATATTATCATCGTCAACCACTTTCACTGATTCTAACTCATTGTCTTTATCAACATTTGGTGAAAAGACATTAGGTTTATTATCAATAACTGTGCTATTGGCCAAAGGAAAAGTAGACTCTGTCTTTTTTTTCTTAATGAGATTCCAACTATCCTTTTGTGTCTGGTTTTGGTTATTTTTAATCTTTTTGACATCAGACAAATACCTACGTAGGTTTTCAACATTTTCATCTAACTTTTCGTATGAGGATAAGTCAGAATCATAAGCCGTTTCCAGTAGATCATTTCGCTTTCGCTTCATATTTCTCACTGTTATAGCTTCCATAGGATTATAATACAATGGAGGTCTGGTTTTCTCTTCCTTTACCACTGTTTTATCATCCTTTCTTTCTGTTAATCTATAGTATTCATCTTCAGTGAGTATAAAATTACGTCTGGAGAATGTTAAAGGCTGACGATTCATCTTTTTATTGATGATAAAACAGATACAATAGGTGTTATAATAGCATCCAAAAGATTCCCTCTACCACTCTGAATCAAAATTTTACGCTTATCATCAACTCTCCCTCTACCACTAAGTTTATGTAGCTCCTTCTTGTAACGCTGCAACTCAATAAACTGCTCAGAATCAAGAGGAACATTACCTAATATAATATTTTTAACACTTTCTATCAATGATTGAAACAAATCTGAGTTAGCCTTTTCGACTATAGCGATTTTTCCTTTCTTACTCAGATCATCCAGAGCTAAAATCGCCATTCTATTTCGCATCATTCGTGTTGAGAGTTTCATCTTTATCTTCTCCCTCCGCCTAGCACACTTTTAAGTAACCCAGGAACTATATTGCTGATGATAGGTCCTAGTAGAGCGCCTAAAAATCCTCCTTTTTGCAATACAGCTTTCTTATCATCTAACGTTGATTTTCTTACTAAAGCGCTAATATCCTTCACGTTTCGCTGCAACTCATTATACTGAGATGATGTCAATGGTATCGTTCCATTTATAATAGCTTTAGCGCATTCCATTAGAGTCATAATAAACTCCTTTTTGGCTTTGGCTATAACAGACTTTTGAATAGCAAAGGTTGTATTGTTGAGCGATAACAACACAGCTGCATTTTTTGTTAATTTTTTCTCCAAAGCTTTAGACATTATAATGCTTTCGTGTTGCGTCGTTGAATAACAAAATATGATTGAGGTGAAGTGAATAGTAATTGTATTTATATCCTTTTACTTGGGTACATATAATATCATAGGGAGAACTGATGTAAAACTTCCCAATAGTCTATGTTGATCATTCGTTTGTTGAGTCGTATCTATTCGTAAATAAGAGTATGGTTTCTTTGTCGCGTCTTCAAAAGCCTCTTGTACATATTTTATTTTTGATGGAAAACATTGTCGAGCCAAATAGGAAATAGAAGAAGCATCTCTAGGGTTTTTAAAAAGAAAAAAATAATGACTATTCAAGGAAATTGTACGATTTCCTTTTAAAAACAGATTCTGAACAATAAAAAACACACTTATGTTCAAATGATGACTATGTTTTGTATACAAAGCATTAGCATCAGCTTTACCAGAAACTTCATCCATGAGATCATCAATTATCAGCCATCGATTTTTACCGTCTCTGGGAAAACTCACTGTTATATCTATCATGCCTTCATGAAAAATCACTCCTGATACATCATCAAAGGCTTTTTGGTAGGCTCCATAACAGTAGTGAATCTCTGTTGGTGGAGGGTGTGCTATAGTCTGGCTAGCTTCAATCATTCGAAAAATCGCTTGCGTCTTTCCCGATCCAGTTGGTCCTGCAATCATTGCTGTAAAAGGAGATCGCATCCTCGGGTCATAATCTTCAGGTTTCCCATTCATCATAAAAAGATGTTCATCAATCAACAGTAGTTTCATTTATGGTTCCAACAGGAGAGTTTCTCGCTTTTTGTATTTTTTCCATAGCTTCTTCATACATACTAAACTCAGTAACACCTCCAAAAGTGGAAAGCCCTACGACAAATACCAAAATTATCATAATTATCAACGCTTTACGCTTCATACTCGGTAAAACATCTATCATATCGCTTTCAGTACCATCAATAGTATCAACTTCATTCATCGGTCTCATCTCAACATCATCCTCTGTCGACATCTTAACTTCCAATAACCATACAATCTTATCACGTTTTCATTTATATACAATGTTAAAACTATCAAAAAAATCAAATGCCATACATGCAAAATCTATATACCATATAAGTTCAAATTAAGTAAAATAATAATCAAAACTCAAATGCCACTTAAATGCCACTCAAATGCCACTCAAATACCCCTCAGATAAAATACAATATAAACTCGGCGAATTCATCCAACGTCGTAACCCATTGCCTAAACTCCAAGGTCTAATCCACAAAAAAACACTTGGTAGGGAGATCTGCTCATATATTACTACTTTCGGGTACCCATCTTGTTTTGTTAATTATTTATTTATATTTGTTGTTGTTCCAGTGCACACGATCACTTTGTATACATATATATATATATGTCTATGTCTGGCGCTTTGGTGTACAATTTGAGTTTATATTATGTTATCCAATAATATTGTGTATATTTCATCCGATCATATGTGATAGTTTTCAACTGCACATTTGCACGTTGTACTTTTTAAGTATTAGGGCAGGTTGCCCAGTGGGCAAAGTTCTTGGAGTAATTGTGTTGAGTAGATCACTGGCATTGTTAGGGTAACGTTGAGCATCGTTGTAGTCTTGACTGGAAGTGTTAGTGGGTTCTAATAACGTCGACTATTATTGCACTTCAAAACACCCCTTATTGTAAGTTTTGTGTCTTTACGCTGAACATATATTGTTGTTGGTAAAGTAGAACTCTTCTTGTGCTGTGGTGAAATTGCAAAGCAGAATTACTTTGTCAATAGCAATATTCTGAGAGACTAGAATACTCTTTGAAATTGTCACAAGTCTGCCTAACACGATTGCTCAAAACTATACACGTGCTTTCTAAGCATAATTGAGAAGTAAAGTGAAACCGGATCCGTGTGCTAAGAAACAGATCTCCGTATCGAAAGAAACATGAAGTCTCTGTATCGAGACAGTAGGATGATGAAATACCGTATACAGTGGAGTTAGTAGATACTATATAACGGGTTATGCCTTGACACTAGTAAGCTACGCTACCGACACAGCTCTAGTGCTCAATAGTACAGACTGCTATTCTCAAACGGTGGTCCGCTGAAGGTACTGTGTCATCACACGGGAAAGTCCTTCACAATACTTTATTCCATAATCTATTTAGCAACACTATAAGAGGGTATTTAGCACTATCCACACAACTTCTGTCTCTTACAGTGCACACCTGCTCCTTTTATAGGAGATAAAGGGGAAAACTCATCGCCTTTTAAGAGCGGCCAATAACACAATACAAGATAAAATAATCACAAATAATAAGACATGATACAAAGTACAATAACAAAACGAGCCAATAAGAATGTATGCACATGGTGAAATAGCACTTGGCTATGCTTCATGCTCTCTTTAGTGTGGTGGAACTTTTCTATTCCTTATTTGGAAGCTCCACTTCCTAGTCTCTACTGCTGGTAGTGGCAAGGCTCTGGTCTCCATACATTTAAGGCTTTCTGACTCATAGGAGCACAGGCTTTCTGAATCAGTAATCTTGAATACTGGCCCGGGGTAGACCCAGGGTAGTCTCTATAGGTTTATATAGAGCGATACCGGGTTGATACAGGACCGGGGTACCCGGTATCCCTTTCTTAAAGGGATTTAGGTAATTACCAAAAAGGGAAAAGTTCTGACGGTACTGCAAACTCTGTTACTGTGAGTGCAAGGGTTTTAGGGGATTTTTAGGGTGGAGAAGGGTGGGGAGGGGGCCCTACATGACTCAATCACCATGCAAATCCCCCACAATACTTAGCAGCTCCAATGCTTTGTATAATCGTTCATCACCCTATAAATCAGCTTAACAATTTTCTGATTCCATGAAATGCAATGGTCAATTCTAGAATAAGGTGATGTTGAAGGAGTATTTCACAGTGCCAAATGCTTACCTAAGTTACGCATCATAAAACACAGTATCAACAGTTTCAGCTATAACTTATAACTGGGCGCTAGCAACATTTATAAAAGAAAGAGTTGTAGGGTACTAGATTTTTTTAACTGCGTAAGAGATTGTTATTATAGAATACGAATTAGATCCAAATGCTTTAGTTTGCGGATTTAAGGACAAATCTTTTAAACATACGAAGAAAAAAGGTGCTCCATTATAGCGGTTCAGGGATGCAATGATGCACAACACTGCAGTCCCAATGTTAAAAAGAACTATAAGCATTACCGTAATTGGAAACAGTGGCTTTGGTCAAGACTTGTTTTAAATAGACATAGCAATGGTTATGAACTTTTGCTACAGCAAAGGGTTCATACCCTACAACATTTGCAGACAAAAAAGCTCCCTAAAGCTGTAGTTTACAGATACAAACTCAACATAATTGTAAGTTAAACTGGCACAGGGTTCAACAAATTACTTTCTGCAATATTTTGTGAGCTACACACAATACAACCGGATTTAGGATTAGGAACTGATAGCTTATAGGTTTACCATTTCACTTTTGTCAAAGCTCTGTATTCATTTAGTGGTGATGTTTTTAACAAAGTTTTTTTATAAAAGTAGCATTGTGAACTTTAGTGGCAACGTTGTTATTTCAGCTAACTAAATAGTTTTCGAAGTAGTCATTAAACATGTTATAGTGAGACTTTGTGTCCTAAAATGGCGCCACAATTTTTCAATCGCATTTTGTTTGTACCCCAGTGTCATTTTCTGTTGTTCTTTTGTTAACCTAGCTGTCAAAATGCTTTACCATACCGTTGATAGGAAAAGTGTTAAGAACATAGACAGACAATATTCACCATCATCAATAGATATTGGTAACAAATCTGAAGCTGATCATTACGAACAGACATGTTTTACTTAAGCATATAGCTGAAATATTGTAGAGGACAAACTCTGTGTTACCAATTGTATTACCTGGTTGCTAGGAAACATTTCCATGTTGTTAGCCTCTAACTTTATATTTACATTTTACCTCCTATCAGCATTTATTAACGAGTACCACTTTAGACAAAGACATTATATAATCATGTGATAAAAGTAACTGCGAGCACTTAGCTTGTCAGTGTTACTCTGGAGCTGTATTCATTCAGTTGAATAAACGCTTTATTACACTTACTCAAGTGTTTACTTGACCACTATCTGCAGACACATACAATAAGGACAGGCTCCAATTTTCAGGAAAACAATCACTATACGACTCACTGTCAAAAAAACAGAACATTGTCCAAACGAGCAGTGGACAACAGGCAGACTTGTTTGTCAAGAGTCGTCATCCTGACCTGCTGTCAGCCAGCGATGCTGACAGCTAGGCAGTGAATCGGACGGACTGCTAGCAAGCCTGCCTAACAATACAGACAGCTTTGGTCACAGGCGCCAGAGGTAGTGCAGGTGGTTACCCTTGAACTGTCCAACTGTTCATACAAAATCCTGCACAGTGGTGGCAGCAATGGGATCTACGAATCCCTATACAAGTACCTCTTGGACAACGACAGAGCAAGACGAGCCATGGCTAGCTAGCAAGCCATGAGTATGGAAAGAGATCCTACCACTAGGATCAAGGGTCAACTGACCAAAATTTTAGAAAAAATGACAGACGCCACTCCACAACCAACTCCTTTCAAGGAGCCGACCTACAATGGCACTGGTGATGTCCAGTACTTCCCCCAGTGCCTCCAGGAAGTGTCAGAAGTTAACAACTGGGCACCAGCATCAGCCATCATTCACCTGTGGCAATCCCTGCAAGGAAAGGCGAAGCAATGTGGGGGAGGAGACATGTTTTGGGAGATTATAGACTCCTTGAAGGTAAGCTTTGGACTCATCCGCAAAGAAGCTAGAGCTAAGCTGTCTGGATTTTGGGAGGATCCAGGGCATTCACTGAAAAAGCATGCGATGGCTATAAAGACGCTCGTGACGGCTGCTCATGAGGACTCCCCCTGAGCACATAGGAACGACTACACACTGGAGCATTTCCTGAATACATTAGGAAATACTTATCTACAGAGGCACCTCCTAGCTATGCAGCCGCCCTCATTTGAGGCAGCAGTAAAAGTTGGGAATGAGTACTTACAAATTCAGCCAAGCTGTATGGGACCAAAGATTCGTAGCGTGGAGGCCGAGGAGGAGGAGTGCAAACAGGTGGAAGTTATAAGGAGGATCCCTGGAGTTGAGTCCCACTTGGAGACCCTAGCCAAGGCGCTCAGTGAGTTGACGCAGCAAGTGGCCACCCTCAAGTCAACACAGCCAGACAGCACACCAGCACGCAGCCCAAAAACGTTGTCAAGTGCTGGAGATATCAGAGGTTGGGGCACACCCAGACAGAAAGCCAAGAGAATCCCTGGCCTACCAACTACGAAAACGCCACGAACCCACAGCAGTAGGGAGACCTACTGACTGCACAAGGACACCTGAAACCAGCCCACAATACAAGTCTAGCTCTTTAATTTTCTATCGCTTCCACCAATTAGTGAGCGCAGCAGTCACCTGCTTTATTCAAAAAAGTTCAATTTTCAAAATTTTAATAAAATTCATTTATACATGATATGCTAACAAATTTATGCTCATACGAATTAGAACTTTCTGTTCTCTAAGGAGAATTAATACAAAATTGATTCCACCAGTCTAAACTACTTTTACTTTTTTTTTTTAGTTCGGAGACCATTTTTTAGTGGTGACCTTGACAGATCAACCAGCAACAAAAAAGAAACACGATAAAGGTAAAACTGATAGCACAGCTGAAAAGAAAACCAAATTTTGATAAGCCTAGCAAAAGTTGAAGCAAAAATATGCAAAAAAGAGTCAAAACACTGCAACAACAATCTAGCGCTGGCTGCACAGAATACCGAAAACTTCGGAAATCTATTTATCTGAAAATAATTAATAAATTAATTAATAGGAATAATAAAGCCCTTATTGCTTATACGAATGATCTAGAAACACTCGAAGCTACATTTTGATACAACATCAATTAAAAATTTTACAAAGATCATGAAAAAAACTTAAAATTAATTATTTATTATCAGCGCCATTTCTAAATCATTAATTACCGGCTTACTAACCTTCAATTCCACTATCAGAGAGCCCAAACAAGCTAAAACAATAATAAACTAATTAATTCAGAAGAAAAAAACAATGTGCTTGCTCCTTTCCAGAAAAAAACTACCCATCATTATGAATAAATTGCCGAAATTGAGTACAGGAAGTGATAGAGTCAAGGAGATTTGCAATTTTTTCTGTTTAGAAGGTTGTAGAGTCTTCAAACAAAAACCAAGATATAGGCACGACTCTGTTCTAAACGATGGTATAAGAATTATTTCTGTCACTTCATACAAACTTGTGCAATACGTTCCGAAAACCGGACAATTCTGAACACGAGCATTGTTCGTGAAAGACAAGCTGGACAGATAACTCCTGTCCAAGCATTGCGCGTGATAGACAAACAAAAAACTAGAAGACAGACCCAGTATGGGTGGCAAGAGGTTAGGCGTCCAGCCTACACCTTCCCCGTACCGTCACCAGTGTCGGTTCTAACTCAAAATATGTTTATCAACCTATCCACCATGGATGAGGACTCATCGGACGGCGAAGGACCACAGACGGCACCCACTGAAGCACACAGTGAGGAAGGGAAGCAGAAGAGGCGTAGGCGCAAGAAGGTGCAGACTCCTGAACTCAAGAGGAGAGAGCTTCAAGTGTTGCCTGAACCGTCAGCAGAGGCTGCCCCTCTCGCATATTGTGTGAACCAGATGGAACGCCCATACAAGTCCATCTATTACCTGCCGGGCAAGGTAGAAGAGAAGACCGTGACCTACTTAATCAACACTGGTTGCAATACCAACCTACTATCTAGGAGTGTCTACAACAAAACTGCCAGACAGTCGAAAGGCCACACTGCAAGAGCATGACTCCCAATGGCAGATGGGACTAAACTACCATTCTACGGTCCACTCAGTGTCTCAGGGCAAGTGCGGGCAGTGGCAGATACAGATACGTTTGTCATCACCCAGATCAGCGAGGATTTCATCCTCGGAATGCCATTCTTGGCAAATCAGAAGTGCCATATGGGCTTTGATCAACCAATTCTGGTCATGCAAGACCAAAATTTGGTGTGCACTAACCGCTATGGCAGGGCACTGATCTCTAAAGTCCAGGTACTCCAATAGACCGAGATCCCCCACAGACAGAGGCTACCATACAGTGTCATCTCACCACACAGAGCTACTGTCCCCAGGGCTTGATCCAGAGTTTTCCAGGTAGCCTCCTTTTGGCCACAGGTTGAAACTCGCTCGATGAACAGTGACGGGTGTTGGTCAGGTGCCTCAACCCTACTCAGAGCAAGATTTGCCTGCCAGCCGGCGAGGTAATCTGAACGTTCACCGGAGTAGCGGTCGATGAGGTACAGCCAGCTACACCCTTGGTCCCAGCCGGGTCGGGACCAATGGGTTCACCAGTGCCTGACCGCCTGGTTGAACTGTACGAGCAGGCATGTAGAATGTGCGAGAATGAGCAATAGAAGGGACTGCTGAGAGGACCGCTCCAGAGGTACGAAGCCGTGTTTAGCAAGCACAGTGGAGACATTGGTCGTACTGATCTTGTGAAGCATTCGATTCCCGTTGCTGAAGGCACCAGGCCTGTTCAGTTGCCTCCTCACAGGTTAGGAATCTGAAAAAAAGGTTGAAGCTGAACGACAGGTGAGGGACCTGCTGGAAAAGGGACTGACTGAGCTCGCAGATGGTGCTTGGAGCCCCCCCCCCCCCTCCCCCGTTGTTCTGGTACAAAAAAAAACCAGACATGGCGATTCTGTATTTATTATGGGACGCTTAGTGACGTCATTAGGCAAAATGCCTATCCCATACCCAGGATAGACGAGTTCCTCGATGCCCTGGCTGGCAGCAAATACTTCAGCGTGCTCGATCTGACCAGTGGCTACTGGCAGGTCCCTCCGGATGCAGACATCAAGGAGAACTCAGCCTTCGTCACCAGGAATGGACTGTGGCGTTGGAAGATGCTCCCGTTTAGGCTGACCTCAGCCCCGCCATGTTACAGCATCTGATGGAAAGAGTGCTGCCAGAGTTGCACTGGAAGACGCTGCTGCTGTACCTGAATGATGTGATAGTGATCGCCCCCGACTTTGAGACCGACCTGCATCAACTGGGAGAGGTACTGAGTAGGCTGCAACAGGCCAACCTGAAGGTCTAGCTGTCCAAGTGTGAGCTCCTGCAACAACAGGTCAAGTACCTTGGGTACATAGTGAGTGCGGAGGGCATAGCTACCCAGAGAAAGTGCGAGCCGTGGCCGAATGGACACCCCCCAAAGACGTTAAAGGACTACAAGCTTTCCTCAGCACAGCAAGGTACTACAGGCAGTACTTACCTGAGTATGCCACCACTGCTAAGCCGCTGACTGTCCTGGCCAGCAAGGGCACTCCCTGGAAGTGGGAAAGACAGGAGAAGGTAGCCTTTGAGCAACTCAAGCAGGGACTTGTGCAAGCACCAATACTAGGATACCCAGATCCTGCCAAGACCTTTATCCTAGATACGGATGCCAGCGCCGTCAGATTAGGGGCAGTGCTATTCCAAGTACAAGAGGGCCAGGAAAGGGTAATTGCATACTACAGCAAAACCCCTGCACCCGCTGAGAGGAACTACTGCGTGAGCCAAAGCGAGCTACTGGCTGTCATAAAGGCAGTCAAGCACTTTAGGCTGATACTCTAAGGCCGAGAGTTCAAGCTCCGCACTGACCACGCATCCTTGAAGTGGCTATGCCGACAAAAGGAGCAATCAAGTCAGATAGCGAAGTGGCTAGAAACTCTCGCTGAGATTGTGTACAAACTCGAGCACAAGGCTGGCAGTCAGCATGAAAATACGGATGGGCTGAGTAGGCGTGAGCCTTGTATGGACTGTCGACAGTGGAGTGCCATAGAGCAGTGTGATGGTGGGCCGACCCATGCTGAACTTGCCACAGCCCTTGGACCAGAACTCCAGCCAATTAAGCCTCCTATTCTAGAGGACGTGCCCCCGAGGTGTCGTCAGGAGGAGCCAATGCCACCGAAAGACAGAGAAATTGACCCCTCAGGGCAGTGTATAGTCACCAGTATGGAACTGGTCAAACAGCCGCGGAGTGGCCAGAACCCAACAGCCAAAATAGATGAGGAGGTCAACAGAGGCTGGCGGATAACTAAGAGAGAGCTGAAAGAAGGCAGTAGGGAACTGCGGGCACTGTACGGTCAGAAGAAAGCCCTGAAAATGCAGCCTGAAGTTATTCTGACCATCCAGATTGCTCCCAGAGGCCAAGTCCGACAGTGCGCTGTCTGTCCGTCAGCCCGACGTTGACAGGTAGTGTGGGAAACCCATGGGCTAGCCCATGTAGGGGGAACCACACTCGGAACAGAATACAGCTCGACGAGTACTGGCCAGGGATGTCCATCAAAGTACTACGGTTGGTTAAATCCTGTGAAGTTTGCCAAGTGGCAAAAAAGAGGGGGTGCAACCCCCCCCCCCCCCCCAGGAGAGGCAGAGGATGCTCGCTGGCAGACCTTTTCAGAAGGTAGCCGTAGACCTGGTGGGACCGCTACCTGAAACCAGGAGGAAGAACAAGTGGATCTTGGTGTTGTCGGACCACTTTACCCGATGGCAGGACGCCATTGCCATCTCGGATGCCACTGCCCCTACAGTGGTCACATCCCTAGATAAGAGAGTGTTCTGTTATTGGGGTTTACCTGAAGAATTGAAGACAGACCAAGGAGCACAATTTGAGTCTCAGCTAATGGCCGAGCTGTGCACCCTGTGGAATGTGCAGAAGACCCGCACCACCCCGTACCACCCACAGGGCAATGGAGTGGTAGAAAGACAGAACAGGACTTTGGGTGACTCGCTGAGGGCACTTCTGCTAAGGTGCCGGCAAGGAGAGTGGGATTTGCTACTGCCCCAGGTGATGTGGGCATGCTGTGGCACTCCGCACTTGGCCGCCGGGGAAACCCCCAATTACCTCATGCTAGGCAAAGAGGTAAGGCTGCCTGACCAGCTAGACGGCAGGCAGGCACCACTGGACAAACAATTGGAGATAGAATACGGAATGCAGGAAGACCTAAAGGCAGCGCACGACTTATTCCGAGAGCAACAGGCCAAAATTTGACAAGAAGACTCCAAGGAACTCTTGCTGTTTGGGCTGGATGACCTGATAGTCATAGAAAACAAACGACGGGTCAAAGGCAGTAACTCCAAGTTACAGCCTAGCTTCGTGAAGTCATACCGAGTGATAGAGGCCTACCCAAGCCACAGATATAAGCTAGAGAAGAACTACCAAGTTTCCATACAAAATGAAAAACGGCTAAAGGAATACCACCCATGCCAAGAAGTCTGGCAAGTTGCCTTGCGGCCGAACATGAAAGGTGCAGTCAGAAAAAGGGGGAGGTCTGAAGCGCCCGACATTAGACAGCCACCAGAACCTGCTACCCAGCCTACAGAGGCAGTAGCAAGACCAGAGAACGAAACCACGGTTCAGCTAGACCTGCAAGCCCTAGAGTGCCAGCTAAGCCAGCTGCCAGCAATGCTAGAGCAAGCAAGGAGGTGAGCCGGCATCCAGGAGTCCACAGACAGGGGCTGGGAGACAATACCAACTGGCAAAATGAGACTGAGTAGACAAGAGCAATGGGAGAGAGATAGGGAGTGGCCAGCCTTACCAAGCACTGGTGAGCCCACTCCACCTCCCGCTCCAGACCCCATTGAGCTGCCCAGTCATACCAACGATCAAAAGCTAAAGAGTGAAGAACCAACTACTAGTGAAAGGCCAATTAAGACGGGCAGGCCTAAGAGAAATACTAGGCCACCGTCAAAGTTGGTTGACTATCAGTGCTATCAGATGGCTAGAGATGATGCAGAATCTGAAAACAATTGTGTGCTGCAGCCAGCAAAAACAGGACAGTTTTCACCACCTCCCAATTTTTGTAACACTCTCAAAGAATTAATACTGGAGTTGAAGCAATGTTCAGGAGACAAAGGACTGCTTGGTTCACTGGCAGAAGCCAAGGGATACTTGCAAAAATTAGCCAGTAACACAAATAAGTCACACACAGGCAAACTCACCTCAGATGATGAAAAAATCTTTCCACCAGTCCAGCGAAGGCCGAGGGAAGACAACAGCCAAAATGAATTTATCCATGGAGCAACCGGGGCCATAGACAAAACCAAGGGCAATCACTATATGGAGAATAAAGCACCCTTGGGACGTAGGCGCCAATTGCAAAGGCCCGCCAGTCAAACTATAGCGAGAGTCACGTGCTTCGATGACATAGGAGAGGAGAGAGTAGATCTCTCAAATAAAACAATGGGTTTTGTAACACAAATCCAGAATTGCCTCGAGCAAACTAAAGTGCTGCCACTTGCTTACAAACCATTGCCTGGAATACACAAGCTCACTCTACTACCCACTACAGAGTTAATACAGATGCCTTGCACAGCAGTGGATGCTATGAAGGAGAAGGGATAGAAATGCATGGATCTGTCTATTGAGGAGGATGCTAAAGTGGCTGATGAGCTGTTAGATGAGGAGTATTTGATGACAATAGCCAGTGAGTTAGAAAAAAGACAAACTCAGTGTAATCATGTAGTGGCTACAAAGAAAGAGACACAACTCCGGTCAAAGTGTAGTCAAGAGTTGCCCACACCGCAGGAGGAAGAAGAGATCACCACCACGAACAGAAACAAAGAGAGGATAGCAGACGATTGGATAGGAAGAGACCGGAACTTCCCAGACTAACAGAGGAACCTGACAAGATGCTGCAATGAGCCGAGGAAATAAAGCTCAAAATCAAGGATCTTGAACGTCGCCTCCAGTAAAGGAATTAACAATAAACAATCAAGTATCGAGCCACCTAACTGGGCTTTTACCTACCGTTTTATGTGTGCAAACTTATCTATCTGTTCTATATTCTGTAAATTTGCCTCAAGTTCTAAGCAATTATTATATTTTTATTATATTTTATTCATATTTTCGGGCTTAGCCTTACAACCACATGTATACTGGCGCTTGTCATTTCCCCTGTACGTTTGCATTGGTCACCTATGTCGACCAATAGAGGGGGTTGTGTACAGGACAAACTCTGAGTTACCAATTGTATTACCTGGTTGCTAGGAAACACTTCCATGTTGTTAGCCTCTAACTTTATATTTACCTTTTACCCCCATCAGCATTTATTCACAATTACCACTGTAGACAAAGACATTATGCGATCATGTGATGTAACAGTTTATGTAAAAGCAGCTGCGATCACTTAGCTCGTCAATGTTACTCTGGAGCTGTATTTATTCAGTTGAATAAACGCTTTACTACACTCACTCAAGTGCTTACTTGACCACTATCTACAGACGCATACAATAACGACAGGCTCCACTGCTGAGGAGGACAATCGCTATACTACTCTCTTTCGAAATAGCAAAATATTTTCCAAACGAGCAGTGGACAACAGGCAGACTTGCTTGTCAAGAGTCGTCATCCTGAATCAGAATCTGAATCTGAATCAGACGGACTGCTAGCAATCCTGCCTAACAATACAGACGGCTCTTGTCAGAGACGCCTAGAGGTAGTGCAGGTGACAACCTGTGGAACCGGCCAATAGTTCATGCAAAATTGTGCACAATATTTCCAAAGCCAGCTAAATCAGCTTTAGACCAGAATAAAGATTTTTTTCCTTTGAAAGCTGCTAAAGCAGACAGTCATACAGTTTGGGCTGCTAGCAAATCATTGTAGTGGTTGACAACGGATTGTGAAAGTTCCAACAAAATATCTGATAAATTATTATATCAGTCTGAGGGGAATGGATTAGCCAACAATTTAGTAATAATCAAAATCAGTGTATTGTAGCAGTTTCACATGAGCTACTGGGAACGGGAAAGTTTTGGATCAGCGAACACTCCGCTGGTTATTTTATCATCTCTCTGTAATTGAGGTCAAGCCAACCGGCTTTCTACTAGTTGATCTATGACCAGGATCTACTCTGAACGACAGACATTACCAAACAATGTTGAGACCTTGACTCAGACAAACTGCACCGGTGGTCAGATTAACATTACTTTCTACAATAACTTTGTTTAGCAATACACCAGTAGTTATACCAATTCCACTAGACTTCTGCCTTCTCAGAGGCAGTGCAATTTCTTCATTGTCACACATTCCCTTATTATGAATGAGCCAATCATGCAACGCAAAACAGTGAACAAAAAATTAAAACTAAGTAAACACCAAGAATGTAAGCAATAAAAATCAATCAGTCCGTTGACAGATGGCTCAGCTGTTTGGCTAAAGTCCTAGTCCAATAGGAAAAAGGAAGCAGTCACTTCATTTAAGGTAAAATTTTCTTAGTATGTGGTCTCAGCTCACAGTTGAGAAAAGAGGTGGCATCTAATGGAGATTCTTAATTCTGGAATCTTCAGGCTTTCACATTTTTTTATCACTGCCCAAGTTGGTCTGGACTATGATCCATTAAATGCCCTTTTCCCTGTTATGGTGGACCGTCAATGTTGATGCAAATGTGAAATAGCAATGGGATTTTAGTTAGGAATAGGCTACATATGCTATAATAGAGGAATTGCAAAGCGAATAACAATGAGGCTCATTGAAATAGAGAAGGAAATCTCAGGGGTGAGTGAGAGGAAAATGGTGGAAGAGGACAGGAGTAATATTGAGTGCTTCTAATAAACTCTCTGACAGTATATCATTTATCATCTTTATCCTTGTGTATTGTTTTTAAAACAAACTGACTTGATTTTTCCAATCAGCAAATTTCAATTCTGTTTAAACTTCATTGCAATGATGTTTTGGTTAATTTTGAATCTCAAGTTATTTGCTCTAAACATCAATACGGTTAGCACGTATTCCACTCCAGAGTCATGCAGAGGCGCATCATCACATATAAATTGAGACCTAATCGCTTGTTTGTATTTTCCTTATCAATAATCCATTTTAGTTAATTGGTTTATTAATAACATTTTTTGCGAAGCACTGCACTAGTACCACCATTGAGCACCAATAAAACACTTTCAGTGTTTGTAGGTTGTTAGACACTTTTACTTAAACAAAATTGTTAATTCAATCTGGTTTTGAAAATTGTGCAAATCATTTATTTATCTGCTTCTAAGCAACACACTAGATGGCGCTGTTAAAATTTAAGCTTTGATAATAGTTCTTCCAAATCATGGATTAGAAACCTGCTCAGCACAAACAAGTTATTATAGTGTTTTGTTAAAACCCGTCAAATCGTCTTACACCCAATCCTCAATTTTTTCTGGTAATTTTTTTGTCTCTTGAGTCGTTGCAAAATGTTGGTCTGCAATCTGTAATTGTTTGTCTAATTGGTGGGTTCACCTTATATGGAAGATTTGACACCCTTAAACAGCAAATGAAAGGAGCCTCCCATCCACATGACTGCAGTATTATCGTTGCCAATAGTATCAGTTCCGTGTTTTTTGGCAACCGTAACTTTGAGTTGCAAAGATGAGTTGTAAAAGGACATGTAATCCTGGTTTCTACCGATAATACTCGATTCTACCAAGCCGCGAGAGTCAAACCTGCCAGGGTCCGATAATGGCGTATTCGAATCTACCAACCGAAGCATCTTTAGATGTGGTCGTGAACTCTTCCTAATGAGGAAATATGTTATAGAGAGAACCCTCCATCTTGTCCCACACTGTATCATTAAGACCGATTATCTCTTGAGTGATGATTGTTTGAAGCAATATTGCGTAATGAGGTCAGATCTCACTTACCTGTTTTCTAATAAGTGCTTTGCTCGCTAAAGTATAGATTGGCTACACCTGCCAAATTCTCTTCTCCTAGAAGTTGATTTTATTTTCCTGTTGACACGATTCAATTGCCTCATACTAAAAACATGCCCTGCAAGATCGCTGAGCTCATCAAGTCTTTTCTTCTTTGCCAAAGATGCCAAAATGTCTCCGTCAATGATGTAACATGCGACGTTGCTGCCGACAGACGGCTTTCTTTCACTGAAGCTTATCACTCCTCTTTTCAGCAGGGCATTGTCGATTTGATTATGGTACAGGAAATACCACTTGATCTATTGATGCTTATACCAAAAATTATTTTTTGTCCAAGATACACTACAGTTTTGTTCCCAGATTGAATTTAGCAGCACTTCTAGAAAAAAAGATCTTCGGAGTTTCGGATGTGTATCAAACCATACTCACAGTGTCTCCCTTTGTCTAAAGTGAGCCGTCAGGACAACTTTTCCATCAGCAAATGGTGTCTGCTAGCCGTCATCACCGGTTATAAGCGTTTGGGCAAAATCACTATTCAGCAATGCAGCAATGGTGTAGTGAGGGTTTTTAAGCTCTTAGTTTACAGCAATAGTTGTTTCCCTTGCACCGGTACTACTCATAGCAAAGGCAAACTTGTACCACTTTCCACTCCTTGATCAACAATGTTGGAATAGACATATGGAGAGGTTAGACTAGAATTTATGTTGAGCGGTTGACGTCGACATATTTACCTTAGGAAGTCTAGTTGAAAGATATGATGATAGTTATTATTTTTATGCACAACTGAAACATAGTTTGATTTCGTATATAAACATGTGTCATGTGTTGCACACGAATATTGTAGCAAACTGCTATCTGCATCAAAAATGCCGGGGGAAAAACTGAAAATGCTTTCGATAACACCCAAAACATTTTTTGACAGGAACACAACATTCGACTGACAATTAATTTGACTCATTTAGACCTCAAAGGTGTAAGCTACGTTTTTGAAAAAAACTCAATGTTGTATCGGGGCCGAGGTTTGTCAGTAAACTCAAGTTGGTCCCTTTTTCATAGATGGCTCACTTGTTAGCCATACTCATTTCACAAATTATCTTTCAAATAATCTCATTACTGCCTCAAACATCATCAACAAAGGTTTCTCTTTCACGTGCATTTCAGGTTTCGTCGCCAAACACTCTCTTTTTCATTTTTATTTTCCCGTTAGCGTGTAACACATGACTAGAGAGAGCGGCAACATCTGGTGAAAGAAGTGAAACCATGTCATCAGTATTTGTACTATCAAAGGCTTTAGTTTTTAGCAGGATTCAAGTAATTCGACGGCTGTTGGTTTTTCTCAATTTGGTTCACATCACTCAAATAGCTTTGCATGTTTGACCATGTTTGTACTCAAACAAATTAGTTTTGCTTGCCAATTCAAACAAAGCATATTGCTTTCGCTTCATATTTTTCACCATTGTATTCTGCAACAAGTTTTAATTTGAAGCTAGCACATTTCTTTTTTCTTCTGTCGGTTTTTCATTGCCAATTTTTCTCTTTAATCTAGAAGATGTCCAAGGTTGAAAAAAATGGTTTATTGATGACTATCTGAAATACCCGGCGGTGCCCGTGGAGATAACATAAAAAGTGCAAAAGCGATGTTAGGGTATCAAGAGAGCTAATGTTATGGAGTTGATATGAAGTTTAGACTTGCCATTTGGCTTGAAGATGCTCAGTTTGCCCACATGTTTCGAGCATTATGTAACTGTTTTCACCAAATTCGCTGCCGAGCATCTAACATTTGGAATTTTTTTGTCCGCATTAATCCTAATTTTTAGTCGCATGGGTGTGCCAACTTCCTTTTTGCTTCATAAAATATTTGAATCTATTAACATAATTACACAACATCTGCAGAACTGCAATGGTTGTTCCACGCTATATGACAATTGCTTTCCCTATTGCTCACCACCACCCATAACAACAACTTCCAAAAACGGGGACTTACCTCTTCAAAGAGATGAAAGCTGCACCTCTTTCGTAATAGCTCAAGTCTAGATAATCCAATAGGTAAAAATCTTTATTGTAGGTTTGACGTCCCCACCAGAAGAGATCGTCATACCGCATGGGTTATAATTCTAAAAATTAGCAAACTGCTTCGCAGTAGTTTTGCCTTTAGTGAAAAACCAACTCAAAAAACCTGGTGAATCTTTAAGTGCTTGTGTTTTAACTTTCCATATCAATACACGCTTAGTGGCTATGCAACCAATTGGTTTATATTTCAGAAATTTATTTGAGAATGCTGCGTCAACTATGTAAGTAAATCAATAAAACATGCACTGTTCATGGTGTGGCAATCACAAAGCAATCGTAACCAAAATTCACATTAGTTTTGATTTTCTCTGAATTTACATAAACGCTGTGGAGTTAGAAAAAAGCTGTTTGAAATATTTGAGCCAGTTTATGGCATGCTGAGTAGCAGGTAAGTTCAAATATTATTAAAACTACAAATTGTGTACAAAACTTGCCCAAAATAAAGATTAAGTTCCTCAAATGACATTTTTTGTAATTTTCTTATGCAATTTTTGTTTAATGTCTTGTATCTGTTATCAACTGCCTAACATTGATATTTCAACTATGGTGATTATTACCAATGTTGCGCAGAGATATGTTGATTAACTATTATTAAGAAGTTGAAGTGTGTTCGCTCTTGTTAAAACCTCCTTCAACTTGGAGAAAGCTCTCCGTTGGTCCTGTGACCACACAAATTGTTTGTGTTTGCCCTGCAATAGACGGCGAAGAAGTTCTGCTTCAGCTGAAGGGTTTGGGATAAACTTAGCAATATACGTAATGTGACCCTGAAAACGTATGACTCCCTCTTGTGCAATCGCAATTTGTGAATGGCTTTAATCTTCTTTGGATCAGGTTTCACTCCTTTGGATGTTAGGATGTGGCCAATATATTTGCACTTATCTCTGTTTAGCTTCAAACCAGTCTCTCTAACTGTAACAAGCACCTTTCTCATGTTATCGTCATGATAAGCTCTATTCTTTCCAAAAATTGCTATCTCATCAGCCACTACAGCAACTCCTTCCAAGCCCTCAGCGTATCTGCAAGCGTCGTTTAAACTCCTCCGGTGCTCTGGATATTCCAAAGAGCATCCATCGGTATCTGTACCTTCCGTCTGGAGTCAAAAAGTTAGTCAACTCAGGAGACTCCTCTGCTAAAACAACCTGTTAAACCCGCTCTTTGCATCGCACACTGAGAAGCACTTTGCCAAGTTGAGTTGTGGTAGAATATCATCTAAAGTTGGCATTTCCACAAGATTACGAAGAATGGCTCTATTAAATTTTTGAGGATTGATGCAAATACACATGGTTCCGTTTGGCTTCCGCACAGGTGAAATATGGTTGACCCAAGCTGAGGGCTGGGTCACCTTCTCAATTATCCCTTTAGCGTCGAAATCCTTCATCGCCTCTTCCACTTCCTTTTTCATTGTCAGTGGATTCTTCCTCGGGCGTACCTGCACAGGTTTCACAGACTTGTCCAGCTCTATAAAATATTCACCTGGCAGGCACCCTAGCCATCAAAAGCATCTGCAAGCTCTTGCCAAGTGCTTTCAAGGTCAATTGGCCACCTACCACATTAACAGACTCCGCTAAATGCAGTAGCTTCATTTCTAAACACGCTGTTCCAGAGAGCAAACTGAGTTGACCACTGTCAAAAGCCAAGAACCGTAGTTGAACTGTTGTTTCCCCACTATCAACCAGCAAATGACACCATCCTTTTTTCACACAAACCGTCTCATCATACATTGACAGTGTAGCTTTGGACTCATGAACCACAGGGCTGTCCAAGATTTTGTGATCCTTTACAGTCAAAAGATTGCATATTACATAATTGGGTCGTCTGATACAAATTTTTTCAGTAGTCTGTGACAATCACTTACTAGCTGAGTCGTGACAATCACTTACTAGCTGAGTAGTGTCCATCACTTACTAGCTGAGTCGTTTCAATCACTTACTAGCTGAGTAGTGTCCATCACTTACTAGCTGAGTCGTGTCAATCACTTACTAGCTGAGTAGTGTCCATCACTTTCTAGCTGAGTAGTGTCCATCACTTACTAGCTGAGTCGTGACAATCACTTACTAGCTGAGTCGTTTCAATCACTTACTAGCTGAGTCGTTTCAATCACTTACTAGCTGAGTCGTGACAATCACTTACTAGCTGAGTCGTTTCAATCACTTGCTAGCTGAGTAGCATCAATTTGTAAAAAAGAGTAATGTTTCCTTGTCCCTTGTCTGAAAGCCTCTTGTCCATAGTTCATTCTTCTGGAAAAGCATCAATTAGTCAAATATGTAAATAGTTGATGGAACTCAGGAGTTTTTAGAAAAACAACAAAAGCCTTGTAGGGATTTTTAGCATTTATTTTCTAAAACAGACTCTGAACAATAAAAATGACGCTTGTTTTCAATCGAGTGTTGACTATGTTTCATATACAAAGCATTGACATCAGTTTTGCCAGAAGCTCCATCCAGCAAATTAACTATAAAAATTTTTCTTTGTTCATCTCTGGGGAAACTTGTTAAATATCTATCATTGTGTTAAAAAGTATCACCCCGGATACCTCTTAAAAGGCATTTTGATAGGCACCATAACAGTAATGTATTGCTATCAGTGGATCTTCCCAAATTGCATGCATCCTCCCGGATCCCATCTATCCCGCAAATCATCCCCATAATAAGCAACTGTATCCTCAAGCCAAATCCCTCTGCACTACCATCCATAAGGAATTAGATGCTCTTCATCCACATATAGTTTTGTTTATGATTGAAACTAAAGAGTTTTTGTCTATTCTATTTTTTCCATAGCTTTTTCTTAAATGCTAAACTTGGTAAGTCTTCTAAAAGTAGAAACACCTATGACAAATACCAGTTTCAGCATAACTATTGCTGCATTTTGATTAGGACTCGATCCAACATTTTCTACAATTTCTCTTTTACTACCATTAAAGGTATCTCTTTCACTCATCGCTCTCTACCTTACTCCTTTAATCTCTAAACGTCTTGCCTATTGATAGCTTTAAAATGAAAAAGTCATTTTATTGGTATGCCAACCATATTTAAAATTACCTAGATATGTTGATCAAACAACAAGCAAAATCGCGATACAAACCTGGATGTAAATATCCGCTGCACAATGAATACAAAGACAATAATCATAATCATATACAATATAAGACAATAGAATATCAACTGGGGTAATCAACACCTTGAGCAGGTTCTCATCGATCAAAGAGGCACTTGAAACCAGGAGAACCATTGTGTCCTCAGGCACCAGTATGGAGATCTGCTTCTATGATCGTACTAGTGGTCAAATCATATGGACGCAGGGGCACACTATAGCTGAGCAAAGTCCAGAGAAAATGGATATTTCTTATCATGGGCTGAACTGATTTGTCTACAAGTAGAATATACACACCTGGCTACCAACACTTTCATTGGTCTGACTTTGTTGCATCATTGACTGTCTATCTTCTTCGATGTTTCTTTCTTGGTCATCATGCTGAAACCAAGTTAATGAAATCTATCATTCATCAGGCTATGTTGACTCCAGTATGAAATATTGACCAATGGAACAACACTTCATTTCTTTTTGGTCAAACATGTTTAATAAGAATAATTTAGATGTTTAGGTTTCTAAATATTTATTGCAGCATTTTTTTACAGTGTCACTATAGAGAAAGGTCCTGATTTTCTGACGCAGCTCTCAAAAACATCTGCGACAACTGATCAGTTCAAATGCAACCTGGAAACAACAGTACATGTCATCTCTGTAAGTTTTTGTGATACTCATGGGGACGTCATAATGTAATAGATTTGCCTCTTCTATTATCTTCCACAACGGATTCTCTATCTCTCTCTTCCGCTCCTTTCTCTCTATCTCCAACAACGTTAACAACTCACGAGTCCTCGACTCAAACGTAGCAGAAATGTGTTTATCAGAATATAGACTTTATTATGTTCACAAGCAAAAGGGTACTTATACAATAATCACTCTACAACAACTGCCTGCCCAAGGCACAGCAGCTCTATTTATAGAGAAAAAGGTACAACTTCGTTACCTTATTAGGCATGACAAATCATAATACAGAGTACAAGGCAATTGCCAATGGTAACATAGAATACATAATCATAACAATAAATAGTCCAATCATGTAGCAAGCACATGGTGTTTTGCCCTGGGCACTTATTGCCGCTCTTTTTGGTAGCTGGTAACCTTCCATTCCTTATAAGGATAGACCATTTCCTATCCTGTGATTCTGGGAGAAGGAACGCTCCGATTTGGATTCTGATTGCTGCATCACGTTCAGGAGACCTCAGGCTATTTGAATAAATGTAGTTGGATCCCGGGTCGGGGTCAGGGTAGGTTCGGGGTAGGTTCGGGGTCAGTTCGGGGTAGCTAATTTGGCTATATATAAGGGAATAAGGTTTGGGGACAACTAATACCTACTTTTCAGGGGATTCGGAGAATCTCCGGAGGGGGGGGGGGGTAGAGTTCGGGGGGGGGGATAATGATTTATGACTAAGGTCACCAGGGGTGTAAGGGGGGGGTTTGGGGGGGGGGGTTAACACTACCTGTCACACAAATCTCCCACATACTCCGCTTCATTAGCGACGAAGTCTCTAATTAAAATATATATATAGACAAGAATAACTGAGGGGTGTGGGAGGATGGAAGAGTTGTCTCTTACTCGTTTTCTCTCTCATTTTTGGGCGGCGACTGGGGAGACAAAGATGGGTTGCCCGGGATGACCTTTTTTAGGGTGGTCCACCTATTCCGAGCCATGGTAGATTCGGACTCACTCTCTGAGGTTTGGAGTGGCTTGGGGGGGTCTTTGATACATTGACTGTAGCTGCGCTGGGGAAGGGGTGTCAAGCTGGGGATCGTGTTGGTTATTAGTAAGTGGTTGGGGGGTAGGGGAAGAGGGGGAAACTCGTCTAGGGTGAGTAAGGGGGGTGACGATTCATTATGGGTTAGGGCCAGGGGATCGCAAGCAGTAGAAGGTTCCAAAACCCAGTTGTGGTGAGCAGTTAACTCATTATCTTGGCTGCTAGTAGCGACTTCTACTGGGGGGTTGATAGGCAACAGCACCTCTTCTTGGTTACTGGGGGGAGGTTGACACGCAACTAAGCCGGCCTCGAGGAGTAAATCATTATCCTCTGGCTCTAGTTGTAAGGAAAGTTTGTAGTTGCGGGCCGTCATTGTCTGTAGGTGGTGAACCAGCAGCTGCAGCAAGTAAGCGGGTTGCTCGGTAGTGGATTTAGATTGCAGAGGAGCTGCACTTTCTTGACTGTCTGACTCCACATCATCCCGTTCCACTTCTCGGGAGTGGTTACTCATGGCAGTGGGGACAGGAGGGGGTGTTTCAGGGGGGCTCTGTAGCCACGGGGTTTCGAACGTGGGTGTTAAGCTGTTCGGAGTAGGTAGAGCAGGTCTTGGCAATTCTTCTAAGTTGAGGCACGGGGGTGTGGGGTCCTCAGTCTTAGTGGTGAAGGCCGTTAATTCGGCTATCAGTGTCATCTTCTCTTGATATTGTTGTTCGAACAATTGCTCCGGCTCACTAGCTACTTGATGGCACCAGGGCTCTCCATAGCGTTGGGGTGGTCCCACGTTACGCCTAGGGCGACCAGTAGGTGCAGGGGCTATGACAGGGGGTGGTGTGACTGGTGGGGGGGCAACTCCCACATTCGGGGTCTGGCTCCTATTTCGGCCAGTTCTTGGCCGATTTGTACGAAACTCGCTGGGGGTGTTGAGGAGGGTCTCTGGTAAGGGTTGCTGTAGGCGAGGGGGTGTACGTTCCTCTAGTAGGGGAAGTGGGGGGAGGGCAATGCTGGGAGAAAGCGTGGTGGGATCGGGAGCTCCAGGAGGGGTAAGGGAATGTCTTGAAGGGGAGGGGGGGGCTTCTTCTCCTGCGGGGGGCTGCGCCACGCATGTTGGGACGGCGAGCTGGCTCCATGGCTGCTGGAGCTTGGCCGTAGGGCTCAAGGCAAGCTTTATAGGGTTTGAGGCGGCTACCATTTTGTACCGAACGTTGTCCATGTCGGTCGATTAAGTAGGTGTGGTTGCTGTAGGCCTCTTGGATGATATAGGGCCCAACGAACTTGGGTTGGAGTTTGGGGCTCTCTCCTTTCCTTCGCCTCTTGTTCTCTAGCCAGACTTCATCTCCTGGTCGAAATAACGATGGCTCCTCTCCGTCGTCTCCCCTAGTCTGCTTTTGTTCCATTCTCAGTGCCTCATGGACATCCTCTAGTCTCTCTTGCAGGGCTCGGGCATATTCGTGCACTGGTACGGACTCTAGCAAAGGGGGGTGGTAGGTCAGTTGGTCAGGGAGGCGCAACTCTCTACCCATCATAAGGAAGTTGGGCGTTTCACCAGTAGTAGAGTGGGGGGTAGCGCGAAAAGCTCTCATGATTTGGGGGAGGACCAGGTCCCATTCTTCAGGGCGTCTCTTCAGGAGGAGAGAACGTAAGGCGTCTCCGAGGACTCTATTTTTCCGCTCCACAACTCCATTGGCCTGAGGGTGATAGGGGGTAGTGCGGGTTTTGGCCACCCTCCAAATGGTACAGAGTTCTCGCATCAGGCTGGACTCAAATTGGGCTCCCTGATCGGTATGCATTTGTTCGGGTAAACCGAAATAGCTAAACACATGATCGTCTAGGGCGGTGGCCACTACTGGGGCTGTAGCGTCTGGGAGGGGAAGGGCGTCCTGCCAGCGGGTAAAATGATCCGTTAAGACCAAAATCCACTTGTTACCACGCTGGGTCTCAGGAAGGGGACCAACTAGATCTACCGCTAGTTTTTGCCAAGGCCGGCCGGCATACATGCGTTGTCGTGCGGGGTTGGGTTTGGTCCCCCCATGTTTAGCACGTTGGCACGTCTCGCAGCTATTGACCGCTCGCCGTACATCGGCTGTCATGCCGGGCCAGTACCAGGTGAGATTCAACCTCTTGAGTGTTCGTTGAATACCTTGGTGGGCCATGACGTGGGTCTCCCACACGACTTTTCCACGCAGACTGGGGGGGCACACGGCGCACCAGTGAGACCGGGTTTGGCCGGCATGGTGTATCTCCAGTACACCATCCGGGCGGATTTGCATGGAATGTCTCCTCTTCTCCAATTGGCGCAACTCATTGCTGCCGAGCTCAAGCTGTTGGGGGTCTACGGGGGTATTATTTTGGATAGCTTCATACACGACAGCTACGGGGTGACGGCCGGTCTTTTGAGCTTCCATCAGATCTGTATCAGGGGGTGGTGGACGTGGACGGGCAATGGCAACTACCCGGGGGTCTGAGGGAGGGGGGGGGGAGTAGACAAGGGCTGGGAAAGGGGGGTAGGGGAGGGGTTTGGGAAGGTCTGTATCACCTCGTCTTTGGTGGGGCCACCATCTCTACTCTCAATGTGAGTACACTGTTTACAATCAGAGGGGCAACGCCTACTCAGTCCGTCTGCGTTCCCGTGCAAATGTCCACTGCGGTGTTCTATGGTGAACTTAAACTCTGAGAGGGCTTCCAGCCATCTGGCTACTTGGCTTGAAGGTTCCTTTCGCTTGCAGAGCCACATGAGGGAGGCATGGTCGGTACGGACTCTAAAGGTTTGTCCGTAGAGATAGGGCTTGAAGTGTTTCACCGCCTTAACTACGGCTAACAACTCCCTGCGAGTGACACAGTAGTTTCGCTCTGGGGGGCTCAGCGTTTTACTGTAGTACGCTATCACCCGTTCTTCATTGTTCTGGATCTGGGACAGGACGGCGCCGACACCGTCGTCACTGGCGTCGGTGTCTAGGATATAGGGACTGTTGGCATCGGGGTAGCCTAGAATGGGGGCGGAGACCAGTCCTGCTTTGAGCAACACAAACGCTTCTGCCTGAGGTTGGGCCCACTCCCAGGGGGTATCTTTACAAGTGAGTCTGGTCAGGGGCTTGGCTACGGTAGAGAACCGTGGGAGGTACTGGCGGTAATAACCCACAGTTCCTAGGAACGCTTGTAGTTCTTTAAGACAAGTAGGGGGGGGCCAATAACGTACTGCAGCAATCTTTTCTGGATCAGTGGAGACACCTCGCTCGCTAACAACGTGGCCTAGGTAGCGGACTTGAGATTGGAGCAGCTCACACTTGCTGGGCTTTAGTTTTAAACCAGCCGCTTGGAGACGCTGGAGCACTTTGGACAGTCGGTGGAGATGGGTGGGGAAATCGGGGCCTATGACGATGATGTCATCTAAGTACAGGAGGAGTGACTTCCAGTGAAGGCCGTGTAGCACCCTCTCCATGAGTCTCTGGAAAGTGGCGGGTGCGGAAGTTAATCCGAAGGGGAGGACTTTCCATTTATACAGGCCGGAACGGGTGGAGAAAGCGGATTTGTCGCTAGCATCCGCGTCCAGGGGGACCTGCCAGTATCCGCTCACTAGGTCTAGCGTGCTGAAGTAGCGGCTACCCGACAAAGCGTCCAGGCTCTCATCTATACGGGGCAGAGGGTAGGCGTCTTGTTGGGTCACTGCATTCAACCGCCTATAGTCTATGCAAAACCTCCACGATCCGTCTTTCTTTTTGACGAGTACCACGGGAGAACTCCAGGCACCATTGCTGGGTTCGATCAACCCTCTCTCTAGCAGTTTGGACACCTGCTCCTCGGCTTCTCGCTCTTTGTGGGGTCCTAATCTGTGGGGGTGTTGTCTTATAGGCTGGGCTTCGGGCTTCAGGGGGATGCTATGTGCCACAAGGTCGGTACGACCCATGTCGTGATCTCCTCTACTGAACACCTCCTCGTAGGAGTGTAAGAGCTGAGCCAGTTGGAAAGCTTCACTGGGGGTGTGGCAGTTGTCCAGGGCTTGGGTATATAGTGCCTGCAAGTGCTCGGGGACGGGAGAGGGAAGGAAAGTGGGGGGAATAGAAGTAGGGGGTTTCTCCGTCAATGGCAACTCTATGTCACT
This sequence comes from Cryptosula pallasiana, assembly GCA_945261195.1. Taxonomy (NCBI): domain Eukaryota; kingdom Metazoa; phylum Bryozoa; class Gymnolaemata; order Cheilostomatida; family Cryptosulidae; genus Cryptosula; species Cryptosula pallasiana. Next base: position 51,050,838 of record OX183131.1, on the reverse strand, counting down.
GGCCTGTACACCTGTATACCGGCCTATAGTCTTTCCCGCTTTCAAATGTAACGGCTGACTAGTGGGGTTAAGGCATCTAACGAGCAGGTGGTGTTTGGTATCAGGGGAGTTGAGACTGGCGGCGAGGGGCGGGGAGTCCGGGGTACCTTCTACTATACCGAGGGGGAGGTGTGAGGGGTTGGTAACTTTACAAAGTACTGTAGCCTCGGTATTCGGGGGATGTGAGTGTCTCTTATGACTTGGACAGAGGTGGAGAGCATTCGTCCCTGTTGGTCAGTGCATGGAAGTTCTTGGCCATCTATTTCAATGACCGAACGATCAAATTTCATGTGACACTGGTGGGCAGTAAGAAAGGGCATGCCTAAGATGGCGTCTTCGTTAATCTGTCCGACTACGAATGTAGCATCCGTCTTTATGTCTCGCAGTCGAAGGGGCAGATGTAGGGTACCAAAGAAGGGAATATGGGATCCGTCCGCTAAAATGCCGTGGGTGTCGCTCTCTTGAAGGGCATCCCGGGTGGTAGGAGACAGCCGGTTAAACAGGTGCTGTGATAGCAAATTGGTGGTACATCCGGTATCAATGAGTATAGACACCGGCTTGCCTTCAATTCGACAGGGCAAGAAATAACTTGCCTTGTAGGGGCGTTCTGGCGGGGAGTAAAGAACGTCAGTGGGTCTGACGGCTGATGGTCGGGGGGTAGGGGGTTGTCTCTCCCGAGGGCGGGAGGGGCGTATTTGAGTTGGGGGAGTAGGGGGGCTTTTGGGGTGAATCCCTCGGCTCAGAGATTGAGCTGGTTCAGACGGGTAATATAATTTGTGTCCATGACTAACGGGGTGTTGCTGACGAGACGGGCGGGGAAGGTCAGCACACAGGGGGGCCGGGGGGTGATATGCTTGGTTGTTATCCCAGACAGGCGGGGCAGACGGGTAGTAGTCTGTATCTTCCAGCTCTTGTAATGGCGCATACCGGTTGGCAGTAGGTAGCTGCCAGGGCTCTGGGGTTGGCACAGGATACCGTCTCTCTGGACGGGGAGGGGGGACCTGAGTCACAGGGTTATGTCGCTCTAGCCTTTCTATTGCCTTCCTATAATTCCGAGGGGCCCGGGGGGCAGTTAGGAACCGGTCTCTCTACTGCGGGCGGCGCCCGTTTTTTGACGGTTGGTTAGGAAGGGGGGTAGAAGACGGCCAGGGTTTAGTAGGACAACTCCTCTGTAAGTGACCAATGGCGCCACACCCCCAACACTGAGGGGGGGTAGGTGTGACGGGGGGGTAGGAGGGGTGGGGGATGGCCAGTGGGGGGGTTGGTTGCTGCTTCAGTTTCTGGAGTTCTTCCGACTGGAGCTTGATGGCGTTGGTGAGCAACTGCATGTTTTGCATCAGAACAGCAAGGATGTCTGGGGACGGGGTAGCTGTCTGGTGGACTTGACTGAGCAGGGGGTTGGCTGGGGTTTTGTCACTGGTTGGTTCTAACATGTCGTCTTCCTCTTCCACTACTCTGACTCGGGAAGGTTTGTCTTCAAATCCTGTCTTGATTTGGAGAAATTCACTGCCTGCTCTGACTGCTTCCTCAACAGTGTGGGGTTGCACGGCTAATAAATGTCATTGAAGGTACGCATTGCCTATTGTGCTAGCAAAGGTTTCCAGTACCATTCGGTCAACTCTTCGGGGGGGCAGGTCATCATAAGCAATACGGACCAGTTTTTCAACCTCATTAGCGTGTTGTTGCAACGACGACTTGGGGGAACGACGCAGTGTAATCAACTGAGCTTGTGCCTCTTTGGGGGTAAGTCCAAACCGTGCACGTAGGGCAGCAAAGATACCTTCTACATGGGGAGGGCGGCCACACTCAAGGGCGTCGTCTCTCAGTGCCTCTCGTAGGTGTAGTAGGGCAGTAGCTTGGCCCCAATCATTTGCATCGGCTACTTCAGTGAATCGAGTGATAAAATATTCCACATCGGCCGTGCCATCGTATTTGGGGGGTTTGAAGGGGGTTGGGTTGTGTCTTTGGGGGGGTTGTACCAATCTTTGTAGGGCATCTGTCAACTCATCCAAGGCTACCGTTGGTTGAACTACAACGGGATTTCGGCCAGCGCTTCTTGCTCTCTGAGTGGCCATTGTTGATTGGCGAGTTATGGGGTATAAAATGATTGCTTGTAACAGAAATCAGTATTCCGTGGATCCCGAATCGGGGTAGCTTCGGGGTTGGGTGGATCCCGAATCGGGGTAGCTTCGGGGTAGAGGGGGAATGGCAGTATACAGGGTCAAGGTAACTTCGGGGTAAGGGGGAAGGGGAGTGATACAGGGTTTGGTATAACTTCGGGGTAGGGGGAAGGGGAGTGATACAGGGTTTGGTATAACTTCGGGGTAGGGGGAAGGGGAGTGATACAGGGTTTGATATAACTTCGGGGTAGGGGAAGGGGAGTGATACAGGGTTTGGTATAACTTTGGGGTAGGGGGAAGGGGAGTGATACACGGTTTGGTATAACTTCGAGGTGAGGGGAAGATGGCGGTAAGCAGGGTGAACAGGCTTGGTGTAGTTCCTAGCTATTTCTTCTGCTTTATTTTCTCGCGATCTTCTTATCTTCTCACCTTTTCTATCTATATCTTCTTACTTCTTACCTTCTCTCTATCCGTTGTCCTTGTTCTTCAGAAATCCCACTGCTGCCACCAATGTAATAGATTTGCCTCTTCTATTATCTTCCACAACGGATTCTCTATCTCTCTCTTCCGCTCCTTTCTCTCTATCTCTAACAACGTTAACAACTCACGAGTCCTCGACTCAAACGTAGCAGAAATGTGTTTATCAGAATATAGACTTTCTTATGTTCACAAGCAAAAGGGTACTTATACAATAATCACTCTACAACAACTGCCTGCCCAAGGCACAGCAGCTCTATTTATAGAGAAAAAGGTACAACTTCGTTACCTTATTAGGCATGACAAATCATAATACAGAGTACAAGGCAATTGCCAATGGTAACATAGAATACATAATCATAACAATAAATAGTCCAATCATGTAGCAAGCACATGGTGTTTTGCCCTGGGCACTTATTGCCGCTCTTTTTGGTAGCTGGTAACCTTCCATTCCTTATAAGGATAGACCATTTCCTATCCTGTGATTCTGGGAGAAGGAACGCTCCGATTTGGATTCTGATTGCTGCATCGCGTTCAGGAGACCTCAGGCTATTTGAATAAATGTAGTTGGATCCTGGGTCGGGGTCGGGGTAGGTTTGGGGTAGGTTTGGGGTCAGTTCGGGGTAGCTAATTTGGCTATATATAAGGGAATATGGTTTGGGGACAACTAATACCTACTTTTCAGGGGATTCGGAGAATCTCCGGAGGGGGGGGGGGGTAGAGTTCGGGGGGGGATAATGATTTATGACTAAGGTCACCAGGGGTGTAAGGGGGGGGGGTTTGGGGGGGGGGGGTTAACACTACCTGTCACACAAATCTCCCACAATAAACCCATAGCTGGAACTGCGAATTTTCGCTATGCCCAATATATAATTCACCTTTTGACTTTTTTGACTTTTGTAAGAACAAATAGTATAACTTTTTTTTAGTTTCTAATTAATATTCAGCTTTTTGTCAATACATATTGTCATGGATTCCGGTCTGGTTCCACTGACACCCACTAAACTCAAGTATTGTACCTCTCTCCAGAGGGGACACTGTACTGCTCGACAGTTACAACTGTGCTATCAGGCAATCAAATTAACCAGTAGAACTAGAGCCCATGGCTCACACAAACAACACAGGGTGATGCTTGATAAGTGGCTGAATTCTCATTAGACAAAGCCCTAAAGGGTAATTGTTTCTCTAGGGTATTTGTGGCAAGACATGAGATGGAATGCAATGATTGTGACAAAAATCTCTCGTTTTATAGGAGAACTTACAGGGAGTAATAGTAGTAATAAGGGAGCAGATCTCTGTCATGGAGTTTAAGGAGAAGGTTCTCTTGGTTCCAGGTACTTACATGTAAAGTATGCACCAGTTACCATGAGAACCTGTGAGGTAGCTTTTTGTGTGCACCAGTTATTTATAATGCATGTACTTTTATAGTGTTGAATGTTGATTAATACATTGTATGGTGTGTTGGATGTTCTGGAGGTTCTACTGGAGGTTGGGTGCCTTTTTGTGTGCACCAGGCACTTAGAATTTATGTTATTTATTGATGTGGTATGTTGATTTATCCTCCGGTGCCTTTTTGTGTGCACCAGGTGTTTTGAATGTTTTGGTATATTGATTTAGACACGGGTTTGTACGCTGATGTTAGACTGGGGGTTTGAGTATTGTATAGAATTGAAGCATTGTTGTATTATGTTTATTTGATTAAAAATAGTAATAGTGAATATAAAAATATGACATAATAGTGTATGAAGTCAATGCAATGATATAAAATGTAATAGGTTAAAAAGCGTAGTATGAAAGACTATAAAAACTTGTAAATTTGTAAAATAATTAATGACATTCAGTGTTAGAATTAAAAAAAAATAGGTGGTGGTACTCTGTTTTGGAAAAAGATTTTCAGCAGAAATGGTAGAAATTTTTAGGCTTGGTAGCATTTGAGGTTGGTTAATACAATAATCAGAATTGTTCTTGGATGAGTAGGTTCAAAGCAAATATGGGCAAGGCAAGAGTAGAGTCATTAATTAGATTAGGGGTTAGTGACTGTGAGATGTGTATCGCAAATTATTTAGCGGAAGGAGGTTCTACATCATTGATTTGAGTCACCTATCACCTGCTCACTAATCATTATACAAAGGTAAATAGCAGGTGACTAGGATAGCGCAACCACTAGTCACTAGCAGTAAGTAAAGTTTTGACTAAGTTAGTAATCCATTCTTAACTCACTTACTAGGTCTACTACTAGTACTACACACACTACTACATACTTACTACTAGCACTACTACAAGTAGCTGAAGTTTCACAGTAAAACTTACATTACTTATAATTAGTATAATCAGGCAAAATGAGTCAGTGGGGAGTTTAGCCAGAGGCGGATTCAGAAAAGCACAAAGGGGGAGCCGACCGGAGTTCAGGGCGGAAACCCGAAAATAATTTTTGATGGCTCCCTCCTTTGCGCTCTCTGGCACCCCCTCCAAAACCATAATAAATGATGTGGTGCGTTTCCAATGAGGTTGCTAGAAGAATAGTATGTATTATTCTTTATTCAACATCATCAACCATTGGTAATTGTAAAACATACACCATCAGACAGACATACACACTTGTATGTTTGATTCAAAGTGGGCGAGCATGTATGTTGCATTGAAAGGGGTTGGTTGAACAATAATAATAAATAATAATATATTTTTAAAAAGTGTAATAATGAATAATAATTTAGCTTTAGTATGTAGTAGTATAGTTGCAGCAGCAGTAGTAAGATGTGGTAATAGTAGAAGGAGTAGTAAGTAGTAATAACAAAGTAAGTATCAATAATAATTTAGTTGTTATTCAGAAGAAGAATTGATTCTTTTTAGTAGTGTTGTGCGCATATTTATTCACCAATAACATGAATAATAATACATGAGTTTAATATTTTATTAATAAATCAGTAGCAATAATAATAATAACAATGATAATAACAATGATAATAACAATGATAATAACAATGATAATAAAAATGGTAATAACAATGATAATAAAAATGATAATAAAAATGATAATAAAAATGATAATAAAAATAATAATAACGATGATAATAAAAATGATAATAATGATGATAATAACGATGATAGTAACGATGATGGTAACGGAGACGGTTACGATGACGGTGACGACAACGGTGACGACAACGGTGACGATGACGGTGTGACGACGACGGTGACGACGACGACGACGACGACGACGACGACGACGACGACGACGACGACGACGACGACGACGACGACGACGACGACGACGACGACGACGACGACGACGACGACGACGACGACGATGACGATGATGATGATGACATTTCACACAGAAACGTTCTTCGCGTGCATAAACAGTGTATATTACAATGGGTTTTTTTCTTGAAGATTTTGGTTTCATAAACTTTTGTTTTATTCGAACTTTTGTGTGAAAACTGTATATATTATGAAAAATCATTGCATGAAGAATGTTGTTTTTTGAGGTAAAGAATGTGTTTTATTTCAGACAGAAATGTTGTTTTTTACTCCTTTGTATACTTCATAAAGGTTTTTACTCAGGAAATATTTTTACATGTAGACATCTGTGTCTATTATAAAGCCTATCAACGCGATTTTTCCAGATAAAATTTTCTGCAAGCTTTCTTGTTCACGCGAAAAACTTAAATTTTTCATTTGGAATACTTTTCACAGTTTTTGCATGCTGTTTTTACACATTATCAAAGCTCTAATTAAAATATTAAAACTCTTTAATTTTCGTCTGTTTTGTGCCTGATTGATCTGTTGATCTCAAGCGCTTTCGACAAAAATCATAAAATTTTGAGAATTTTTTTAACTTCAGCTGTTGGCGTGACAAAGTTGAAAAGAGAAGCATCAGACTAAACAATACCTATTCTATCAGTAGATTTTTAAATAGAGCTAACTTTGTACTTGTGAAGAAGTGAAAATATTTTTTATTTGACACTACTTTTTTTCACATTTCTGAAAATTGACAATTTTGCCTTAAAAAACACCAAAATTAGAACTCAAAACAAAAAATTGTTGCAATAAATAGAAAGAAAATTTAATTTTGATGCATGTAGGTAACTATGAAGAACAATGGGCTACTGCATTAGCCAAAACACGTCAATCAAAGTTGGCCTTGTTTCGCAAAAATCCCGGAAATTTTTTCAAAGAATATTATTAATTTCTTTTTTGGTATTCAAGCTAGCACTTGACTTTTTTCACCACTGAATAGAGAATTTCAAGTGCTATCTTCTGATATAAATAACCATAATAATAAACATTTTTGAAAAAAAAGTGAAAATAATTAAAATATTACTATTTATTATTATCGTCGTCATCCAAATAATTAATTTTTAACTTACTTGGTCTCAGATTCACTTCTGAATAATTTCAGACTGCTCAAATAAATATAACTTACTCACTTACTAGAACAAATCTCATATGTTGAGGTTCTTTGCCAAGAAATTATTTCAACCCAGCTCAGCAAGAAAAAATTATTTTCTCTCCCAAAAATGACTATGGCGCGGTTGACAGGAGATCGCTTCCGTTTAGACCGACAGAATTTCTTCAAATAAAACCCCAAAAATAGAAGAGAGTCTGTTTTACACAATAGTGTAAAAATTATTATTGTAGATTTACTAAAAAAATTAGAAATTTTGTCCAAAATTTGCTGCGAGATGTGTTGTCAAGGAGACTAGAAAGAGGACAACTCCTTCGAGATATTTGGTCAATGAAATTGAGAAATTAATTTCGACGTATATATGTATATATATACTATAAATTTATATCTATTCTAAATATATATATATTATAAATATATATCTATTTTAAATATATGTATATTATAAATATATATATATATATATATATATATATATATATATATATATATATATATATATATATATATATATATATATATATATATATATATATATATATATATATATATATATATATATATATATATATATATATATATATATATATATATATATATATATATATATATATATATATATATATATATATATATAATATGTATATATATATATTTTTAGCTCATTATTTTCCAATACAGACAGAGACAATCCTGAAAAAAATCCTCGAAATCGTAATAACTAAAAACTCTATAACTTTATTATACAGAAAGTGTTATTTAAATAAAGTAGTAGAGTTTTTAGTTATTACGATTTGGAGAACTTTTCAGGATTGTCTCTGTCTGTATTGGAAGATACTGAACTGAAAAAAAGCAAAAAACCTTCTCATCATCATTCATCCTGAATGTGACAATATTTCTTGCAATTTCATTAAATATTTCACAAATTAAAAAGTTTTGATAGTCTTTCATACTGTACAGGAATTTGTGTCTGGGTGGTAGCCACCTGTACACCTTCCCGACGTGTTCTGCCTCGACCCTAACTCAGCGCTCAATAATATACTATTATTGTTAGAGTGTGTACATTGGCTTTGCAGTTATGGGTGTGGCCGAATCTGGCGCGAAGTGATTGCTGGCAGGTTACAATAATCACCTGATAATTATTGGCTGCATCCGAACATGTCTATGTTCGACAATAGTTGCGCTGTAATTATTGCTTAGTTTGTAGTTTGTTGCGAATTGTTGCCACCAACAATAACGGTGCTGGGATTATTGTCTAGTTTATAGTTTGTTGCAAACTTTGTCACCGACAATAATTGTGCTGGAATTATTGTTTGTCTACTTCGACTCAGTCGAGCTCGACAATAACTGCACTGGAATTATGGGTGTGCTATCTTGTCCCGAACTCTCAGAGTTCGCAGTTATTGTGAGTCGAGCTATTAGGGCACTAGGTGTTTGCGTCGTATTTCTCACCTCAGGTGAGGGAACACGCGTTGATAGGGCGAACCGTTATCACTTTCCGCCAAGCCTTGTGATTGCTAATAGTCGACCAGGTCAGCGCTTGTAGTTTTGCTGCTTCTAGCTGTGCTTTCTTCTTGAGAGAAAGAATCTTCTGAGAGCCAGGCTAACTCTGAACTTTATTACATGAACATGAATATTTTATACACAATAGGCGGGTAAAATTTGGTAAAGCCACGCCTGGATAAAATACTGGTACAAGCCACGCCTGGATAAAATACTGGTACAAGCCACGCCTTGTACTCACATCAGCACCAAAATGCATTTGTATAATTAAAACCGTGGAAAAAGTATAAAATACAATAATAATAATAATAATTATTTGGGTACAAGATGGAACAGCACTAAATAGACTCTTGTAGTGTAGGCACAGGTACAACAATAGAACTCTGACACAGACATAGACAATGCGTAGTGAGTAAATACCGAGACAGTTTCGTAGACAAAGAGTAGACAGTGAGTTGCTATTGAGATAAAGGCTTAGTCTTTGTATAATTGCTCAACAATGAGAGAATGTCTTAGACGCTACTGAGTGGGTAGATATTAGAATTAGCAGCGACTGCTGGCGTCCCTCACAATACTACGCTTTTCAACCTATTACGCTTTGTTTCATTGCATTCACTTCATACACTATTATTATTACATAATTTATTACATCCACTATTATTATTTTTAATCAAATAAACATAATACAACTATTCATTTCTATACAATACTCAAACACCTCAATCTAACATCATCGTCATCATCATCATCATCATCATCATCATCATCATCATCATCATCATCATCATCATCATCATCATCATCATCGTACAAACCCGTGTCTAAATCAACATACCAAAACATTCCAAACACCAGTTGCACACAAAAAAGGCACCGGAGGATAAATCAACATACCACACCAATAAATAACATATTCTAATCGCCTGGTGCACACAAAAAGGCACCCAATGGACCAGGAGAACCTCCAGTAGAACCTCCAGAACATCCAGCACATCACACAATGTATTAATTAACATTCAACACTATAAAATTACATACATTCTAAACAACTGGTGCACACAAAAAGGTACCTCACAGGATCTCATGGTAACTGGTGCATATTTCAAGTACCTGGAACCAGGAAAACCTTCTCCTTAGACTCCATGACAAAGATATGCTCCCTTATAACTACTAGTAACTGGTATAATTTTTATAACAGTAAGAACACAGGAGGTAATTGAACCAATACAAGTGCAAATATAAATAGTTAACCAATCATGCAGTGAAAATAGATTAAATAGATAAGGTGACAAGTGGGTAAGGGCGGAGTCCTGTCTCCCATTGTCCAATCAGAGTGCCCTACAGGGTCCCAAGGCTCTTGATAGCTTGTGGTCCTGATTACTGCAGATGTTAAGGTAGGTCGCTTCTGTTCCTGGCTTGGTGGAAAGTCCTAGCTGGTTTCGTGAGCTCTCAACTATGGCAGCCATCTTTGACCGGCCTTGAGTCATCATACCAGCCCTGTAGAGGTCACTACCATCCTGTAAAGGTCACTACCGGCCTTGTAGAGGTTACTACCGGTCCTGTACAAGTCATTACCGGCCCTGTACACTGCGCTACCAGCACAGTATAGCTTTGCCACCGGCAGAGCATCTCACGAATGGCTGTAGGTGGATTGCTAGCACATTGCTTGGGGATATAGTGCAGTAAACTCACAGTTTACCATGATTGTCCACAAAAATCTACCACAATATTTGTTTCAGCAAAGAGCAGATTCGGCTGACAAAGAGTATTAAAATTTTAGCAATGACTTAATACTGTAATAGGTTTTGTAGTGTGACCATTACATTCCAATCATTATAGTAAATAGATTTAGCTGAGCACTAGTGTGTTGTTCACACACAGTGCGTTCTAGCTAAGACAAGCATGGGCTTGCTTGGTTGATAGCACTAAGCAGCTGTGGAAGCAGATGAGTCAAGCCTGTACGCCTACAGATGAGCCAAGGTTATCTGTACTCTTGAACACTCCAGTTGGTAATTTTCCATTATGTCACTATATTTGAAAGTTAACATTAACGGTTGGATAGTCTCTTCTGTGCCAGCCTGTGCTTGCAATTATGTCATGCTTCTTCTGCTGTGCCAGCTTTGTATTAACCAATCATATGTGCATAATTTAAACCGCATTTGCAACCGCGTGTTCCTATAAATAAAGAGCCTTTCAGCCTAAGCAGGCAGACTTGTTTGTGAGCTTATGAAGGAGACAGCTCTTGCAAACTTTCAGGTCTTACAAGCAATAAAGTGTGTTTAACTTTATCTCTGCGTATTAGGTCTGGCAAGTTGCTGGCTGACTAGTTGCTCCTCCGTGTTGGTGTATTTAGAAGTGTAATCTGCCCACCACAAATCAGGAAAGGGGCCACAACTATTATGCCGGTAGCGCTCTCGACCATGTACTACGATTATAGCTACCACAGCACATATCAGTGTCTGACTGATTAAACAGGCTAACAAGCTGTTAGAACACTACACATGGTCAATTTTCTCTAGTAGTGTTTGGTGAAAGCATAGCAACTGTTAGGACACGGCAAATACTTTTACTATACGATGATGTTATTGGGAAGAATTAGGATGAATTAGGATGAATTAGGATGAATCAAGGACCTAGCAAACTCTATTTTCCATCCACCTGGATTACAAGGCCGACCAGACTGGGAACTTAATACCATAACCTTACTCATTGCCACTGGGCGCCGTACACTTTTAATATTATGTTCCATTGCATTTATTGTTATTTTGATTCGCTGTATTACTTCCAGTTATGTATTATTGTTTGCACCAACATGATGCAATACGCTTCCTGTCACTGTAGTAAATTTTTATGTTCACTACTTTCCGCTAGGGGGTTGTACTGGCAGACTCTTAGTCTGTGCAGCCACAACAATGCAGTCAACCATTTCAGGCCTGACAATCAACAGTCTATCTCAACTTCGAAGTGATCCTGTGCTGAATCGGCACAAACAAGGTGTTACAAAGTGAATGATTGACTTTATCAACAGTATTGAGCCCACGGCTCAGACATACACTGTGTTTAAGTAGTATGTAACTATATCCTTTATTCATAGCAGAATACAAAGCAGCAGTCCAATATAATGCTAAGTGAACACACATTGCACAGCTAAGAGGTTATGCATGGCACACGTTGGAGGTAGTGCTACGTAATGCAGTGAGTGAGTATAGCAAAATCTCTGCCTTTTATAGGTAGAGTTACAATGGAAAGTTTCCAACCATGCACAGGAAGCATAGCAGGAGGTTATATGATATATAGTAATTAGTTTATTCAAATAAGATGAGAACAACTGAGTTAAATGGCACTGACGCCCAGAAGTAAGGGGCGCAGTCGCTGGTTAGCTTGGCCAGTGGTAATTAAATATAATCCCTGATAGTTCTTTGGTCTTTATCAGCGTTTGGTCCATGTTTCTACACATCTGAGGGAAGATAGCTCCGGGAGGCTGTATCTGGAGGTACTTGGGATAAGTTTTGTCTCTCTGGTTATGGCAGCTATCTTGTTACCAACCCGAGGTAGCTACCCAGGGTCGGGGTAGTAATATCCGGGGTTGGGGTAATAGTATCCAGTGCCGGTATGATTAATTATTACTGATAATCACTTAAGATGGCAGTTTAATTGTTGTAACAGATTCCCGTCTTTGTCTGTTATAATCAATGGAGACATGCCTGATGTAGCCACCATCAGGGGGACTTCTGCGCATTAGTGGTCATATATTTTTTGCCACTTGCCTCTTACTGCTGCTGCTGTGGACTTCTCTAGGCGATTGCTTCCCTAGAGTGTGATATGTGGGCAATAAATCTATTTTGTTACATAAAACTACACTTAGTTTGTCTGAGCCGAGGGTTCATTAGTGGTTAAGTTGTTCCCGACTTCTCTGTTGCACCCTGCAGTTCTGACTGACCTTGCATTACCTCTATGAGAGAAGCGTTGCTTTGCTGTTTCACGAGCTGCATGCTGTGAATGGCTGTTGTTAATGGTTGGTAGTAGGAACCCTGCTAGCACAATCCACTACACATGCTTGTTAGAAACAAGGACTGTAATAAAATGAATATACCAAGTTATTTAGACTGCGAGCTAGAAGTTTGATCCGTGGAAAGACTACTCCAGTAATCAAGGTTTCTCTAAATCCATAGAACTCCAGCAAAGCATCACAAGTTTGATTGGGCTAAGTCCCCAGATACTAGTGTAAGATGACATCAAGGTCATTCAATACAGGGTAATAAGCAAGTGTGGTGTGTATGCATCGTCTATTTGTCATGTGTCATCTAAATAATAGCCATCCATTTGTTCTATTTCTTTTCTTCATCTTTTTTTACCTTGGACCTCTTCCGACATTAAGATATGAAAGGTTCCAAAAATATTGAACATCTCACCGGAGAAGATCCAAAAAACGTCTTATTTTTCAGGGGCTGAGGTTGAAATGTCATTTACTAATTACTCTGCGATGTTACTTTTTGCTAGTTAGTAACTTTTTTATCGAAGCCAAATTTTCTCAGGCCAAAGTTCGTATAAAAAGCTACATTTATTATACTTCATCAAAATTGCAATATAAGGTAAGCATGAGCGCATATCACTTGATACAGTTTCAGATAAACAGTTTGCATATTTTTGTTTGGTTTTGTGAAAACGAAAAAGACCTGGGCTTACATTTTGTTCCTCTTCAGGGTCTTCATCTGAGAGCTGTACCACTTCCATCTCAGCAGGTCTTTTTCTGACGATTATTTCCACTTGTCTTTTAAACTATAAATTTATTTTATATAAACCATGTGTTTTACCGTACTTGGCTTTGAAAGCTGTTTGGTTTTGTTGCTTCAAATGCAAAAAATCCTTTGTAACAGAGATTGTTGCTCTACGTAGTATGTTTTTTGATTTTTAAGTTGGCACAGCTTAATGTTTGCTTAGTGTGCAAAAAGTAAAGCGTTTTTACAGAAAAATGACCAGCTCACAGCAGTAGAAAGTTTGGGTTGCAATAATCGCAATTGTAAAAGATTTTGTTTACCACTCGTTAGATTAATTATGTCAACTTCGGTTAAAAAGTTTTAACTGCAATCATTTTATATAGAGTCATTAGGTAAAAAGAGACCATAAAAAACCCAGATGCTACTTTTTGATGCAAACGAGGTGTCATCAATATTTGGCTACTTACTAAATAAATTATTTTTCATTGTTTTAATTTTTACCATTTCAATCAAAAAGTACAGTTGTATCATTTTGATGAACAATCCTCCTCTAACCTACCAATTTGAAGATATATTACATTGTTAGGAAAACCATGACAATTGTTGCTTAACTTTCTACAGAGAACGCTAAAAAAACACTTTTTTTAACGATGACACAAACATTTTCTTCCATTTTGAAAATTTAGTGATTGCGTTTAAAAGTAATTCGTAAACTTACCTGTTGGAATCCAAGATTTTGTTTATGAGCTATATGATAATGGTTTCTAATGATGCCGAGAGTAATTTTATTCATCTCGCTATCACATCCTTCATAAGTGCAGTACCCTCTCTGACACGGAGAAGGACATAGACCAAAAAACTCTAGACTTCTGTCTTTAGCCCCTTCACAATGTGAACATTCACGTATGAATGAAGTGGTATTGCTGTGAGGATCGTTAGCTTGGTGAGTCAGCATTCTCTTTAGTTTCTTGTAGTTTGCTTTGCAGGACTTATCTATCCTGCACCAGTGGCGTTGGCATACTCTACATCGGCCATAAAATGGACAACTCGGTCCAGGTAGTGGTTTTTTATCTTTGCTGCAGCATTTTGTGCCCTGTAAAGTATAAAAGAAAGACAATCTGAAAATAATGCATCGTTAACTGTATTTCTGGCTGGTTATGTTTAACAGCTACAATTCTTTGTGTAACTGTTTATTACCAGACAACTCAGCTTAATAATCTTCTGAGTTAATAAAAATGCAATGCTCAATTCTAGAATAAGGTGCCGTTGAAAGAGTATTTCATAGGTGCCAAATGTTTACCTGAATTATGCACCATAATGGACAACATCAACAATTGTAGCTATAATCTATTGCTGCGTTAAGAGATAACGTGGTCCCGAGCTACTTTTTTAAAGGAAAGAGTTGTATGGTGCTAAATAATATTTTAAAGGTGTAAGAGACTTTTATTATAAAAAAACAATATTGTTCCAAATACTTTAGTTCGTGGAATTGAGGATAAATCTTTTATGCATCCGAAAAAAAACAAGGTGCTCTATTGTCGTAGTTCAGAATTGCAATGATGCACAAAATTGCAGTCTCAGTGTTAAAGAGAATTGTAGCCATTACTGGAACTGCAAACAGTGACTTTGGTCAGCACTTGTTTTAAATAGACATAGCAAAAGTTATTTCTTTTGATACGGCAGATAATTCATACCCAACAACATTTGAGGGCAGAAAGGGACTCTACAGCTTCAAATTATAGATACGAAATCAGCATGAATGTAAGTTGAACTGGCAAAAGGGTTCAACAAATGACACTTTACCACTTTTTGGGAGCAACACACAACACAAAAGGGTTAGGGATTAGGAACTGATAGTGTGTAGGGGTTACTGTTTCATGGTTGTCAAAAGTCTGTATTCAATTTATGTCCATCCTATTACCCAAATCTTTTTTATAAAAGTAGCACTGTGAACTTTAGTGACGAAGCTGTCATTTCAAGCATCAAAATATTGTCTGAAAGAGTTATTAAAGAAGTTAGAATGAAAGTTTATGTGTCTTAAAACTGCCTTCACAATTATTTTAATTGCATTTTGTTTGTGCCCCCAGTATTATTTTCGGTTTTTCACTGTGTTAGCTTAGCTGGCTGAATGCTTTCCCTTACCAGTTATAGAAAAAGTGTTAAGATTATAGACAGACAACATTCACTTTGATCAATAAATATGGCTAAAAAACCTGAAGCTGATCATTATGGACAGACATGGTCTATTTAAGCATATAACTGGTATATTTCCCGAGCCAGCTAATTCAGCTTTAGACTAGGATAAAGATTTTCTTCGTTTTGAAGCTGCTAAAGAGGACAGTCAGATAGTTTTGGCTGCTAGAAAATCATTGTTGTAGTTGATGGCAGATTGTGAAACTTCCAAGAAAATATGAGATAAACTACAGTCTCCGTTTAAGGGGAATAGATTAGCCAGCAATTTGGTGTATTCTAGCATTTCTGCATCGGCTACAATGAACGGGAAAGCTTTAAATCAGCAAACACTCCTGCTATTTCATTGTCTCTCTGTGATTGAGGTCAACCCAGCCGGGTCCTCACTAGGTGATCTCTGACCAGGGTCTACTCTGAACGATAGACACTACCAAATAATGTTGAGACCTTGACTCAGACAAACTGCACCAGTGGTCAGATTAACATTGCTTCCAACAATAATTTTATTCAGCAAAACACCAGTAAACTTACTAATTCCACAGGATTTCCGCCTTCCTAAAAGCAGTGCAACACTGGCACTAGTACTCATTCTCTTATTAGGAAGGAGCCTATCATGCAACACAAAGCGGTGAACTCATAAATAAAAGAAATGAGTAGTTCCCAAGAATGTAAGCAATAACAATCAATGAGTTTGTTGACAGATGGCTAAGCTCGTTGGCTGGAGTTCTGGTCCAATAGAAAATAAGGGAAGCATTCACTTCATTCAAGGTAACAAAGTTTTCTTAGTATGTGGTCTCAGCTCACAGATAAGAAAAGAGGTGGCATCTAATGGGGATTCCCAATTCTGGGATCCTCAGGCTTTCACATTTGTTGATCACTGCCGAAGTGGGTCTAGACCATGAACCAGTAAAGGCCCTAGGAAAGGATAGGAAAGGGATCTTAGTTAGGAATATGTTATATACGTTATATTGAAGGACTTGCAAGTAATGCGAACAATGAGGCTCATTGGAATTGAAAAGAGAACATCAGGGGGTGGGTGAGAGGAAAAGGGTGGAAGAGGACAGGAGTAATATTGAGTGCTTCTGTTAAACTCTCTCATAGAATATAATTTATCATCTTTTTCCTTATTCATGGTTTTAGTTCTTTTTAAGACAGGCTGACTTGATTTTTCAAATAAATAAACTTTAATTTTGTTTAAAATTTATTTTTATGGTGCTTTGACCGATTTTGGTGCTCCGGTGGATTTGTTGTTTTCAATTTCAGTGAGTATAGCACATATTTTACTGCCGAGGGATGTAGCGGCACATCAAACCTGAATTGAGATCTAAATGTTGGCTTGTATCTTTACTCAGCAATGATTTTATTTTTAATATAATTACTCAATTAATAACATTTGCTGCAAAGCACTGCACCAGTACCACTATTAAGCACCTACGTCGCACTTTCAGTGTTTATAAGTTGTTAAACACTCTTACTAGAACAAACCCGGTTTGGAACGTTATGCAGAGCATGTATTCATCAGCTTCTAAGCAACACACTAGATAGCACTGTTAGATTTTAGGTTTCAATAATAAGTGCTCCAAATCATGTTTTAGAAGTGTGCTCAGCACCACGCAAGCTATTATATTGCTTCATTACAATCCGCCAAATTGTTGGACACCCAACCCTCCAATTTTCTCTGGTAATTTATTTTTGGTCGCACCAGTCACGAGTTGTTGCAAAATGTATGCCTGCAATATATAATTGCTGGTCTAATTGGTGGGTTTACCTTCTATAGACATTTTCACATCCTTAAACAGCAATGAAGGAAGTCTCTCATCCACATGACTGCAGTATTATTGTTGCCACTATATCATTCCAGTTGATTTCGAACCACCGTAGCTTTGATTTGCAGAAATGAGTTATAAAGGTCCATGTAATACTTTTTGCTACCCATTATATTCAATTTGACTACGCCGTAAAAATCCAACCTGCTTGGTCCGATAATGGCGTAGTTGAATCTATCAACCAAAGTGTCTTTAGGCTTGGTCGTGAACCCTCCCTAATGAGGAAATATATCGTAGAAAGAACCCTCCGTCTTGTCCCACTTTTTACCATTAAGATCGGCCATCTCTTGAGTGATGATTGTTCGAAGCAAGACTTCGTAATAAAGTCAGAGCTCACTTATCTGTTTGCTAATAAGTGCTTTGCTCGCTAAATTATAGATTGGCTGCACCTGCGCAATCCTTTTCTCCTAGATGTTGATTTTACTTTCCTATTGACACAGTTCGGTTGCCTCACACAAAAGTCATGATCTGCAAGATCGCTGAGCTCATCGATTCCTCTATTTTTTGCTAAAGATGCTAAAATGTCTCTGTTAATGATGTGACATGCGGTGTTTTTGCCGACAGACAGCTCTCTTTCACCGGAGCATATCACTCCTCTTTCCAGCAGGGCATTGTTGATTTTACTACGGTTCGGAAAATACTGTAAAGGATTTGTGTACACTTGCTTGCATTTGAACTTCACTGGACCACTGTCTAGTCAAGCTTTGTTAATCTATTGAGGGCTATGATAAATGGTAGCGTACCGTACCGGTAGCCTCAGGCACTACTAAACTCTGTGTTGCGGCTTCTACTAATTGTAGTATAACTCTGCCAACAACCGGCACTTAATCAATTAATTAGTCGATCCCTCACAACAGGGGATAATTGTAGAGTGTACCGGAAGGGACATTGGAGAAAGGGGAGATAACTGAAGGGCGCGGGACAGACGAAGCATCAGGCATCTAGCGAAAGGACGTGTTTTGGTGCCGCCTAATGTCGACCACGAGAGAGTTATCGACTAGCACAAGCTCAGAGCATACGGTAAGCCTCTAAGCTTTACATGGTATCAGAAGTGGAATTGTTCCAGTGGAAATAAAAGTCGATTGACTTTTCTCGTTGATAAGTATAAATAATAATAATTGTTGTTATTTGACTTGGTTGTTGAAATTGATGTTGAATTTGACTGAATTGGACATCAATTATTAATCAATATTAAAATTAGAATTATAATAAGGAACGTTATCACAGGGAGTTGGTTGAATCCCAGATAGCGATCAAGAGTGATAGCAGTTGGTAGGACAGACCCAAGCTGTTCTTAGCGATTATTGATCCATAGGGATGGATTCAGAAACGAAAACTGATAGGTTTGTCAAGCCTTTGAACTTCTCAGCCGGTAACTTGGCTTCTGCGTGGAAGGTTTTCAAAAGCCAGTTTGCAATTTACCAGGTAGTGAAGAAAATTACAGATTTAACGGCTGATGAGCAGATCGCACACATGCTTATGGCTATGGGAAGTGATGCCGTTCCAGTCTACAACCAATTTACTTTCGGCTCATCATCATCAGATTGTAAAACTTTGAAGAATTGTATCAGAATGTTTGATGCTTATTTTGAACCAGTGAAAAATGTTATTTTTGAAAGATCAATTTTTAATAAAATGGTTCAAGAGCCTGGACAGTCAATTCACCAATTTATCGTCCAATTGCAAGTACAAGCGGAGAACTGTGAGTATGACACAATGAAAGATGACTTGGTGAGAGATCGCATTGTGGTAGGTGTTTCGGACACAGAACTCAGAAAATATCTTATAGATGTGCCTGATTTAACTCTTCGAACATGCATTCAGAAAGCAAAACAGTATGTGGCTAACCAAAAGCAGATGGCTTTGATGAGTCATAGTGGGGCAGGTTTGAAGGACAATGACTCCGATGGAAACCTCGATCTCATACGACAAAAATCAGAGGGAGGAGCAACTAGTAGAAGAGACTCAGGATTTGGAAGAGCTGTACAAACAAAGAACTTGGACAGACTATGTATGAGATGTGGTAAATGGAAACATTTTAAAGGAAGGTGTCCCGCGGAAAATTCCAAGTGCAACAAGTGCAAGTCCCTTGGCCACTGGGCCAAAATGTGTAAGGCAAAACCACAAGTAGCCGAAGTCGAAGAGGAAGAATATGACGATAGGATGGACAGTCTCTACCTAGGGTCGAGTTTGCTATGACTAGGAAAAAAAAAAAAAGAACACTACATGGACACTATAACCGAAACCGAAAAAGCATGGTATGTAAATATGGAAATGAATGCTGTTCCTGTTGAATTCAAGGTGGATACGGGTGCAGCTGTTACGGCAATTCCAGTTACTCTAGGTGAGACGCTTAATCTGGAGCTCAGAAAATCAGATAAAGAACTGATGGGAGCTGGTAACACTCAGTTAGAGACAGTTGGGCTCGCAACTGTAGAGCTGCGCTACAAAACAATGACACACTATGAAGAGGTGTATGTAGTTAAGGGACTACTCCGGCCCCTGTTAGGGAAGCCTACTATTAAGAGGTTCAATCTGTTCACAGTTGTAGAGGAAATTGTAAGCCAGGAATGGAAGAGGAGATTTCCGTCTTTATTCACTGGGCTGGGAACTATGTGTTCAGAAGTGAAAATTGAGCTGAAAGAGGGAATCAGTCCTTATGCTCAGGTGACACCAAGAAGAGTAGCTGCTGCAAGGCGACAGCCATTGCAAGAGGAACTACTGAGAATGGAGAAACTTGGTGTCATTGAAAAAGTCGACGAGCCGACAGAATGGTGTGCCCCCTGTATAGTGGTACCTAAGAAAAACGGTAAGATCAGGGTCTGCGTGGATTTTACAAGGTTGAACAAAGCAGTTAAAAGAGCGTATCATCCTTTACCGGCCACAGATGAAACGATTGCAGCTTTAGGACACTCAAAAGTGTTTACTAAATTGGATGCCAATAGCGGTTATTGGCAATTACGCCTTCATGAGCAGTCTCAAAAGCTGACTGCGTTTCTCACTCCTTTTGGGCGTTATGTATGCAAGAGACTTCCATTTGGAATATCAAGTGCTCCTGAGATATTTCAAAGAGAGATGCAGAGGGCTCTGGAGGGTATTGGAGGCGTGGTTTGCCAGATGGATGATATTCTGGTTCATACTGAAGATGAACGAAGTCATGCCTGTAAGATCCATGAGGTCCTAAGCAGATTAAAGCGAGCTGGAATTACATTAAACGATGAGAAATGTGAGTTTTTTAAGAGAAAGGTGACCTTTTTCGGCCATGTTATTGATGAACATGGTATACATGCGGATCCGGAGAAGCTAGCTGCAATTAAAAGTTTTCCGACGCCGAACAATAGGAAAGCGCTTAAACGTTTTCTTGGAATGACTAATTACTTGGGGAAGTTCACTTCCAGTTTGGCTGCTGATACAGTAAATCTGAGAGCTTTGTTAAAGGTGAAGGAGAATGAATGGATCTGGGATTCTCAAATAGAGAGAGATTTTAATACTGTTAAGCTGAAACTGTCCTCGCCGCCTGTGTTAGCCCCGTTCAACTTGGAAGCAGAGACCTGGCTGTCAACAGATGCTTCCTCCTTTGGGTTAGGGGCAGCGGTGTTTCAGAGGACAAACGAGGGGATGAAGCCGATAGCATTGGCATCAAGAGCGATGTCAGATACAGAACAGAGATACGCGCAAATTGAGAAAGAGGCACTAGCAATTTGTTGGGCAGCAGAGAAATTTCACTATTATTTGGCTGGAAGAGAATTCACGATAGAAACTGATCACAAACCTCTAGTTTCCATAATGTCAGAAAAAGAGCTGTCCAAGCTTCCACTTAGGGTGCAGAGGTTTCGATTGCGCATGATGCGGTTCTCGTATGAGGTCAAATATTCCCCTGGAAGTAAACTGGTGGTTGCAGACACCTTGAGTAGAGCGCCAGTGAATAGCAAGCAAGAGTCAGACCCAGAGCCTTTATTAGTTCAGGAAATGATTGAGGAACTTCCAATATCTTTGGCCAGAAGACGACTTCTTGTGACAGCCACAGAGTGTGACCTTACTGGAGGTCAGTTAATGTCATATGTGCACAATGGCTGGCCAGATTATAAGGATCTACCTCAATATTTGAAGATTTTTCATTTTTTTAAGGAACATTTGACGGTCGTTGGAGGAATTGTATTTTATTGCAACAGGATGTTCATTCCCATTGATGAAAGAGAAAGAGTTCTGAGAGAGATACACCAGGGCCATCTCGGGGAAAACCGTTGTGCTCGACGAGCAAGGGAGGCAGTTTGGTGGCCAGGAATGTCGACGGACATTCGAGAAATGGTGAAACGGTGTAGTGTTTGTGTCAGGTACCGCAGAGTTCCTGCGGAACCGATGATTTCTTCACCTCTCCCGGAGCGACCTTGGTGGAGACTGTCTATGGATTTTTGCACCTTGGAAGATGGAGATGATTATCTAGTTATCTCCGATTGTTACAGTCGGTTTATGATTGCCGAGAAGTGTATTCCAGCAAATGCCGCTGTTCTGTGTCAGAAGGTAAACAAAATACTCTGTATGGTAGGAGTCCCAAACACTCTTGTTTCTGATAATGGCCCCCAATTTGTGTCGGAACAGTTTGCCAAGTTGACGAAAAAATGGGATATCATCCATCGTACCAGTGCTCCAAGGAATCCCCAGTCCAATGGACAAGCTGAGAGAGCGGTGCAGACCTTCAAGAAGTTGGCAACAAAGAACTCGGACATTTTGTCTGCGGTAATGTGTTACAATGATAGTCCGCTACAGAATGGATACTCTCCAGCGCAATTGTTGAATGGGCGAGGGCTTAATTCAATGGGATACCTGGTCAATAATCCGGTCGATGTGAAGAAGCTCAGATCGTATGAGGCTGAGTATCGAGGTAAACAAGCTCACAACTATAATGTTAGGCACAGAGTGAGTGAAAGAGAACCGATAATGGTGGGAACACCCGTCGTTCTGACTGATCCTGGGAAGAAACCTTGCACAACAGTGGTAACAGCGGCCTCTGATCGTGAGTTAGCTCTGAAAACAAATACAGGCGCCTTGTTACGAAGGAACAGGAAGTTTGTGCAAGTGAGCGAGGATCAAGGAAAACATAGCTCCGCTCGTCCGGACACATCAGATTCACCGCAACAATTGCGTGTCTTGTTGGATCAAGGACAGGAAACATCAACATCTCAACCACCTGTAACCAATAGCTCATGCATTGTGTCGGCATTGCCACTGAGTAAACAGAAAGCCTTGAGTGATGCGACAGCATCTCCAAGGGCAAACCAAACAGCTGAGTCGCCACCTAGGATGGGCTACAATGCAGACAGCTCTCGTAGAAACCCTTCTCAGGGAGCATACAACAAATCAAATGGGCCATCTCCCCAGATCACTAGGCAATCGAGATCAGGCAGAAATATCAAGCCTAGAGATAGACTAAACCTATAGTTTTTAACAATTCTTGTCTTTGTGTTTATGTTTTAGGAGCTCAGGGTATACTTAGTGGGTAACAGCATGGTTAGAGGGATAAGGCCTCATCTTTTTGATCACACAATTTCTATTCCTGGTGCAGACTGGCATACTCTGTTTGATTACTTATGGACTCGGAGAAATTTAATGCTCAAATCAATTGTTTATGTGTCGGCAGGCCCGGTCCCATTGACTAGTAAAGTGTCGGGCACCAAGGAAATTGTGTTGAAACAAAACAATGATCCTCATGATTTTGAAAGCATGATTATTAAATTTCGAGAATTCCATATCTATGTTGTCATCTGCCCATTAACACCTGTTGAGTTTAGTTTTTATAACAATTTAACTGCCAGAGCTAAACCCCATGAACATCTGTACAGAGAATGGACTAAGCACTTAGTGCAGTCAATCATTACTTTGAACGGGTCAATTGTGGAGACCAACACTAGGATGGGGATGATAACCCCTTTCACCCATAAGTACGTTCTTAAGAGGATGAATGGTAGATACAAATTCAGGTGGTGGAATTTGTCTGATGGTCTACACCCAGGGCCATCGACGAAAAAGGCTCAGGAAAAGGAGCTTGAAAGAAACGCGCAGCTGAATTGTATTAAAATATCAGAGGATCTCCAGGCAATGCGTTTGCTCTGAATTGATCTGGTATTCTAATAATTTCTCATATTGAGAATACTAATGTTTCATTGTGTTACACCTAACTTTTCCATTTCTGTTTTAACATGTGTCTTGTTTGATGCTGTTTGTAGTTGTATTAATTGGTGATAAATAACGCGTTTTTTGTTTTTGCTGTTGGTTTGTAACGGATTCTTTGTTGGTGGGAGTTGCAGTATACCAGATGTGACGGCATCTGTGACAGTTGGAGGTCTTCATAGATGTGACTGCATCTTTTGCAACTGGTGAGCGCGACATTAAGATTATTGGTATAATCTTGGAGGGAAGGTGTAGAGTGTACCGGAAGGGACATTGGAGAAAGGGGAGATAACTGAAGGGCGCGGGACAGACGAAGCATCAGGCATCTAGCGAAAGGACGTGTTTTGGTGCCGCCTAATGTCGACCACGAGAGAGTTATCGACTAGCACAAGCTCAGAGCGTACGGTAAGCCTCTAAGCTTTACAATAATTACACTAACAATACGGGGATATGTTACACGATATAATTTGATCCTTCCTCTAATCAATTTAGCTGACTCAGCACATGCATAAATTCAGCAAATGACAATCTCCCACTGATCCTTACTTTGTCAATCTACTTCGGCAATCAAGTTGGGCAAACATGGACACTATCTTATCATATGATTACTTCCAAGAATATTGCAATTCACAAGGCTTATACTGCTTCACAAGTTGTACAGCAAAGAAGATAGTTACAGTTGATAATAATAAATCAATTCTCGAGCAAGATACAAAACTTGCAACAGTGAGAGATTTTTCAAAGCAATGTTAAAAATCCTGGTACGTTTGGAAACGACTTACAAGATACTCCAGTAAATGATTGCGAGGAACACAACGTTACTCTACGTTACACAGTTCTACTCTTACACGACTACTCCAGAGCTCTAAAAGCTTTGGGCGATTTGCCCCAGTATTTATATAAAAGGCATGCAGTTGAAAATACACAAACGCAATTGGTTAATAACAATATAATATTGTAACGGTTTTCCCCAGTATATGAGGTCACAGTTACAGGTACTTGCAAGAGTGCTTATTTAAGCCGACTTGTTTCTGCTTTACGTGGTAGCATGGCAACAGAAATGGCAAGGCAGTTTGGTCTATCTTGATATGGGATGGAATTGAACGCTTCTACTAGAGCAGGCACATCTGTGTATAAGGCAACCGGCCACACAGATCTCACAATGTTGATGGTAACAATGGTTTTATTGCTACTTTCACAATACAATAACGTCAATAATACGCACATAAATTAATACTTGCACAAGTACAGAATAAACGGTGTTACTATGGGCAAGGATTGACAGTCCACTTGATAATCTCTCCCGAGTCTCTGCATGTTCAAGCGTCTTCCTCTAGCGCAAATCAAGAACTAAGAACTAAAACTGATCTGCTGGGCACAATGCAAGCCTATTTATACAAGTTAACAAATCAAGCAAGCGTGTAAATATATGATTGGATAAAATAGCTACCCCTAGCGAGGTACAAAAGCAATACAATAGCTGGCACACTAAATAATGAGTAAAGATGTAAACAAAGTGTCACTAGAAGCGGGAAAGTCCTTCCTAAGCTTGCTTAGCAGAGTGGCAGTACATCTGCACTTTGAGAGCATCCAAGCGTCCACTAGTGTAGTCTTGAGTATATATACGCAGCACCGGCTGAAGATGAGAGGCTGCTCCGTGCAATTCCATTACAATATGATTGACTAATTCAAAATATAATTAACTGCTACAAATTAGCGCACTTAAATTGTTTCCCATAGCATTGGGTCATAGACATACAAAATGCATAGGATTAGCGATCCCCTTAAGGAGTGGCTACACAGGCCGACGCTTTGCATCGGAAGGCCCTGCCATGGGTGTTCCCGATGGGCGTGTCCATTTCGGTACATTGCAGGGCCTGTTCGTGAGCATAACCAACATGTTGGTCTATGCCCGATGCCGAAGAAACATCGACGTTATCTGATTGGTTGAAACGAAATAATTTCTCAAGCTCATCAAGTTTAACCAGTTACAGCGCATTTCCATTAGAATTTTTGTCAACAATGAGCATCCACTGCAAACTCCGAAGGAATTATTATTTTATAATAAAGTTTGAACAGTGAATTAATTTTACATGGCTGATAGAACAGCGGTAATTGATAATTTCAATATCATTGAGTATAAATGTGATAATAATTAAAATTAAAAACTAGTACAACAGCAATAGAATTTATTATTACATTATTATTTATTAATTATAAATGATGAATAATAACAATATCTGGAAGATTTAATAATAAACAGAACAGAAAAAAAATATTGTAGACTATGTTTTCATGGTGACCAAAGACAGCCATACATCACATCGGAATTGTTCTTTAAATATTGTAATTATTGTGATGATTATTATATCAGGGAAACAAACAATTCGTTGTCGGAAATGAAACAGGCAAAAACCCGCACTTTGTGCCGTATGTTTGGCTAGTTCAGTCGCAGCTCACCAATGTGCTTGAGTACATCGGCACGCTACTTCAGCCTGTGTAGCCACCTGCACATAGCCACAAACCATCGCATAGGCACATCGGTATCAAAACATTGGTGCAGTGTATCCACACCTTTACAGTAACACACAAACAACGATAATAATTAAATAAGTCAACTCATAGTAGAGGTCCTATATAACGCTTGGCAAGGTCGGCTCCAACATCTGTAATTACGCAGGCTATCTCTCGGTTGCTAGGCATAAGATACATCTCGTCTTGGCAGGTAAGGCAAGGCAATTCCTGGCGCATCGGTTCACCCACACTCACCCACTGAATTCCATTACAATGCTACTTAATCCATTGCTGCTCATACCTGGTATAACTCTTTGCCCACTATACACTACAATTCTATTCCTAGATTGCATTTAGCAGTACTTCATAAAAAAGTGTTTGGAGTCATGGGAAGTGTATTATTCCATAATCATAGTGTCTCCCTTTCTATAAATTGAGTCGTCAGGAGAACTTTTCATCAGAAAATGGTGTCTGCTGGCCGTCATCAATGGTTATAAGCGCTTGGGCAAGATCGCTTTTCAACTAAGTTTCTCGGTGTAGCGAGGGTTTTCAAACTTTTAGTACGCAACGCTATTTTTACACTTGTACCACTTACAACTCTGTGCTCAACAATGTTGGAATATACTTATGGAGAGGTTAGACAACAAATGTGTTGAGCTGTGTAACATTGAATTATCTACCTTGGGAATACACAGGTTTGTTGACTCTTTTAGAACCCAAAGGTGTAAGCTATGTTTTTTGAAAAACTCAATGTCGTATCAGGGTCGATGTTTGTCAGTAAACTCAGTTTGGTAACTTTTGTTGCGGACGGCTAACTTGTTATTCAAACTCATTTGACAAATCATTTTTCATATATTCTCATCACTGCCTCCAACATCATCGACAACATCGTCTCTATCATTTGAATTTCTGGTTTCATTGTCAAACAATCTCTTTTTTCATTTCTGTCTTCCCTTTAACATGTAACACTGAACTAGAGAGAGCAGCAACATCTGGTGAAAGATGTGAAACCATGTCATCAGTATTTGTATTATCAAAGGCTTTAGTTTTAGCAGGAGTCAAATAATCTTATGGCTGTTGGTTTTTCTCCATTTTTTTCATATCACTCAAATAGCTTTGCATACATTGAAAATCTTTATACTCAGTCAAATTGGTGTTGTTTGTCAATGCAAACAAAGCTTCTCACTTTCGCTTCATATTTCTCACCGTTATATCCTCCATTAAGTTCTAATACAAGGCCAGTGCAAGACTTTTTTCTCTGTTGGTTTATCATGGCCAATTTTTCTCACTTTTTCTAGAAGATGTCAGAAGTCGATGAAATTTGGTTTTATTGATGATAAAATTGATACAATTGGAGTGATTATAGCATTATAACTTTATTTCGAAAGCTTTAGACTTCGTAATCATGTGTTACACTTCAGATCGACAAAAATTGTGTGAGATTAATCAAACATCAGTTGTATTTATGGGTTCATATTAAATCATTGGGTCGTCTGATACAAAACTTTTCAATAGTCTGTGACAATCACCGTTTAGCTGAGTCGATTTGTAAAAAAAAGTAAAGTTTCTTCATCAATTGTTCAAAAGCCTCTTTTACACATTATTTAGTTTTCCAGAGAAACATCGATGAGTCAAATAAGTAATTGATTGACCTTAAAGGTTTTGAAAAACATAACAAAATCTTTGTAAGGGTTGGTAGGATTCATTTTCGAAAACAGAGTCTGAACAATAAAAATTACGCTTATGTTCAAGTGATGACTATGTTTCGTATACAAAGCACTGGCATCAATTTTGTCAGAAGCTTCGTCCAGCAAATTAACTATAAACCTTTTCCTTTGTCTAGCTCTGGGGAACCTCGTTGTATATATATCATTGTTTTATAAAATATCACTCCATATACCCCGCCAAAAGCCCTTTGATAGGCTCCGTAAAAGTAATGTATTTCTCTCAGTGGATCTTCCCAGATCATGCATCTTCCCAGATCCCATGGATCCTGCAACCATCCCCGTAATAAGCAACTGTATCTTCAAGCAAAATCCCTCTGCACCACCATCTCTAAGTAATTAGATGCTCTTCGTCAACATATAGTTTTATTTATGATTCAAACCAAAAAGTTTTTGTCTATTCTATTTTTGCCACAGTTCTTTAATATATGCTAAACTTGGTATCACTTCTAAAAGTAGAAACACTTATGACAAATACCAATATTAGCTTAACTATGGCCGCATTTCGATTAAGACTTGATACAACATTATCTACACTTTCATTCCCACTACCATTAAAGGTATCTCTTTCACTCATCGCTCTCCACCCTACACCTTTATCTCTAAACATCTTGTCTATTGATAGCTTTAAATGGAAAAAGTCATTTTATTGGTATGCCAACCACATTTGAAAAAATTACCTAGATACGCTGATCAAACACCAAGCAAAATTGCTATACAAACCTGGATGTGAATAACCGCCGCACAATGAATACAAAGACAATAATCATAGTCATAACAAAATAAGACACTAGAATATCAACTGGGGTAATCAACACTTTGAGCAGGTTCTCATCGATCAAAGAGGCACTTGAAACCAGGAGAACCATTGTGTCCTCAGGCACCAGTATGGAGATCTGCTTCTATGATCGTACTAGTGGTCAAATCATATGGACGCAGGGGCACACTATAGCTGAGCAAAGTCCAGAGAAAATGGATATTTCTTATCATGGGCTGAACTGATTTGTCTACAAGTAGAATATACACACCTGGCCGCCAACACTTTCATTGGTCTGACTTTGTTGCATCATTGACTGTCTATCTTCTTCGATGTTTCTTTCTTGGTCATCGTGCTGCAAACAAGTTAATGATATCCATCATTCATCAGGCTATGTTGACTCCAGTATGAAATATTGACCAATGGAACACCACTTAATTTCTCATTGGTCAAACATATTTAATAAGAATACTCTAGATGTTTAGGGTTCTATACATTTATTGCACTATTTGTTCACAGTTTGGATCATGAAGACAGGTCATGTTTTTTGACGCAGCTCCCGAAAGCTTCTGTGACTACTGATTAGCTCAAATTCAGCCGGGAAATATCAGCACTTGTCAGTTCCGCACTTTCTTGCGATATTCAAGGCAATGTCATAAACCTGTGCTGAAAATGTGACTTTTTGCTATGCCCAATATATAAGTCACCTTTTGACCTTTTGGACTTTTGTAAAAACAGATCAAATGCTTTTTGTCAACTTCTAATTAATATTCATCTTTTCACCAATGCATTTTTATTTCATCGTAGAGCAGAATCGACTGACAGAGAGTATTACAATTTTAGCAATAACTTAAACCAAAGATGTTGTTGGTAAGGCTAAGCACGGAATCTATGAATTGATGAAATGGTGTTTCAGTAGTTTTCTTGCAACAAGTACGCTGTGTGGTGCATTTTGTTGAATCTTGTCATATAACCAGTGTGAGGAAAAAATGTGTCTCTGATGGCCACTTGATATTTACTACTCATTATGAGCACCGGCACTAACAACAAACTAGCTGACAAAGTTACCACCCATTGCATCACACATGTATCCGTACAGGTAGAAAACCAGCCTTGGGAAGGTGTATCGCGCCATTAATCAGATCGCTGCCAGAAAATTGATTTGTGGTTTAAAGACATCAGGAGCCCCTCTCAACCTATTTGATGGCTTCCGATATCATTTTTTTCAAAAGAAAAGGCTCTAAAGCAACCAGGAACCTACCAGAAGGCCTAGAGTCATTTAGCATCAATTTACATTGGCTATAGTCTCACTCGCTTTGTCCCTTACTTTAGGGTACAGTTTGTAGTTAATTGAAAACCTAACCTATTATATTGGTTACTACTAACGCAATGTTTATTTTTTTTGTTTACTATATGATTATTTTATTTGGTTGCTCTGCTCTTTTAGTTTGTCAACCACTTCCAGTATACTTTTTGTGGTTTAGCCTGTAAACGTACAAGTTTTTTTGTATTCATTTTCTCATTTGGCATGGCCACTTGTTGCCGCTGCTACTGTTGTTTGCTGTTAAGCTGAGATTGTGGAAGGCGAATAAATGTATAGCCTTGAAAGCACGTATCTAAGCTGATAGCTCCCATTAGTTGTTGGGTGAAGGTGAAAAGAGATAATTGGTCATCAGGCCACCGGAGGCTGATCTTGTTGATGTGCTAGAAGACAATGTGTCTGCCTGTATCAGCCACTTAGTGGTTATGCAATGTGGATAGTAGAATACAGTACAGCTAGTTATCAGCTTGTTACCAGGAGCTAAACTAAATTTTTTTATTAGCAACATATACACACCTGGCTGTCAATGCTTTCGTTGGACTGACTTTGTTGCATCATTGACTGTTCATCTTGTTCAGCGATTCTTTCTTGGTCATCATGCTGAAACCAAGTTAATGAACTCTATCATTGATCAGGCTATGTTTACTCAGGTATGAAATATTGACCAATGGAAGACCACTTGATTTCTTATTGACCAAACATATTTAATAAGAACACTTTAGATGTTTAGGTTTTTATACATTTATTGCAGCATTTTTTTACAATGTGACCCTGTACTACGATTATAGCTACCTCAGCACATTTCAGCCTGTGACTGATTAAACAGGCTAACAAGCTGTTAAAACACTACACATGGTCAATTCTCTCTAGTAGAGCTCGGTGAAGGCATAGCAACTGTTAGGACATGGCAAAAGCCTTTACTACACAAAGATGTTATTGCGAAGGCTAAGCATGTATTCTATGAATCGATGAATTGGTGTTTCAGTAGTTTTTTCGCAACAAGTAAGCTGTGTCGTGCGTTCGGTTGGCGTGTGGCGAAAAGAGGGTGTGTCTCTGATGGCCACTGGACATTAGATACACATTATTAATACCGGCACTAATCACAAACTAGCTTAAAAAGTTACTACACATTGCATCATACATATATTAGTACAGGTAGCAAACCAGCTTTGGGAAGGTATACCGCGCCGGTAACCAGATCGCTGCCAGAAAATTGATTTGCGGCTTAAGGAGATCCGGAGCCCCTATCCACCTATTTGATGGCTTCAGATACCAATTACTCAAAGCAAGAGGCTCTAAAACAACCAGGAACCTACCAGAAGGCCTAGAGTCATCTAGCATCAATATACATTGGCTATAAGCTAACTCGCTTTGTCCCTTACTTTGCGGTGAACACTATATTCGATTGTAAACTTAACCTGTTATATTCGACATTGTGTGTATTTCGTCCGTTTACCTATATCTTTATTTTAGTTGATTGCTCTACTCTTTCAGTTGGCCAACCACTTTGAGTGTAATATTTCTGGGTTAGCTTGAAAAAACACCGGTCTTCTCTTGTATCCATTTTCTCATTTGGCATGGCCACTTGTTGCCGCTGCTACCGTCGTTTGCCTTTATGCTGAGACTGTAGACGGCAAATGAAAGTATAGACTGAGAGCTCCCCATTAGTTGTGGGGTTAAGGTGAACTGAGATAATTGATTGTCAGGCCACCAGAGGCTGAGCGTGTCGTGTCGATGGACAGGCAGACAATGTGTCTGCCTGTATCATCCACTTAGTGGATGGCAGACTACAGTACAGCTAGTCATCAGCTTATTATCAGGAGCTAAAGTAAATTTGTTTATTAGCAACATATACACACCTGGCTGTCAACGCTTTGACTGGTCTGACTTTGTTGCATCATAGACTGTTCATCCTCTTCAGCGCTTGTTTCATACTGAAACCAAGTTAATGAAGTTTATTGTTTCTCAGGCTCCAGTGTAAAATATTGATATATGGAATACCACTTAATTTCATAATGATTAAGCAGATGTAATAGAAATAACTCTGATGTATAGTATTGTATACAGTGTTGCAGCAGTTTTGTCCATATGACAAGGGATACAAATTATGCCCTCCCAGCATGGCTTGTGAAAGCCTCCGCGGCTACTGGCCAACTCAAATGCAGCCTGAAAAACTCATTGATAATCACTTCCATCTTTGTTTGCTACGTGGAGTACTCAAAAGAGCAAAATACTTTTGAAACTTTGCAGAAAAATTGAGCCAACTTTTACATCTTTTTACTTCTAAATCATAATTTTTGTGAATTTTCAGTTTTTCATCAATTTCAATTATAACACGCATTCATTTCAGCAGAATGAAATAATATAGTGGATAAAGACATTCATACTAACTAAACTGATGTATCCGATAAAATTCAAAAATATAGGTTTTTATATCTATACCATAAGTAAAATAATATGGCTGGGGCACAAGGAGTGCACAGTGGCATAAATAAATATTTTCAGTCTGATTTTCCTGTTTCCGGTTCCATCTTCATTTTTACAGTTAAAAGCCGACCTGACGATTGTTCCCACACCCTCTTCCTTCAGACACATGAAACCTTTTGTAGGCGTACAATAGTTTTACCATCTTTTACTATTTTACTTTTTTTTATATGTATGTTAGGACATATTGTAACTGACTATGGATGAAAGCTGGCTTTTCTCTTTCCTAATAGATAGGAACACCTGTCTTATTCCTGCTACTTCCAGTATTCCTTTAATAATAGGGAATCCTATTACCACACTATACTATACTCCTACTACTCTTGCTATAACAGAGCTTCCTTCTTTTCCTACCCAAAATAAGTCTGTCTTCAACTGCCTGTGAGTTAGATGCAACACTTTTGGTTCTTGATTTTGATTTGAGATGTACAATGGAAAATTGAACTAAGATTCATATGTTCGTTAGTTTCGGGTAATACAATGCCAGGATTTAAATCAAATCTAAAAAGGAATATCAAGAAAATGTTCCCAAAGATCACACAGTACAATAAATGGCTACTCCCAGTTGCAAAACAATCGTATGTCATTTAGTTAGCCAAGTATTTTAGTTGTAGTGATTTGACCCACCTCAAAGTTATCCAGAACATTAGGATGTTTTGTGTTGTAATGTACTATAATATTACTATTGCTGGGATCAGCAAACTCCTGAATGCAATTCTTATGCGTACAATACCCTCGGACACACGGAGGGTGACACAGACCAAATAGCGGCAGGCTTCTGTCTTTAGCTTTTTCACAATGAGAGCATTCATCTTTGAATGGAGTGGGATTGCTGTGAGGATCCTTACTTTGATGTATATTCATCATCGCAACTGTCTCAAAGTGGACATCACATGACTTATCCATTCTACACCACACCTCACCGCATTCCTGACATTCACCGTACAATGGTGAGGCTGATAAACTTGGTGGTTTGTTGTTTATACCACAACACACCCCAGTCTGTAAAACATACAAACTCTGATGCTAAAAATAGTAAAAGACTCGTATGTTCAGTCTTCAACGTTTTAATTAAACACTGTAAACGCTCTATCTCCATTTATCCTAATCAGCAGTAACTTGGTAGATTGGACAAGATTCAAACAAAATAATTTTAGACAGGTCACGTTTTTTATAATCGATTAGTGCTCATTCCCCATGTACATGATTTTCTAACACCTTCTTCTGCCAGTAGCGGACGTCGGCACCCTGCCTCTTCTGTAAAGATGTGCTACCCTTTTTCATCACACTACTTGTTTCAAGAAAACAGAATAAACCAGAGTAAAGTAACTGGAAAGAACGCATGAAGTTGACAAGATGCAATTGACTTAACCCAAACACAACGCAGAGTTTTATAAACAGCTGGTAGAGAAGCTACTCAACAAATCCATAGAAGCTAATAATTAAATAACTGGCAACAGTTTCAGAGCCCTTAGCGCATAAAAAAATAAAAGCTTGGGTTTAAATTTAAATCTCTTTTTTATGAATCAGCTAATGATTGACGTCAGCTTTCAACTGTGCCTTTACATAAATATTTTTCTAAATGTACATTGTAGAGTTGTGCTTCTCAGAATTGAGCTAGTGTTTTAGCGCAGCAGTGCAGATTTAGCGCAGCAGTGTGTAATGGAAATGCACAGGGCAGCTAACTCATCTCCAACCGGTGTTACTTCTAGATACACGTATATTTACTCAAGACTAGTGACTGCGCGTGGATGCTCAGAGTACAGCTGACCTGCCGCTCACCCCATCCAAGCAGGAAGGACTCTCCCGCCACTAGTGACACTTATTTATATAGCTATCTATCCTATGACTCATTATTTAGTTGGCAGATTGTTATTGCCTTTTTGTACTCCACTAGGGGTAGCTATTTTAACCAATCACCTATTTATAAACTTGTATAAACTTGTATGATTTGCTCAGTTATGTAAATAGACCTGCATGGAGACCAGCAGCTCAATTTTAGTTCAGTTCTTGGTTAGCGCTAGAGAAAGACGCTTGAACACGCAGAGACTCAGGAGAGGCTAGAAAGTAGACGGATTATCCTTGCCCATAGCCATACCACTTATTCCGCAATATACTAGTACTCATTTATGTGCGATTGTGAAGACTATGGTTTCTGTAAAGTAACGACAAAGTTATTTGTTGTTACCATCAACCTTGAGGAATCTGTGTGGCCGGTTGCCTTATACACGGTTGTGCTTGATCTTGTAGCAGCATCATATTATGTCCCCATATCTGGATAGACTAAACTACCTTGACATTTTTGTGCCGCGCTACCACAAAGCCAGAACAAGCCAGTATACATAAGCATTCTTGCAAGTACCAGTGACTGTTATTCCCTATACACATGGAAAACCGTTACAAGTGCATATTTAGCACAGTGGTGCAGATTTAGCACAGCAGTGCAGATTCAAGGCAAAACAGCGGCAACTTTGGTATGAAAAGAAATTAAGTTATTTACCAAAAACTCCTCGCGTTTTATCCCTATTCATAATGCCTAATCAAAAAAACATCACAATAGAACAAGCTCAGTTCAGGATGTATAGAGATGTACAGTGATGTACCAAAATGATAGCCATGGAACGGCAAATAGAGGTCAGTTGTAACAGGGAAAATTAGCTCTACTTTCATAGATGGGATTCGTATATAAAACTTGTTCAAAGAGCCAAATGGGCTTATCTGTTTCAAATTAAGCTCTTCGGTTAAGTAGCTAACAGCAAGTCGTGTGTTTGTCACAAATCTGTAATTTGCCATCTTGTTGCTTTTCTAAACTATCACAATTTCGGAACTTCAGTTTGGTAAATCTCAACCAAATTTGCATTCAAGGGGTAAAAAAGGATGCAGATTTTAGATACGACAATGAAACTTGCTTTTGAAATATCATCCTTTGCAGCATTGAAGTGAGTTGCTTGCATTGTACCCTTTGCTGTTGATTGTGAACCCTGGTTGTTATAGAGAAGTGTGATTACACAATGATTCATTGTGTTTGTACATACATTTACTATAACTGGGGTTATTCTAGTAATAATAGTAGACAAGCCAACTTGGAGCTCTTTTCAAGAGCATCAACAATACTTGGAGTAAATCGAAAGGTGCATACTTCTTTCAGTAGTACTTCTCGTGTGTGTGTTCGGTAAAGGTAGCGAGGGAAAACTGTTCTGGTAAAAATGGAAAATTTGGTATGTTCTGTTAATTGTACTTGTTGATTTTGTGGCCATGCATCTTGGCTGACATGCACAATCTTTTTATGCGCTAATTCAAGTAAGAGCTTGTAAAGGGTTGAATACACAGCATTGTTTTTTATTGAAAGTTGAAACTAGTTTAGTCAGAAGTGATTTAATTTTCATTTCATTTTTCACTTGTAACCGTTGCCATCATTGACTGATGCCTTCTACAGCATTGACAAACGCAAAGATCTGGAACACTCACTAGTATTTCAGCTGTATTTATATGTTGGTCTAATGCTTCACGTAATAAACACTAACATAATATCAGTTTGGTACAGAATAATTGCTTTTGTATAGATGTCTATTGATTTTTGTTGTGTGCGATGAAATATAATTAAGGTTTCGTTAGCATATTTGCACCAGAAACAATCACTGTACGTTATGCAATTTCAACAAAAAATGTGAATTAGTTATTACACTGTTGCTGTTGCATTCTCTCAGCCAATCAATTAAATAGAATCTTGACAGCTCAGCGACAATTAAACTTTACCTTTAATGCAACTTTTCTTGGATAAGTTCAGCAGCATAAGGCAGATGCTGCAGACTTACTGGCGAAGAATAAAGTTCCACTAGTTTTTTTTGTTGCATGAAGGCTTGCACTAGCCAAAAATTATTGAGCCTAGGCTCCAGATTGTAACATCAAACACTCAACATATTGTGGGAGATTTGTGCGCTGCCAGTGACCCAAACTCTTCCCCCTAGCCCCCATGACTTTACACCGATTGCGACCCTTAAGGAAAAGAGTGTTATGTCATCCAGAGCCCCTCTCTTTGTTAAAAGTACACCAAAATTGGTGTAGCTTAGATGCTGGCTACCCAGGGCCTGTATCCACCCTGTATACAAGGTATGCGTATATATAGTAGCTATACCGGCTCTACCTCAACGTTGACAGGAATATATGGCTGCCAAATCTGGCTCTAACAGTCAAAAATGGCCGCCAGGAAAAGTCTGAGATGTAAACAGCGAAGGGGCCTGCTTAAGCAAAAGCACAGAGCTAAAGCAGTAGAGTGGAACAAGAGCTAATAGGGAGAAGAGAGTAACTTACAAGACTATGTGCCATGTGTGCACTCCTGTGATTAGCTGCCAATTTTTTACTTTCTTTTATAACTGTACTGATTGGTTAATCAACTTTGTAATTATATGTGATTTTCTCACCCTAATGAGGGAGTGAGCCCTCCTGATCGCTTCCTATAAAGGGAATTGTTGTGGGTCTGGAAGGCAGAAGTCTGGTGGATTGTGTGAGTTTATTATAGTTATTGCTATGCAGAGTGCGTGAAATACCTTCTTATTACTAGAAACTCTGTGTCAATTGTCTGGGGCGCGGTCCCTACACTAGTTGTCTAAAGTTAAAGCAAGTGGATGCCGTTGTTTCGGTAGTGCAAGAAGAAAAACACAACAATATTATACTGCCAAGGCTTTCATGATATTTGATATGTGTAAATTTTACTATCTATTGATCTTATACTTATTCAGATGACAAATAAAAGACTATTCTTACAGGATCAATGGTGTATGAATGGAGGGAACAAAAGATGAAGGTGCTAAAATGATAGTTCGTTTAATAGATCAACTCTGTATTGGGTGGTATGCCTGCTACAAGTGTGGTGACGGTATCTGTGGCAAGTATGCAATGAAGTGGTATTCGTATGGCAAGGGTGGAAACAGGAGAGCCAAATCACTAATCTGTTTCAAATTTCCTAAATGCATTCTTCAAATATTACTAGTCAATTTAAAGACATCAATCCGCTATTTAACTGTCCCATCTATCCTCAGCTTGACTCTACATGCCCCATCACCTGCCCATTCATCCTCAGCTTGGCTCTACATGCCCCAACACCTACTCTTCCAGCCTTGCCAGCACCCTATCTTCCCCCACCTTACTACACCTCTAAATCACTGCCTTTCTTTACACCACTGTATTCCTCGTTCACCCTGCACTGCCATCTCAGCCTCCCATTCTATTCGTTTCTCCCACCTAACTTGATTTAAGGCTCAGGATAAAGCTAAATTCACACTATACGATTCTCGGCCATGCGATTATCTGGAGGAATCAGGAGTTGCTCTCCAGATTATTAAGAAGAGTTCACACTTGCGATTTTTTTGTGCCCGATATTGCATGGCCTTGACATGTTGTCAAGATATCGCATTTCATTGATAATTACAGAACATCAAATTATTGCTATTAATGATAATATAATATAGATTATATTGTCATATATTTAAATAAATTATACCATTTCTTCACTCATCAATAATAAGAAATTAATTACAAATAATAATTATAATAAATAATGGTAAATAGTATACTCAATTACTTATGATGAATGATAAATAAATGATAACTTTTTTCAATGCAATTATTTATTATAATCATGGCGCTGGTAGTTGTTTTCTATTTATATTGATAATAGTTGGTATACCCACCTTAATATTCTACTAGTAAACAAGACTTTCAGTTGATCAGGGAAATATTAAAAAATATTCTAAAATTGGTTAAATAATAATTATCAAGCAGCTTCAAGTTTTTTGAAAAGCATTAAATTGTAAAGCTGTGATGTGGATGTTGATTGGCTAGACAGGCCAATAATCGTACAGAGAACCATCACTGCCCGATGAAAAAAAAAATCAGCCACCGATTGCGAAATCTTGAAGATTTGACTGTTCACACTTGCGAGCCGATTTTTGGCTCCGCCCACTCGGCCGAGAATCGCGTAGTGTGAACGTAGCTTATCAAAGTGCTGGCACATGTCTCACTGAGCTTCTTGTTTACTCTTCAAAAAATTTGATGGCAACTTGAAGCCTAGTTACACATAAGAAAGTTATTGATATTAAGTGTTGATCAATATTTTACACTCAAACCTAGGAAAGAACAAAATACCTGAAACAAAAAATGTTCAGTCATGTTCTTTCATTACATCATAGCATGTCAGAAGAGAGTCAATCAGCTAGTTTTAAACTTATTATTTATTAGTCATGCCATTTCAAATAGCGTCAGCAATTTTGCCACTGGTCATTTCATGTTTTGTTACATTGGGTTTTAATTTTTACAACAAAATCAGTCAATAATTTTTGCTTTTCAGCTTGCACCGTAAACAAGGCCAGATAGTGGGTCATGTTGATGAGTCTACGCTTGAACAAAATCAACTGTTTCATTTTTTTCATGCAAAATATTCAATATGCAAATTAGAGCTCATTGGTAAAAAATAAATTGCACATCAAGGAACAAGCAAAAACTTATAGCTGTCAATAACCTGATAAAAGAATACCAGTTTAGAAAAAAATTTTAGTAATGGTACATTGAAGATCTCAGTTAATAAGTCTACCTCTCCAAGATTTTTACCACTGCTTCTTTCACATACAGATAGAAAGTTTTTCTATGTTCGGCAATATCATAAACATTTGAAATTTGAATAACATAAAAAACTGAACATTTGGTTCAGAGGAATTTTTTTACATAAGACTTGCATGCATACAATCTAACAGGTCACACCTACCCATGGTTGGCCTGCTACTATTGGTTGTTTAGTTTGTTTAGTTTTCCGCAAAACCTGCAAAATAAGTGAATATTTTGTCAAGCCATAGCTCCCAATGTAAACATCAAAAATTGTACACAAAACTTTAGTTGCTATTCGTGAAGAAAATAGCTGGTTCGTTTGATTGCAACAGGCTGGGTCATTCTTTGATGTAGTTTTTCAAAGTATTAAAAAACCACCAGTTATTTGGGCAACTTGCGTACTGGATTGTAATTTTCAATTATTTCCAACAAAAATAAAGACATGGCATTAGTGAAGACTTTGTTAATTTGGTGGACAAGTTTCAACTTGTAAAAAACTAGAACCCATAAGAAGCGGTTCCTTCCACTGTCTTTAACCGGACCAGCTTATGCCGGGTATGAACAGCTGTCTGAAGACAATAAAAATGCTTATGACAGACTGAATGCAGCAATTTTGTTTGGCATTTGGCGTCAATAGTTCCACTGGATATAAATAGTTTTATTGCAGAGTGTTTCAGAGGAGACAAACTGTTGGCACGTATTGTGACGGCCGAGATGATTGGTCTTCTTAAACGGGCATAAAAGTGCCCAATTGGCAACGGAAAGATGCTTTATGGTTGGCTCATTAGCTAAGATTTCTAGCCAACTAAAGCCTCTAGCATCACTCGAAACATTAAACTTCTCAATTTTAATCGACAATGCGAGAACAATGTTACTCACAAATACAAATGGCATGACTTGTGTTTCTGGCGTACCAGAACTAGAAAGTGGGCACTGCTTATGTGGTGGCCGTGGTATTTACTAGCAAAAGTCTTAAAAAAGGTACGATATGTCAATTTTAAAGGGACACCACCAGTGTGTTGGGTTCCCCACTAGGCTGGAACTTTTTTAATTTTCTCAGTTAAGGGGACCGAAGCAGTCAAAGGGAGCTGCAGCGCTAAATGGGCTATTGGTTTTAATCTTATTACATGAGAGTGCGGTGAAATCAATTTAGCAAATAATACTTTGCGAAGTGATGGGCAGTGATTCAAGGTCTAAACCTTACTTTGATATCGGTTTTCTAATGGTTAAAACTGAGTCAGATCAGTATTAGATAATAGTAAGGAATCAGAAGTTAGTGGAATCAATTTGAGAATCATTAAGGGGAAATTACAAATGACAACGCAGTTGGTAGACAGTACCATAATGTTGTGGAGATTTTTTATGTTCGATCAGCTTAAAATATAGCTGATGCTTTTACAAAAGTCCCACAGCAGTAGTTAAAGGAGGCATGCAAACCAGTTTGTGCACCAGATTACCCATAAAAGGAGGTTCAGATGCTTCACAATAACAACCAGCTCGGCATAGTTTGGACTTCATTCTCGCAAAGATGTTCGCCAATACAGTAAAGGGTGAAGAAAAGGAAAAAATAACTAGCTCTTGTGGCACATGTAGAGAGATTAATTCAATTGCAGTCAAATGTGATCATGGGAACTTTTCAGAGGAAACATCAGGGCAAGGAATTGATGAAGAACTACTAATGTAAACAAGAAACCCTATCTAAGATTTGTCAACTGCGACCCTAATCGCCTTGCAATCCGGACAGTTCCTGCAAATGAGACTGCAGACCAATTTATCAAAATCTATAATCTACTTATTGATCATGGTCCATCACTAATGATAATAAAATATAATGGCGATGTGAAACAAGTGCATGCTCCTACAAAACAAACCAGTATGGAGTATGGATTATTTCAACAGGTTCAGTCTCTGTAATTACTGAATCAGTGAGAGGCAGACATGTGGATGGCTGAGCTTCAATTATTTTAATGCTTTATGATGTGAACTGAAGATCTGAAGGGAAAGTATAGTGGGTTAATCAGCTGTTGTCATTATGTGGCGTAATAACTTTTGCTACTGAAAAGCCACGATCAATAGAATTATATCATGCATGCACAAAATCTAACATGTCACACTTAGTTCTGCTTGGTATTCGCCTATTTGATGTTTAGTTTGCCAAATATTCTGCCAAATTTGTTCAAGTCTCTCAGACCAAAGCTTTAGACATTAGTTACGAACATTTTAAAGCCAGGCTACACAATAGCTTGTTTCAAACAAGCCGTGGTTAACTAAGAATGACCACATCGTATTTTTCCAGTTAGCAAGAAGAATATGCTATTTTCGAACAATCAGAATGTCAAAAGTTTACACTGTGCTTTGCACGATGTACGGTGAATAGCTGATTGTAATTGGTTTCTACAGTGACGCAATCTCTCAAAGCTTGCGAGAGCTTCATTCTTCATTCATCACATGTAAAGGTTAGCTGGCTGGATGTTCGTACCAATGTACATAAACCAAATAAATATGACATAGATCAATATCATTTACCAATGACTACATAATGCTTATCATTGTATTGATGACAGACTTTGTTCCTAGTTGACCTGTTGAATAAATTGCCTATAAATAATTAATTATTTTTAATAATATAAAACTAAAAATTATTAATTTCAGTAGGAATAATGATAGTATCTAAATGATTATCATTCCTAAGAAAAATTATAATTAATTTCAGCAAGAAACTGAGAGTAGATTCGAAACTGATTAATTAGTATAATCCTAATGGCTAGAAAATAATGAAAGAGGTGATAACTCTTCATCAGTTAAATTACATCATAGGAAAATAACATGGTGTAGCAACTTAGTAAACAGATCATATCCTTGTAAAATTTAAAATTTGCTATCATTGTGTAGCCCGGGCATCACACGATGCTTTGGGCACTTTCAGTTACCCTTTATAAAAAGTTGTACTTTTCCTCACCGCAAGTGAACAAGCATTTCAACAAATGGTAAGAACTTTTAAAGCTTACCGGTAGCAGAGATTATAACATGACTTACTTTTGCGTACAAGCTTTCCTCATGATCCATTTGGTAATGCACTTTGATTACATTCATGTCAATGTTGAACTCCTTGTCACAGCCTTCATGCGTGCAATACAACCTAAGGCAGGGTGCTGGACATTGACCAAATAATGGTTTCGTTCTAATTTTTCTTTCCCCGCAATAGCTGCACTCTGCTACATATGTTGTAATATCTGTGTGTTTTGTTTGCTTCTCATGGTCTAGGAAGTCTTTTAGACTGGTAAATGATGCCTTGCAGGACTTGCTGATTCTACACCAAAATTTACCACAGTTTATGCACTGTCCACACCTGTGAGCCATCGTCTTGGGTGGCTTTTTGTCTTGATCACAACACCTGTCCAACTGTAATACAACATATTGCCTTAACCATAGGTTAGCTTAAATGATTAATAATAGGTTTGTTTTGGGAATATGCAACGCATTACTTGACTCTCACAAATTCTACTGCGTTTTGCTTGATTGTACATCACAATTCAGGTAACGACAACAACAACAAAAAACGCTTTTCCTGACTTATTTTGCAATTCAGCCACTCGATTCAACCGAATTAAATTTTAGCTCAACACGAAAATAAATAATACCTTATCACAATACCATTTTGTAACATTTCTTTCAATTTCATGAGCACCTTGATTTTTCAACTTTTCTAACAAAATTTACAGTTTGAGTGACTATACTGATATTACGGGTCATTTTTTCTCAAGAACAATCTACAACACTAGCCACAATAACGAAAAAAACAATCACTGAGCAGAGTTCACAATTTTTCGGAAATGGTGATGAAGAAAAGAAATATTTGCTGATTGAATTAATTCCTAACTACAACTCTGCATTAATAAACTAAACACAACTAACTCACTCACTTCATAGTCTATCTTTTTGTATAAAAAACCACAATAACAAATAAATTTACGGAAAAACACGCAATAACAGTCAAAAAATAAAAATTGTGTTCATTGCCGCCATCTCAATAAGTAGTTTTCATGTTACTAGCCATCTGCTCATTATTAGACTACAAGAGATTTAATTAATTTAATATGGTAAGCATGTCTAACGAAACATTATCTGTATTATCCGCAAAACTATCTGTTTCCTCAGTCTTACCCTCAATCTAGGACAGTGGTGCAACACTTTATATGATTACAGTGTTTTGTGCTAAGAATGTAAGTTGCATCAGCACTAGAAAGCACAATCAAACAGTAGTTACAAAACAGCTTAATTAAACTGGCGTCGATAAGTTGATAAATATCACTAATAATGAACTGTTTCAGTCATCTAAG
Source organism: Cryptosula pallasiana (assembly GCA_945261195.1). Lineage (NCBI taxonomy): Eukaryota > Metazoa > Bryozoa > Gymnolaemata > Cheilostomatida > Cryptosulidae > Cryptosula > Cryptosula pallasiana. The sequence continues at coordinate 51,007,649 of OX183131.1, read as the reverse complement.
ATTAAAAAACAAATTTATCTACTTCCACAACACACGACAGTCTAACTAAACAAGACACACTGTTAAATTCACTCACCCAACCACCGTTATTCTCAATCCAATTGTTTACAGTTCCACCAGACTTGTTTACTGGTATAGACTCAAAATATTCTTTTAGGTCATTTAATAGTGTCAAATGTCCAACATCTTGCGCTATTATTATTGTGACGATTTCCAGAACCTTTCAGTCAAATAAAATTCCATTCACTTATTATGGCACAATGTAACATAACATCATCCCAAACATAGACACCACTTACTGCCACTATTCTGGGCCATGATATTGTTTTTTCATAAAATGTCTTTTTAAACAGCACACTCAGACTTTCTTTCACCCATGCTCTGGGTAGCTGCATACAGTGTTCAGCAGCTTCTTGAATAAACTTGTAAGCTTCCTTGTCTATACCTTTAATCAAAATAGTGTAACATGCCTTTGGTAGTAGCCATGGTGGTCAATATTTATGATGCTGATGACTTTTATCAGCATGCATTTGGCAAACAATAGTAGTTCATGAAGAATTGTAGCTGATCTTTACGTGCTACTACTTTTCGTAAGGGGTGGTCTGCCGACACAACTAAGCAATCCGCCTTTGTAGGCCTGACAAACAACAATAAACCTCTCTCCAGAGGTGACCCCGTGCCGGGATGGCACAAGCAACTATTTGAAAGAGAGTAAGCTTCTTTACTGTGGTGAGCCCTCGGCTGTAACGTATATACTCAGTGCTTTCGAGTGATATATAATAACCTTTATTCATAGCAGAATGCAAAGGTGGCAATCCAATACAAAGCTGTCAGGTAATGCAATGAAGTTAGAGAAAGCTCAGCCTTTTATAGGCAGAGTTACAAGAAGTAACAGGAAGTGCTCAAAACCTTTCCATCATGAATAGGAAGTATGATAGCTAATCATTACGAGTCCACACAATATTATTTCCCAATGAAATATGATTAAGCATATTAAAAAAAATGGTATCCACAAGTGAGGAGCAGAGTCTATAGCTATTTATCCAGTAACAGGTTGGGGTTTTCTCCTGTTATGGTTCTTGGTCTTTACTAGCCATCGGTTCAAATTTTTCAACTTCTGAGGGTAGTCAACTCCTGGATATGGTGCCTACAAATTCTTGAATTATGTTTGTTCCCTCAGGCTATGGCAGCCATGTTGATGCCAACCCGGGATAGCTACCCAGGGCCAGGGTAGTAAATACCCTGTGCCGGTATGGTCAACCATTGACACTATTGCTTAACCAAAGCAATATGGTAACTGCAATAGAGCCTGTTTTTTGTCCTATTGTATATCTGGGAGGCATGCCTGTGCTGGGAGGCATGCCTGTGGTAACAACCATCGGGGAGACTTCTGCTAGGTAGTGGTCACTGTTGGTGTCCAGTAAAATTCACTACGGTATTTTCACTCCGAGGTTTGATGTTTTTGCCACATCACTAAACATGTCCAAAATTCTGACTCACCAGTATTTGTGAGTTGATCTAGGTATTCTTTTGCAACTTCACTTGGTACAGAGGTTGTCCTCAAGAACATATCATACGCATATTGATGGCTTTGATAGTATCTATTAAGGTATATTGATGTGCAGTGTTTTATTCTAAAATAAAAGAAATGTATGCGTTATTATTCAGTATTCACAGCATGAGCATCACACTTTCATAGTCTCTGCACTCTGTCTGACTGTTCTTTCCCATGGTGCCACTATCAACAGCGATACAGTTAGAAAACAATATGGTCTTAAGCATTACCGATGCTGAGCATATCGTTTTATGGCATCTCCACTTAGTTCTTTGAAATCCTCCATTCTACTTTTGTTTTCTATGTAAAAAAATTAAATGCCGAATAATCTTAAAAATTCTTGGAATTTTATCAGGTAAATTTGTTAGGAGAATGCAATCATGAAACCAAACTAGATAAATTTAAAGGAAGCAAATCCCCCACCCCACCACAGTTCTCCTCAATTTAATTGTTTACAGTTTTACCAACCTTTCAATTGTGCGACATCATTAGCTATTATTGCTGTCACCATTACTAGAACTTTTTAGGAAAACTAGAAATCAAATAAATTTTGTTGTTTGTTCTATGAAGTTATCATCTCAAAAATTGACTCACAGCTATGGTCTGGCCACGCACATGATTGTTGATCGGATCCGGCGACACTCACAGCTCGACACGGCACCTGAATTGATCGCCAGAAATGGTTTCTACAGGCCACACTGGCTGACGACATTTGTGACTTCGGCACCTTGGGTGCAAAGAAAAACAAGTAATAATAAAACTATTAATTCATACTAATATTGAAGTAAAATTCTGCCAATTCTCTAACAAGTCCGAAATTGGGCCTAGTTAGTAGTCTGTGAATAGACCGAAAACAGGCCCAGATGATAGCCTGCAGGCGAGCTGAAATCAGGCCCAGTAGATAGTTGAAGGACCAAAAGCAGGCCCAGTTGATACTTTAAATTCTTATCATGGTTTAACTTGTCGTGTAATTAATCACCACCTCTAGTAGCAGTAATATAGGCAGTGGTTTACTTAACAACGAACTAATGGTCTCTGTTAACTTGCAGTGTCAATAGACTTGCCCGGCTAAACTAGCTAGTTTCACTAGTGTTAGTGCAGTGACTACTATGAGACGTAGATTGTTATAACTGCCACGTAGTAGAGTGGGTGCAGAGGCTTATAGTTAGATTTGAGAGAAACAGAATTGTTTAAAGTATGAGCACAACTTTATTCACTGGCAACTCTGCCACAAATAAAAATAATTCAAGTTTATATAGCAGTAAAATTCAAAATTATGTCTCTGATTGGACGAAATTTAATAGGTCAACTACCTACGTTTTTACACAACTTCAGACAGTAAATATTTGCTTCAGAACTGATTAAACAATAGTTATAATAATTTTTAAACATCCTCAACGCAAATGAGTTGCAACTTGTAATAATAATAAAATAATAATCTTTAATAGAAAATAATTACATTTATGGAACATTATACAACAATGCAAAGAGTAGATTACATTAGATATTCTATACAGCGCTCGCTATTGATGACTTATTTTACCAGTACGTCGGCATTGATGCTATATAACTGCTGACACAACTTAGCAGCATCATTAATGAGCGGCTACCACTAGCAGCAACATGTTCTTGCTATGATTGCAGCTTTTCACACAGAGGTCTCCGGGAGTTGGCAAAGTGTGAGCGAGTCCACCGAGGGAAAGGTCGTTGTATAGCCTGTGATGTCCACTTCACCTCTAAAGAGACGGAGGCTGAGCATAAGTGCCTCTTCCACAGCGGTCCTTTTCAGGGCCACCAACCATTACTACAGAGTTGAATTGTTCTAGTCCTTCGTTTGTATCAACATTCCAGCGCAGATTTACTTCAATATTATGATAAATATAATCATAATGATCAGTAAACTGTGATGATTCTTGTCAATAACATAAATTTACTATTACTACTTATTTATTATTTGCTACTCAGTATTTAGTAATTATCAGTTGTAAATAATTATTATCATGAATAAGTTTGTCATGGGTAATAATAATAATTTTACTTTGCTTATTATTATATTATTATATTTAACAAATCACAATAAAAACCATCAATCGTGATAGTGATTATCATCATGTTTGTTTCTTAAAATTTACCACAATAAACAGAAGTTATATTTATGTTAACAACTTAGTACAAGTATTTTTAGCAGCAATTAACCTTGACCCAGTGCGGACAAAGATTAGCCAGTAACTTAATAGCCGTGGCGTCGGAAATCTAAAAAGCTTCAGCATGTTCAACGGCTTGGTACGGAGCCGTTCAGATTGGACGGCATCCGCCGTGACTTTGATAACTACTACATTTCGGCGCCGCTGGTGCTGGATCCAATCAATAGTCATGTGTGTGGCCAGGCCATTAGGCTGAGTTTACAAAAAAAAATTCAAATCAAGGTATTATGCACCTCAGCCAATTGCTGGAGAAAATGAAGGTCCAACAAACTTTTCCATCACATCCATTCCTTGCTAATCTCACCCCTGTTACAACAGCTGGTAACCTAAAGCTTTGCAGACCCAAGGCGAAACCAGGGCTTTTTTTTCAACGCCCAAATTTGAAAGATTCACGAAGACACACACCTGTCGACTGAAGAAAAGTCAGCAAAACACTTGAAACATAACTAAAGCAAAAAATACTGAGGTGTACAGTTCCACTGCAGAGAGGCTCTACCAGATAAGCTATTTTCTACACTGCGAAGTAGCTGATAAATCACTAACTCTGTGGGTAGGTAAATGTTATACCAGTAATAAATTTTTCTTTCGGCACATATGCAACCAATTTTCCCAGAGCATAGCATAAAATTTTCAGCTTAATCATTAGCATGCACTGATTGTTGAGAACACCAAAAAATCTTTTCGTGGCATTATCAATAACTATACTTAACGGCAGTTTTTATTGATCTAGATCGGTGGAAATGACATCCTCACATGACTGCACCATAAAGTTTAAAAAGTCATTACTCATCTGAGATCATTCATACATCTCATCGCAGAAGAAAATTGATCACTCTCAGCCAACAACATGTAAGTTGACTGAGATACTCGTTCACTGTTTACTGCTCAGTGAAAAGCTCGCAATTATGATTATTTTCCTTTTGCATAATTGAACCAACTTAAAATATCTCTGTGCCTTTGCTGACACCTTTAGTAGGTTGGGTCCTAAAAGACTGATACTGTTGAGTTGTAAGAGCTTTCCAGCTCAGCGAGGGGACCGTCATTTAATGATCTATGAAAGGAAAGTTGGTAGAACAATTGACCACCATAATACAGGAGCGAACCAGAAATAAACAGATACGGATAAAATGGTAATTCTTTAGTCCTATGCTTATAGTCTTAGCCACTCTCACTATTTTCCCCTGAACTCTTCTCAGTGATCTCTACAATTGAAAGAGCCACAACAGGCTCAGCAAATGCCAGAGCCAACAAGAGGTTCAACAATTAGCTCAATCTGTTAGATCTGTATAGGAAATTATGACAAAAACCGCTTTGATGTTTCAAGGTTTCCTTGTCATCCATGACACCAGATCATGTACCAATCCTGTCACTGGCTAATAAGGAGAAAAGAGGAAGAAGAAGATGTAACTGATGTTAAAGAGAGAATTGACCAAACTAGTATAGAGGTTGTGAGGTTCCAATGTGGTACTAGTGAGATAGAACTCTGGAGCCCGAGGCTTCTGCATCAATCACCAAAGACTCAATCCAGTAACTCACCAAGATCCATACCCTTAGCTCGTATGAATGCTATATTTAACCAATCGCTAACGACAAGTTACCGTAGATAAAACAAAGCAAGTAAGAGATTTGCATTTGTCACAACAACTGGCCCGAGAAATGCAAGGTGCTCCCAATGGCTGTACATCAGCTTGAGCCTCATTTCAGTGTGAAATGGAAAAGTTTCACTTTGAGGTAATTACTAGAAACCTTTGTTCCTTTACTTAAATGATTTTAACTTATTTGGCTTGTCTTTCCAATTCATCTGCAGCGCCTGGCAACAGCATCATAATAGCTGAGGTTGTATAGATAAAACAAAACCCAACAAGTGCAATTCATTGATACCCAAAGTGAAGAGCATAAGACACATAGTGGGTGCTTCTAGGCTGAGGACCAGCAATGAAAGCTTACCATCCATTGCCTATTGGCAGATTTTAGTGGAAATAACGAGACTACTATTTTTCTTACACACAGGTACCATTTCCATTACATTCTCAACTTATCTATGATTTCCAAACTCCTTACCGAGCTCACCAGCAAACTTGTCCCCTGAAAGTGGCTGCATTAACAGGAGACCTGTTTCAAATGAACAAAGACTGGTATGAATCAGGCCTCTGCCATAGAATAATCTGAAACAAAATGCAGTTACACCATACACACTGTCTCGCAACTTACTGTACTATATAAGACTTTTCTACTTACCACTCGCTATACCATATGAGAATTATCTGCTAGTAGTAAGATAGGAGCGTATTTCTGTCATGGTGTCTAAGGACAAAAAGGTTCTCCTGGTTCCAAGTGAGTTTTTGAGCACCAGGTACCGTGAGAACTTGAAGAGTACATTCTTTTGCACCAGGTTGTTGTAATTGTATGAGTAACTAAGTATTTATTGTGCAGAGGTTATTTATATTGTGGGTTTGTATGATTATTTAGATTGTGGTGTCGGGTATTGTATAAAAATGATGATTTGTATTCTTGTATAGCTTTATTATATAAGAAAATGACATCATATATATGCATTAAATATCTTTTAGCATTTTTTCAAAAGGGTGATCATAAGTAGTTGCCTCACAATTTATCTGTAGGTATCTGCTGACCTGAGAATGGATGTTACACCAAAATTTTTTAGTCCTCCTCTGTTGAATTATCTTTTAAAAAGTAATTTATCCCAGGCAGCCTTACTACTTTTTTCTTTTCAAATAGTTATTAATAACTAGCATATTTATCATGTATGTAATAGTTTCAAAAAATTTATTCTGTGTTCTGAGAGAGAGAGAGAGAGAGAGAGAGAGAGAGAGAGGGAGGGAGGGAGGGAGGGAGGGAGGGAGGGAGGGAGGGAGGGAGGGAGGGAGGGAGGGAGGGAGGGAGAGAGAGAGAGAGAGAGAGAGAGAGAGAGAGGGGGAGAGAGAGGGGGAGAGAGAGGGGGGGAGAGAGGGGGGAGAGAGGGGGGAGAGAGGGGGGAGAGAGGGGGGAGGGAGGGGGGGAGGGGAGAAGGGGGAGAAGAGAGAGGGGGGAGAGAGGGGGGAGAGAGGGGGGAGAGGGGGGAGAGAGGGGAGAGAGGGGGGGGAGAGAGGGGGAGAGAGGGGGAGAGAGGGGGAGAGAGGGGGGAGAGAGGGGGGAGAGAGGGGGAGAGAGGGGGAGAGAGGGGGGAGAGGGGGGGAGAGAGGGGAGAGAGAGGGGGGGAGAGAGGGGGGAGAGGGGGGAAGAGAGGGGGGAGAGGGGAGAGAGGGGGAGGGGGGGGAGAGAGGGGGGAGAGATGGGGGAGAGAGGGGGGGAGAGAGGGGGAGAGAGGGGGAGATAGGGGGGGTTAGAGGGGGGAGAGAGGGGGGGGGAGAGAGGGGGGAGAGAGGGGGGGGGGAGAGAGAGGGGGGAGAGAGGGGGGAGAGAGGGGGGGAGAGAGGGGGGAGAGAGGGGGGAGAGAGGGGGGGAGAGAGGGGGGGAGAGAGATGGGAGATAGGGGGGGTTAGAGGGGAGAAGAGGGGGGGAGAGAGGGGGGCAGAGAGGGGGGCAGAGAGGGGGGAGAGAGGGGGGCGAGAGGGGGGGAGGGAGGGGGGGAGAGAGGGGGGAGAGAGAGGGGGGGGAGAGAGGGGGGGAGAGAGGGGGGAGAGAGGGGGAGAGTGGGGGGCGAGAGGGGGGAGAGAGGGGGGGCGAGGGGGGAGAGAGGCGGGGGAGAGGGGGGAGAGAGGGGGGGAGAGAGGGGGGGAGAGAGGGGGAGAGAGGGGGAGAGAGGGGGGAGAGAGGAGGGGAGAGAGGGAGGGAGAGGGAGAGGGAGGGGAGGGGGGAGGGGGAGGGGGGAGGGGGAAGGGGGAATGGGAGGGGAGGGGGAGCGGGAGGGGAAGGGGGAGCAGGAGTGGGAGGGGGAGTGGGGGGGAACGGGAGGGGGGAGCGGGAGGGGGGAGGATAGGGAGAGAGAGAGACTCTTATTTACGTTTTGTAAGAGATGAGCTCAACATTAACAATAGACATCACACATTAGTTTCATACGTCTCATAGTAACTGAGACAAATAATACAATAACTTGTATTTTATAGCAACTTTATTGGTAATATCAAATGAAATTTAATTATAATAATTCACTTTAGCAATTTACCTAACAGACTGATTCCTTGTGTTTGCACTCCATCTAATCCTTCTCGTGCATTCTCTTGTGTAAACTCGCAGCCAGGATAAGCTTGTAGGATGCATCTTCATATGGGGTTGTCAATCATCACATTGTCGCCTACGTCTCACAAGCTTCTCACAATTTCATCGTGCTCCGTACTCTGCTTCTCAGTAAACAATAGTATACGCAGTAATCGCCGTGCATGGTTGAAAAAAAGTTTTGCACCCGTGTCTGATCACTTCTCCGTTTCCTCAACAACTCGCTGATGTTTGGGTAAAAGGTTGCTGGTCGTTCAAGTGAGTCAAAAATGTCCATGCCGGATTCATCAGCATACACGGCCAACCAATGCTCACCGGGTTGATGAAATTAATTGCAGTTGAATACAAACCATCCCATTGGAGAACTGCAAGAATTGCATACGAAACTGATCTCTAGTCCGACTTGAACACCCTTGGCACGACAGATATCATCCAAAGACAATATTAATCGAGCTTGCACGGTGCTCATCTCTTGGTTGTCGTTGAGAGCTCTACGTCACCCGTGACTGCTAATTGAAGACTTCTATCCATCTCCATTGCCCTTTACAAAGTATGCGACCAGGGAAAAAACCTTCGGCTGTGCTTGCACAAAACTGAATCTCCATACATGTCGTGACATTTTTCATCCAGTGAAAACCTTCTTTGAGAAAATCACTTGCAAAGTCGAATCCGTAATTTGTAGTATGGTTTAGATTTTATTGTCTAATAATGCCTATACTTTCACCATTGAGCAAAGGGGGAGGGATTGGGAAGGGGAGGGGAGTGGTGGGGGAGGGGGCGGGGCGTGGGCGGGGGAGGGGAGGGAGAGAGAGAGAGGACTGTTTTTCACTCTAGTTCATGCTTTCAATGTATACAGTTGACTGTCTCAAACATAAGCTGCACTAGGTTAATATGATACAATTAAAACTCGGTTTACAGGAAGTTGGGATCGCATCTGTCTTTGTTATCTTCTTGACACTCATCTCTTTCAATAGCTCCATCAATGCGTTTATCGATGTTGCCGGTGTAGAATTTACCATTGGTGTTGAGAAATAAAGTGACCAATAGCAATACGATTGTACAACTCATCTCTAAAGTGCTTTTGCTTTCAGCATCAACAACTAAATACTTTTACTGGATGATGAGCGCGACATTTAAAAATAACTGACCATTGCTTTATTCGTCTCACTCAGCTATTTTTGGAGATGTGAGAAAATCCCATCAAATTGATCGGCAAAACGTAAATTCAGTTCTACCCGGGTTTGAGACAAAAAGAATATGCGAAGATGTCCATTGAAATGTGCATAATTGTTTTAAAATCAAAATATCCCCCAAATTGCCAAGCTCAGTGTCTACCAAACATTTTTTTTACATCAATCTGTTTGATTGCTCTCTTTAGATCCTAAAAATCTATTGTCTTGTCTTCTCGAAAACAGAATTTTGCATCAAAGTTCTATTAGAAGTTTAAGCACCTGAGAAGATTTGCTGTTGAAACACAATTATATCAAAAAAATCTACTTTGCATCGATTTGCGAGCTAGGTCGAATCATAAAACAAAGTGGAATATTTCATTGGCAACGAGTTAAATGAAAGTAGGATCCAAGCGCTCCAAAAAATTTACTCAAAGTGGGTCTTTATGAATTTGGAAACCAAATCAGCCAGTTTGGCGATTGACTTGAAGCCTCGATATTTTCCACTGGGGTTTCTTTTAGAGCTCGGTGATGAATGATGTACATTTTTGTGCGGCTTCTTTTATGAGCTCGTGATCATGGTCGTTGAGTCATCATCGCTCACTGAGTTGTTCAATTCACCATCATGAAACCGGGTGCGTATGGATAACATTCTGTTATTGTAAGTAATCTTTCTTTTAAAAACGAGTAAGACCATTTGCTTTGAGTTGTGGGTAGTAGACAGGGATTTAATCCAGAACATAAATTTTTTTAACACAAAGGGAGTCTTTAAATTGCTTGAAAAAATTCAAAGAAGTGTCAATCTATTCATCATGCACCAACAATCCCAATTTAGAGTTTTCTTCAAACAATTTTTTTTTGTCGTTCCAGTCTATAACATCTGGCAGTTATTGTTTGGTCTGCACAGCACCTTCCTCCTACTCAGCGCATCTGTTACAAATGGCACATTGTCCATCATTGTGTAAACAGTGACAGTTCAGTAACGATAGATTTCTCGCTTGTTTGTAATAACTATCTCCTATTATGCAGTAACCACATTTTTCCATTGAAGAAATCCTCAGCATTTCAGCCGAGACTTCAGCCAAAAAGATCTTGTCTCCTAAGCTTCTTGGTGAGCAGAGTCTTCAACACATATCATGTTTGTTGTTATTCCTGTGAGCTACAAAACATAAATGATGTCTCGTCAAATGAGAATATGCATTTAATCTTTGAGATTTTTACTTACTTTGTTTTTTTTTTGGTTTTTTTAAGATAAAGTGTAATAAATAAACTGTTCGCTCAGGTAGATTTTTATAAAACTTTCAATCATGATTTGACAGTCATAAATTGGACAGCGCTTTAGTTCCGATGAGGAGTCGGCAAGTCTTCTAATTTATACTCACTGTAGTAAATGAGATGTACACATGGAAGAGAGATATGATTGGCGGGGATGTTTTTTCATGTGACTCAGATACACATCGAGCAAGTCTAGATTGCTCCAAGTGGTCTTCATCTGTCTTCTTCTCTTTACTTTTTAGCATTCAATTAAACTTTGTCACCACACACTCTGCTACTTGTTTTTTGGCAGGTTTGTAAACAATCCAACAATTTGAAGAATCAAAAATTTGTTTGGGCGGTGTTGGTAGGTTTTTCTTCCCGGGATCTGCTCTTACATTACTACTAATAACAAATTGAGAAAGTTGATTTACTTTCTCTTTAAGGTGATAGTAGAGAATCATTGCCAAAATTTACGTTGCTTCTCACTCGATTGTTCAAGTGGATGGTGTTCTAGAGAATGGTTCATCATTGTATTATCAATTTGCTTGTGACAATGAAATATCAGTACACGGGCTAACCAGCCTCTTCAGTGGGAGATTGGAAACCTATTTACTTTTGAATGCTAGAGAAACTTACAGGAGCACTGAGCTCCTACTTGTTGAGCTGTATAAACTGACAATAGCTCCAAAAAACTTTCTTTCTCGTTTTTGATCTATTTTAGGAGGCTCTGCAGAGACCCCTAGAAACCCCCTGGTGACACCCATGTATAAAAGGAGAGCGCCTAGAGCTTTTATGTGTATGATGGGTGAATACGTCTCATCAAACTCCATACCTGGTGGCTGCGAGAGCCCTTGAGCTAATAACCTGACTTGGTATCTGTCAATTGTGCCATCAGCTCTGCTTTTTTAGCTTAAATACCCACTTGCAGATGAAAGAATGTTAACTACGTTGCAATATTTTTAATAACCAAATTTTATTTTCCATTAAGGATTGCTATTCTTTATTTGCAGCAGCATCCACCGTGTCGACTGAGGAAATGATAACACTTCTTGGTATGTAGAGGGTTCAACTACACTGCTGACAGAGGAGCTTGATGCTCAACATCATTGCTATATTGATTTATACCATATTTGACTGGCTCAAGTCGGCCACGGCTTGACCATTCAGTTTCATATGGTTATTGGTGAAACTTATATTACCAGGGAAAGATAACTCCAATACCAGTTCTTCAGACTTGTCCTCCAATATGGTATCTGAGCTTAAGCTAGTGAACCAAATACGCGTAATTTGGTACTTTCCAGCGTGACACCAAACCACAGCTGATGAAGTGCAATGGCTTGCTTGATAGCAGAGGTAGTTATTTTGTTCCTTACTTATACAAATGTAGCCACAGATTCTGCTCAGAATAACTTGAGTAGATCAGCATCAATGATCATGCCTCGTGCTGGCTCGCAGGCAGTTTTATTGCTTTGCTCTGCACGCCCATTCTGTTGCATGGAGTAGTTGCTGTTACTTGTTGGTGGATGCCATGAGTCGTTTAAACAGACTTGAAGCTTACTGATCATGCACTTGCTGCGCAATACACCCGTTTCTTGCCAGTATAGCATGATTCTCTATTTATCTCTCTGTATTCGTGAAACACTGAAAACATTTCACTTCTGTTTGCCATAAAATGCACATATTAGTATCACAAAAACACCATTAAAGCTGACAAAAGATTCAGCTGTTCTGCATTGGCCAGCAGACGCATTTCACACACCATGTGACTTAATATCATCAGTTGATTTGAGCAGCTTTTTAGCCTTTTTTTCCTTAAGACATGAATCACAGTCTTGCACTAACATCAGAAAGTTCAGAATCGTTTACTAGAGAGTCTCTGCTAGTGCAATTTATTGTGACTTACAGGCATGAGTCAATATCTTATGAAATACTGTGTTACATCCTATGATCAGTGTCAGCAATATCAAGAAAGTACAGTTTGTTCGCCAGAGTTCCCAGTGCATGTACCCTTCAACATTATTCTTTAGTCTAGCATCTGTTATGGCAAAACTGAACAACATATCCACGTTGAGTAGCAAGTTTGACTGAGAACGAGTTGTTGTTTAGGTCTGGAATACTTAACATATCATTGAAATTTGCTGTTCTATGCTAGTTAGTGCTCGTTTGATCCATAATAATAATCTACAGCTACCAATGACCCGAACTTTAGTAGCATATGCGACAGTTAGAGTTTTTGGTCCACTCAGAGTGTTTTACTCAAAGAATCCTGATTTCAACTTACATATATGTCTGGTTGTGCCTTTATATTTAATCTGTGGTTGGTAGTTGATGTTGCAAAGAAAAACGCAGTATCATTATGTTTAGCCTGACTTGAACTGGAAGCTGAAGGTCATTTATGACTGAAAGTTCCAAACTAGACTCCGAAGTTTCTACCTCATGAGTATGAATGTTTGTAGTAACTAGGATCAACACATAGTACTACCCCATGAAGGGCCAAAACCAACAGAAAGAGCAATACCGGGATTAGCTGGATTTCTGACACTGCTTGAGACACCAGCTTGCTTAGGAAATCTGTTTTCCTCCACCCATTTCTGTTCCTTATTCAATAGAACAACTAATATGTACTATACTGTCACTTTATCACTTTGAGCTTCCAGTATTGGACCAACGTAGCAAAGCTATCCAGCAGACTATCTAATAAGGTAAATACTGAAATGGATTCCAGTCTGGTTACCACGGACATCCACTACGCTCAAGTATTGTACCTCTCTCCAGAGGGGACACTGTGCTGCTCGACAGTGACAACTGTGTATCAGGTAACCGAATTACCCGGTGTAGCGAGAGCCCATGGCTCAGACAACCAATACAGCGTAGTGCTTGTATAAGTGGCTATATTCTCAAGACAAAGTCCTTAAGCGCAATTATTCATCTAGGGTGTTTGTGGCAAGACATGAGAATAAATGCAATGATTGTGGCAAAAGACTCTCATTTTACAGGAGAGCTCACAGGAACTAATTAGCATAATCTATATAACTGTAAGAGCGCAAGAAGTAATCAAGCCAATACAAGTACACATATCATACAGTCAATAGGGATTAGAAATAAGGCGCCAAATGGCTAAGGGTGGAGTCCTTTCTCCTACTGTCCAATCAGACTGTCCTACAGGGTCCCAAGGCTCTGGATAGCTTGTTGTCCTGGTTACCGCAGATGTTAAGGTAGGTAACTTTGGCTCCTGGCTTGGTGGAAAATCCTAGCAGGTTTCGGAAGTCCTCAACTACGGCAGCCATCTTAGGCCGGCCCTGAGTCGTCATATCGGCCCTGAAGAGGTCACTACCGACCATTTGGAGGTCACTACCAGCCCTGCACCGGCCCTGTAAACTGTGCTATTGGCACAGTATGCTTTGCCACCGGCACAGCATCTTACCGATGGCTGTAGGTGGCTTGCCAGAGCTCTGAGTGGAGATATGGTGGCGTAAACTACCAGTTTACTCAGAACACTCACCAAAATCTACCACAATACTTGGACTCTTATTGCTGCAAGTTTATTAGTAGTTTCCTTCATGTACTTCAGGTGATTTTCCATTGATTTGCTTTCAAGCATAACTGTCAAAAACTACCTCTTCTTGGGGTATAAAAGATTGGTTCGGCTATCTCTTGCGGGATCCAGCGTTTGCTTGACATTTTTATACTCTGTGATTAAATAAAGTATCTCATCAGTGACAGCCAAAACTATATGACTGTTAGCCTTGGCAGCATTAGCAACAAAATAATTTTAATCCTTGTCTGAAGCAGAGCTGGCTGTTGATGAATTGCTTCCACTCATTGTTCATAAAGTTCACCAGCTGCCAAGTAGGCTTTTTGCCTTGAACTTTCATGTGAAATAGTTTTTTCTTAGTTACTTCGTTATTTCTAGCTCATCCCCCATTCCTGATGACAGCAGTGATTAATCTGGGCCCACAAGTTGTTCAATTTTAATAATTATTAGGAAGTTAACATGAAATAAGGAGCAAAAGAATTATGGATACAGGAAGTATTGTATCAATTGTAAAGACAAATCCAAAACATAAATATATCTAATTAGACATTAGTCATGGCAAGCTGGTACTCAAAAGAGACTGTAAGTAACAGTTTTCTGTCCAAGTTGCACCTACTGATCTTTTCGCACCAATTACCCTAGGCAAACGTCCAATCTATTTTTCATTCCTTGCACTAAAGTCACCAGCTATGATCAGTTTATCATCTGTGAAAGATACATTATTTTTTGTCTCCTTAGCTTGCTGTATAACCTTTCTTTGTTATCCTCAGGATCTTTAGGGCATAAGCATTCAATATTGTAGCATAAGTTGTTTTCTGCATTTCCAACTTCATATTGATGATTCTGTCATTTATTGCAGTCAGCTCACATTACACACATTGGGCATTTATAGTGAATCCAACTCCTGTTTCTCTTCTCTGTTGCTCCCCGTTTTCACTCAAAAAGAATGTGTACCCGTTATCCACCATGCTGCCATTGTTATGCAATCTAACTTCACTCTGAGCAGCAATATTTCCTCTGTGTTGTGCAACTGGCTTGTTTGCTCTTTTTTCGCTGCCAATATAACTTTATTGCCATTTATAAAACAACGAAGGGGGTTTATGTTTATTGTATGTTTAGAAGTCACCAAATAGACATGGACCACTATTCTGA
Source organism: Cryptosula pallasiana (assembly GCA_945261195.1). Lineage (NCBI taxonomy): Eukaryota > Metazoa > Bryozoa > Gymnolaemata > Cheilostomatida > Cryptosulidae > Cryptosula > Cryptosula pallasiana. The sequence goes on along the minus strand of OX183131.1, from coordinate 50,992,601 downwards.
GAGCAGTAAATAAAACCACAAGTATATTGAGTGAAGTTTCATTATGATTTACCTAAGAACTAGCTTCCAGCTCAAACAGCAACAAGCATAGCTTCCCCTTGCAATGAATCATTTCTGGTGAATTTGTAAACCATTGAATAAGTTTTCAGTATACTATATTAATCGCCTCATATCTTTATTATAGTAATTGATATGAACAATTATGAAGTGTAACGCAAATGTACTTCTTGTATTCAGCATGGCAAGGTCTATTTGGTCTTTTCCGTCTATTACAGACTCTCGCTTTTTTCCAGTTTTATATTTTTTTTCTTCACACGATAATTAGAGTTTTAATGAAAATGAATATTATGAAATTGACATGAACTTTTTGTCTATCATTTAACTAAAAATTATTCAGCTTCAATGTTACTCTCTGTCATCTTGATTCTACAAAACAGAGAAGAGCAGTGGTTACATTTTCAGTATAAAGAATGTGTTTGGTTAATAATGCAGTTATTTTCTGGGAGCAGGCAATTGTGGAAATAGATCGAGCAAGTACCAATGAAAGTTGATGGTTGTACAAAACTTTTGCAACTTTCCTTACAGAAAGTGTGTTGAGCAGGTTTGTATTTGGCTCATAAATACTAATTTAATTTCAGACTAAACAGTTTAGCATTTTATATTCAAGTGTTGGACAATATTTTTTATACTGCCACGGGCAAAAAACTTAATGATTTTGCCAAAACATGATAAAACATTTTATATTTTTGCTGCGATTGCTTTTTTGACCAATAAGATGGTCAAATCAAAAATTCACTTCAACGGTGTCCATTTATTAAAAATGGATTGTGATGTAATAGCTTCTAGGTTTATGCCTTTGAAAGTTGTACGGCTTCTTCACGGCATGTTTGTAGGACAAATAAAAAAAGTCAAGTTATCAAAAGTATTCTTTTTGTAGAAAAACTAGTAATATTTTGGAGGAAATGAAAAATTTCCCCTTTTAATAATTTAACCCAGGTAATTGGACTGTCAAGTCACATGCTTATCACGCTACTCCATCAGCTGTCTCCAACCACCAAGCTTTTGAAGTGCAATATTTTCACTAATGCCTTTGTTCATTAGAAATTGCTTGCTGTGCACTTTATCAAAAAAGGAATACCTGACTATTGTTTGAATCGATCCCCAACCTCCTCGGTTATGAGTCAAAAGCTCTTGTGCACAAATACTAAGATAATCTTAAATTTTGCTGATTTTCACACCATCAATAGAGCTAAAGGTGACGTTTGTACATACAAAATATTATTTCTGTAAAAATTGCCATTATTAAGATCCAGTAGTTCAAAAATTATTTGAATACTTTCGCTGCCTCGCGGTTTCATTATGAGTTTTCAATAAAGAGATTACAGCTGAAAGCATCTAACTTTTTGGCAAAACTAGTTATCAAATAAATTCATACATCAAACTGAGGCTCGTTTAGTTGCGAGTCAAAAACACTTTTATTTACTAACAACAATGAACATATAGCTCAAAAACCTTTTTTCAGGTTTTGACTGTGCACATAATTTAGGTACTGACTGTACGCTTAGCTAATGGAATCATTTAAGCATTTTACTTGTCCAATAAGAATGAATGCTCGGCGCGCACAGTAATTGTTGGTGTCCATATTGTAGGTGATACCGCCACAAACCGTGCGAATCGCTCATAAATAAAGCACATCTTGAGCTAATGAAATGCACAGAAATACTTTACCTCGTGGGCTGAAACTTTTAGGTTACAATATGACAACATAATTCTCCCATCCAACCGTAATTCATCACAAAATGTGACAACCAACTACTCTCGTTTATAACAAGACCAACTTTATTTTTTCTTTATAACTTTGAAAATTGGTAGTTTCTTATTTATGATTTGTTCAGTAATCCATAACAATCGATTGAATAATTATGACGATGTAAACTAACATTCTGTTCCATACGTAATCAAATTAATTATGAACAGCTATTGATTTTTGTCGTTTGTTCGTTGGACAAATATTGTACAGGATTTCGTGTCTGGGTGGTAGCCACCTGTACACTTTCTCGATATGCTCTGTTTGACCCTAAGTCAGTGCTCAATAATGTGCTTATTATTGTTCACAGTGCGTACATTGACTGGTGCAGTTTTGCGTGCGGCCGAATCTGGTGTGGAGTGAGTGCAATAATTATCTGGTAATTATTTGCTGTGACCGAACCCTTATAAAGCCCGACAATAATTGTAAATTATTGTCTAGTTTATAGTTTGTTTCGAACTGTGCTCTGACATTAATTCCTCAGGAATTACTTGTCTAGTTTATAGTTTGTTTCGAACTGTCGCTACTGGCAATAATTATGCTGAAGTTTTGCAGCCGAATCTAGACTCAGTCGAGATCGACAATAACTTCCTGCAATTATTGTTGACTAGCTTGTTGGATTCCCCGAATCCGAATTTGATATGTCGAACTATTAGGGCACTAAGCGTTGCGTTGTAATCCTCACCTCAGGTGAGGGTATACACAGTGATAGGGCGAACCGTTCTCACTTTCCACTTAGCTTCGTGCTTGCTAACAGTCGACCAGGTCAGCGCTTGTAGTTTTGTTGCTCCTAGTAGTGCTTGCTTCAAGAGAGAGAGATTCTTCTGAGAGTCAGGCTAACTCTGATTTTTATTATCACAACACAGATATTTATACATGGAAGGCGGGTACAATTTACTTAACCACACCTAGTAAAAATATTGGTGCAAGCCACGCCTTGCCCTTACATCAGCTCCAAAAATGTAATAATTAAAATCGTGGAAAAATATAATATACAGTAAATAATTATTTGGGTACGAGATAGAACGCACAAAATAGACTCTAGCAACATGGGCACAGGTACACAATAGAACGCAGACATAGACATAGACAATGAGTACATATTGAGATATAACGGTAGACATTGCGTAGACAGAGAGTTACTTGTGAGTTAAAGGCTTAAATATTACACAATAAAATTATACAATGAGAGAAAGTCTCAGCCGATAATTGCGAGAGATTGTCTTAGGATAAATAATAAACGTTAGAGAGTACTGGCGTCCCTCACAATATGACTACTCTGATTGAGGTTACAGCGGTGCACGTTTCTTGTGAATCAAAGTCTCGGTTCAATTTTTGCAAAGAAAACGTACATGGCTGCATTATGATTGTTTTATTTGGAATCTGTGTGCTTTCATTCTGCTTTAGACAAGCACTGAAACATTAACTTTTGAATGAACTTCGGACAATTGAAATTAAAACAGTCATCGAAGATAGCTAATATGTTTCCTTGCGCAAAACTTTGTCAACTTTAATCAATCAGTTTCCACTTTATGTAGGCCATTCAAAGGCTAAAGAAATGAGCTCTGGAGTTGCTATGATTGGAAATGGTCTGGAAAATGATTTTGTTTTTATATTTTCCATATTTAATTTCTGAGTTTGACAATACAAAGAGCATGTGGGGCTCAATCTAAATATTTTTCTTAGGAGGAGAGGTTTCTCTGCCATAAGTGAAAGCAAGTAAAATAGTAGAAGAGTCAGCAGAAGAATAATATGTTACGTTCTCTAGAACACAAACAATTGTTTGTATTTCAACAAACCACCTATATAGCAAAATGATAATTCTTGACAATATAAATGTTTAGTAAATATTTATAAATTATCAACCTCATTAGAGAGAAAATAACTCATAATTTTTAACGGAGTCAAGAAACAGTAAAAATGGCATCGCCAAAACTAAGAATAGGTATTAAAGTTGTCCTTTACTGCAAGGTAATTTTATGATATTTACTATGACAAAGGAAGCTTTTAATGATATGAAAATGGTTTATCACAACAAGCAAATTAGATTCGTTTATCAATAACTTATTTATTGTCCAGTTTCGTTTGTGGTATTGAAAATCAAAGCTCATTCATTGTTTTGTATGTCATAAAAGTAATTTTTAAACCCTCAAGTTTAACGTAAAATGATTAATTATTGAATTAAATATTTGCAGATCGGAATAAACTTAAATGTGTATTGCTGGACAAAAATAGACTGCTCATGCTCTTCATATTGTTTTTTTTGCTCATTTGTTGATACAATATTACTACAGCCACTGCGAGTTCAGAAAACTACATTTCAAGTTGGTGTTATTATATTATTGAGTTGAAAAAAAAATTCAATGTGACCACTCATTACAGACACTCGTAATTTGCTCAGGAAAGCTTTCGATGTACTTACATCATTTTGGCTATCTTCTTCTGAGCTCTCCACCACTTATATTTGTGCATGTGTTTGTTGTAAACCTTGACTTGTCTTTTCTTTAATCTGAAACAAAAATTTCAAAATAAAATCTGTTTTAGGCATAGTTGGTTTTTTCAGGGTAGAAAAGTGTATTTTGCTGGGACTAAAAGACTGTGATAAACTTATGGAAGAGCCAAATGGAAGAAAGGCACACAAACACTCCAATTGTATCAATCAGAGCATCAAATGTTGAGAGGGTTGTTGCAAGTTTCATAGAGGCACTTTCTCAACTAGTTGAACTTTTTGTTGGTGATTCGATGATGATTTACCAGCGTTGTTATATTGTTGTGTCTGCATCATTTCATTATGATCAATAGCATCCAAAGAGGTCAGAAAGTGTCGCTCAAAGATCAGTGTTATAATCTGAACAGTGCTAACCAAAGAGTATACAATTGCAAAAGTTTCTTAAGATGTTCAAATAGTTTTGGAGTGTTTTGTATCCACCACAACCCCCCATATCCACTTCTGGCTACCCATTACTCCCCATCCCTCTTTCTGAAGTAAATACCCATTGGTACCTCTCCTCAGTGCTTAATCAATTAGTCATTTAATCACACACCTTCCCGAGTCTTTTATGAGCTGTCCGGAATGAGCCTTACATCCTGAAACCCACTTGCATTTCGTTATCAGGCCCTACCCTTTACAGCCTCCAAGTCCATTCAACGTGTTCCTGAAGACTTTTCCCATTGTAATTACAAATTTGGAATCCTGACTGGACAGCAGACAGCCCCAGCCCATCAAAATATAGTCTCAGAGCACTTAGGATCTGTGCTATTTGTTGCTTATGGTGAAAGTAGCTCTGTTTATGCAGATGTATCAAGAGAGCATGTGGGCTAACAAGGAATTACCTGAGAAATAATAGACTAATTGATAGCATTAACAAGTATTAGATCAATAGGAAAGGGACTATTTTGAACTATCTTGAACTCTTGTTGTCTAAATTAGGTGCCATGTTATACATATAGCAGTTGGTGAAGAGGGAGATTCTATAGCAAAACCAATCAATATATGATGCATCCTGTATGCTCCGATGGATCTCCGTTGTTAAATCAAAATTGTAACATCGTCAAGCATTTGATTAAATTCCTAGTTTACGCTTTGGCATTAGTAATGAGTACAGTTAGTGGAGAGCTCCAAGTTGTAGACATTGTTGACAAGTACATTTTCAAATAAAACTTGACAACCGGATCAAAGCTGTTTACACCACAACTTCTGTGTTATACAGTACAGTTTATTCCGCAATTTCATGTTTTACTTTTTCATTTCCTTTGTGTCGCCACTAGCCAGTGAACGATACTACCCTTTCTCATGAACACACTTTAACAAATTGATAATCCGCTCAGGTGTTTGCTCATGTTTCATACAGGCTAAACCACTTGCCAATAATTTAGTATTCTTTCTTACTCGGATGTTGAAAGATTTTAAGGTGCTACCTTCAGCCATTGTCCCTGCATTTCACCAAGTACCTCATTTAAGTTATTTTTGCATTGATTTGAATTCTTTTATTTTATTTGTAGGCATTTTAAAGGTTCCATTTATCCTAAGAACAAAAAATCAAGCCGGCCTTGTTAAACAGTTGCTCATTGTTCAGCTTTCCAAATTTTTGTTTGAGATCGTAAATAGATTAAAAAAAATTTGACGAAGCTCATGATTTGTTGCTTGCATTTGTATAAATTTACCAGTAGTTACTTATTCCAACCTGCGTGTCATACACTGACAATTTTATATCATTTTACTAGTCAGCTGTTTTTCAAAACAACTGTAGTGATGTAGTTCTTGCGGTAAAAGAATGATAAAAGATCACTTTACAAGCCTAAAAGTAAATCTGTGTGCGCAAAAGAATTTGTAAAAAACGGTTTACTTACTTTGCTTTGTTGCTTTAATCATCATATAAGCAATAAATTACTTGTTCAAAGAGATTCCTTATCGACTATGTTAAGAAAATTGTCAGATAATCGGAAAAAAACTTTTCAAGAAGAAAGTTAACAAACTATGGTTATAGACGCAAAGAATTATTAATGATTTTTGTGTTCACTGGTCTAAAATCCACAAAACTATTGTAATACACTACACAATAGTAGAGTCAACTTGTAAAATCATATTTAAATAGTTTTCATTTTCGATGCATTTAAGGCAATGGTCAAAAGTTCAATGCAAAAAAAATAGTCATTCAACATTTTGTTTTAAAAAGTAGTAATTTCAAACACAAGTGTGTTTCTATTCAGTTTAAAAACTCACGTTTAAAATTTTATCATTTGAGAGTTGAATCAAAGAAACATTCGCCTTTTTCAGGCATAATTTCTATGATAACAGTTTTAGAACTTTGATTTGTAGAAAAACCAATCATATAATTCACTCACTATTTAGTCCACTTTTGCTGATTGCTATAAAAGTAGGTACAAAAACATAAAGATGTACAAGCGAGAAGCAAGTTCTTGCCGGACACTCATGAATATTTAGCAAAACACTTTGTATTTCCACTAACTTGTAACTAGGCAAAATGAAAAATGAGCAACTCTGTTAGTTTAAGTTAGTGGATGAGGTGATGAGACAATCAGGTGTCAAACCATCTAAAAGTGGGCTTCCCGACATACATAAATACAGGTGTAAGAAACTTTGCTTTTGGTTGTGGCAACAAAAATATCACTATGCAATTAATGTACATCAGTCACTAAAATTTAGAAAAAAAGTTTTATAACTTTATAAAGGCGATAAATACTGAAAAAAAGGGAAAAATGAACATTATTGCCAATAGGACGTGAATAATCTACTAGCAATAAAATGAGAATGGAACAAAAAAAAATTTAATGGAAGAACATGGAACAAGACATGGATGTTAAAAATGGCAGAGAGAAGACAAAATTACTAACTTATGAACCAGGAATTCAATGACTTGAAATAAATTCACCTCCACAAAACTGTCACATGGCTCAATTTGTTTTCAATTTAATTTAATGCTATCTTATCACTGATACCAAAGTTTTGCAATTGCAACTTCAGAATTCAAATTGCCTACCTGAATTCCCTTATGGGTCAGAAGTGCTCAAAAAATTATCATCCCATGCCATCCAATGCCAATGTTTGTTTGCACCAGTGTAAGTGCCTCTTGCAGCCCGTTAGTCTGTTTCAGCGATTCTTTCGACTTTGAGGACAGAATCTTTCGAGCCCAAAAATATGTAAACCTCTACCATTTATAAGCTTTTGTAAGTGCTATCTAGCTTACCTGATTTGGGGTTACAGTTCTTCCATGCGCGAGCTTATAATGCTTTTGAAATAAACGTATAGCAGTAGCATTGAATTCATCTGAACACTTATCTTGTGTGCAGTATCTTCTCGAACATGGAGGGAGGCAAATACCAAACAGCTCCTGAGTTCTATCCTTGGCCGCTTCACAATGTGAGCATTCATTTATGAATGAAGTGGGATTGTTGTGGCTATCATTCTTTTGGTGGTTCTTCATTGCTGGGGCAGTCGAATAATGATATGTACAAGATTTGCTCATCCTGCACCATATCTCGTTACATATTGGACATTTACCAAATAACTGGGAGAATCTTCCGGGTGGTGGTTTGTCATCTGCACTGCAGCAGTTTTTCTGTGAAGTATACAGTTTTTTGGTTAAAAGCTTGATGACGAGAATTTAAAGTTTCAGAGCCAAAAGAAGATAGAGCTGTATATGTGGTATGTTGTGGAGAAATTTTGAGTTTTCCATGTGACAAAGTCCAAGTTTTAATTGTTAGGATTATGATACTGTAGCCACTTTCTTTATGCCTGCCATCAACTTTATGTTACACCTAACCCGCTGCCACTAGCTCCTAGCTTACTTCTGTCTCAACTCAAGAAATTATTTCAGTTTTCTGTATCCATGATTGTTCTCTATCCTATTTAGAAAGTAAACCTAAGCAACTTATGTGCCATTTTGAGCTGATTTTGGGCTTTCCAGAGCTATCCAGAGCTACAGTGCTTAACCTGAAATTTTCTTATTTAAGGGTCACTCAAACTTTTATCAAAAGACAGTAGACAAACCAACCTTATATCGTCCAGTAATTTCAGATTCTAGATTTATACCGACAACACCTATTAGCATATTTAATAAAGTTCATCTTTGATATGGTCTACAGTGGAATCTAGAGTTTTCGCATTTAACAGTGTGCGGTGTGCACATTTTGCACTACTTTCTTATAAAATTCACACAGGAATTTAAGATCTTTTACAAAATCTAAAGCAATAAAATTTTTGAAAAAGCGCTTTGAAAGTAAACTGAAAACACTCGTATAAAAATGTTTACCAGTCTATACTGTTTTGTGGGCTTTCAAGAGCCGCCCCTTTTTACAGCCCATTCCTGTAAAAGAGTCTATTTTCCACATAAGGCTTGTTAAAGCGTTAACTGTAGCAGATGTTAATGTCCTGTTACTGGCCTCTGATGTAATAGTCTGCCTAATAGGAAAGTAACATGAAATACAACAGACCCTAGCTTGATTATACTCTTTTGAATACTTATGAAGTCATGCTGATAAAACATCATTCTTTGTTCTTCTAAAAGTAGCCAAGTTGACAGCAGGCACAGGTTTAGGATGCTGCCCACAAAAACAAATTGTTTATGACACTTATCTTCAAAGTTGCCCTTGAGGTACAACGAAAGCAATATAAATGCAATAAACTCACAATCTGACTGTAATTTGCTGAGCTTGACTCTTCTTGTCTTCTGACTGTTTTATTTTGATTTAAATTTAAAATTACCTTTCGAATCTAAAAGTATATTAAGGTTAATTGGAATAACACAATAAAAACAACAAAAGAATACTACCTCTCTTCTCACATATTTTACATTGGTCTTTCCCAGATAAACTTAGTTCAAACTAACATATCAATTTTGGCAAAAGAGGCAGCAGATGATTTTTGATTAATCGACCAAGAAAAGCAAAATGAATTTTTTTTATAGATGACTGCTAGTGAAACTGGTGACTTGATGCTTTGGCTGCCAGAAGAAACAGACGCGGTTCTGCTGCACAAGTGGAAACCCTAAGATCAGCCGTCAGCTGGTTTAGATGGCGAGACTATTTGTAAACTAGCCTGCTGTTCTATGGTGTTTCAAAGCTTGCTTATTGGGACCCATACCAAACTTTTATTAGCAGCTGTTAAAATTACTCAAATAGAACTTGGCACTCTGGTCACGTAACTAAAGTCAACCATCTGTAACAATGACAGAAGTCGCACACAGTTTCTAATGAGCCTGGAGAGCTCAAGTTTATCATTTGTAGCACTTAGCTGTGACACCCAACCACTACCAGTGGCTGTCAAAAGAAATAAACTTATGCAAGGCCCCTTCTAGAGGACATTTAGTCAATGAGTTGTAATCAGCATGAAACCACATTCATTAGCAATGAACCCAGAAACAGGCGGGATTTCGACTCCAAGTATGGAGTTTGAGCTTATTTCCCTACTGATCAAACATGGTTTAGCGATCTGGCCATCAGTATTGATATATTTGCAAAACTACTTTTGGCGATTGCATTTTGTACTAACGTCATAACTTTACAAGCTGTTTGTTAAATTGTGTTACGCCTCCACTTATTTTGCTGGTTTCTTGCTGGAGATGGCGCTTCTGCACCTCTTGCACGAAAAGAAAACTTGTAATTATAGCATTCTACTACCAGTTAAGTAGTATAATAAAAGCAGATCTCAAGTGAAAAACGGACCTGCCAACATACCATATTGATTATTGACAGACATGTCACATACTAGATGAGCAGTTTGATCTGTTAAGCATAGTTGATATAACACATTTTTATCTATACGCAAGGTGCTTAGATTCCCTGTTTTGTAGACTACTAGGGGTTGTGGCGTGTACTTGTAATTGACTTTGGGTATTTGTATAGATTTGGAGTTATGTGATATTGTGGAAAAATTTCCCCAAACATGAACCTACGCACCCCCACACCCTCACCCGTTGGATCTTTATTTCCTTCCCCGCAGCCCTGGCACATACACACTTTTCCCAACCCCCAGTCTCCACCTTTTTCCTCGGCAACAAGAGTTGATATGCTCAAAATCACCTACCGATTTTGGCCAGAAAATTTGGGTCCCTGAACGTAGGTCTTCCTCCTACCTTTCCCTACTTATCCCATCCCTATCCTATCCCTAAATGATGGAAACTACATGAATGAACTAACAACGGAAACCGGGCGATAGACAACCAATATTAAACCAATTTCCATCCAGTTGGGCCAAAGTAAAGCCCTCTTTTCCCAAGACAGCTACCCCAAGCTACTCTGAGCTACCCTCATGGTAACTCGAGTGATGACAGAAAGATCTTATCATCATTAAGCTGAAATGTAAAAAAAAAGTTTTCGACGTAGTTGAATGCTTTAAAAATTAAAAAAACTGTGCAATAATTGATGTTTTAAAGCAAAATTACTAACCACCTATTATATGACTTGTTTACTATAAATATTAATGTCTATTATAATCCTTTTTACCAATTTCAATATATTATAAGCTTCAGATATTAGATACGACTACTGTATGCTCTCTACTTTATTTCTATTACTAATGCTTTTCATTTTACTTATCGTACATGATCATGTCCATCATAACATTTCTTATTTGTTGATTAAGTTATTACATTCAAACCATGAGACAAGCTATCGTACGAGCCGGCATTTAACTGTAGTGGATTTTGGCTCGACCTAAAACCACTAGCTGAGTGTCTGTATTCCAACATACTCCTAGTTTGCCGGCAAAGAGAAGTCAATAGCGTTCCGACTGTATGCCGTCGCCAGTTACCTTTCTACTAAAGGTAACAACCGGTCATTATACACCGAATCAGAAGTGAAGAAGTATACTTGACTTTGCAACTAGCACAGAGCCATCGTCGGCTCAGACAGATTACTCAGAGCTTCAGAGTCATATGCATTTATTCTTATCCAAAGTATTTGAGTAGGTAAAAAGCACAATGCTACTGTACAAAATAATTAGATATGGCAAAAGCTCTGCTTTTTATAAGCAGAGCACAGGAACCAAAATGAGACAATATCCTATAGCACAAAAGTAGAAAATATCACAACAAATATATAATAACATATAAATAGTCAACAATTGAGATAATGTATATGGGCTTAAAGGTAAGTGGCGCCCATAAGTAGTAGGAGGAGTCATGGGCTCCTTAGCCAGTTACAGGCACTTCTACTTTGTATGGTAAATGTCCCAGTCTTTGTAAGCTTTCCTCAAAAGTAAGGGTAAGCATCCGGTGGATATGGCCTTTTATTCGCTTTAAGGCTACGCTCAGGTCTCAGGCTATGGTAAGTCACTTCTTGCAGGCCCGGTATGGCACCCACAAGGTCGGTAATGAGTCATGCAGGGTTGGTATGGCTCCAATGCAGGGTAGATGCATAATTGACACAGGGTTGGTCAGTTCGGTGTAATGAATTGTTACTGTTTTACCCATCCAAAGACTATATAGTGTTGCCAGAACAACTACTAACACATCTGAGCACATGCATGTGACATGGAACCGCACCACATAAGCGTAACATTTAACTGGATACACACCGCTCAAAAGACACCCAACCATCTTGCCCTTAAAAAACCCACACATGAAACCCCATGGTGCTTAGTATCAAAAACATTCTAAATAAATATCCAAAATCAATTATACATACACACCACAATTCATAAAATTCTACAAAACTGGGCACCTAAACACCAACCTTATTGAAAAATGTATGTTATAAGGGTTAAAGAGTATCCGGCATAATTTATGGCTCACTTCAATAAACATAAGACTTTATAGAGAGTTGACCTATATTAATCTTTCAAACATCAACTTGCTTGGTTTGTAAAAATTGCTGCATAGAGGTTTTTTTCGTTATAGCTAAACAAATTGCTGGCGATGTTTTGAGATCGTATGTATGTATGTGACATTGATTTATACCTTTTCCTGGGACGGGTTTGTTTCGTGCCTTATCCGGTAATGGCCTCTCATCACATCTCTGTTCACCTTTGGGAACTCCTGATGACAATCCCCATGAGTGCAATAACCTCTACAACACGGTGGAGGACAAATTCCACATAGATCCAGACTCCTGTCTTTGGCCCCTTCACAATGGGAGCATTCATCTTTGAATGAAGTAGGGTTGCTGTGAAGATCCTCATTTTGATGATTTTTAACGGATTGTAGAAGTTGAGAGTGCATATTACAAGATTTATCCATTCTGCACCAATGTTCTTCGCATTTGGGGCACGTACCATACATTGGACCCCTGAGACCACTCAGCGGTTTATTGTCTGCACTGCAGCACTTTTTAACCTGCAGTATAAACCAGAATTTAACATCAAACTACTTTCAATATGTACCTTTGGTCGGAGGTTCAGATTTGCTTACTTTGCCTACAGCTAACCATTAAACACTTGAATGAATTCATTTTCTCACCTGCTAGTACATGTTGTATTAATGCATTAAATTGGAGTTTTGAATAGCGTTTGCAGAAGTTTGGTTATTTTTGTTTTCATTTTATGATTTGTAACTGAAAATTGCCCAAGTACGTTAGTTACCTTTAGCCTAACTGTTTTGTATAGAAAAGCAACAAGAGTATTGGAGACTCATAGTTGCAATACAAAATGAGTCTTCAATGAGATCAATCAATAGATGATCATTCTGTACAGAACCAAAGGATTAACAAAAACTTATTCACTGAGTTGTTTGGAAAAATCGATGAGCATTCGTAAACATTGCTTGCAGGTTTCAAATAAAATAAAATTCTTAGTAGGTTATAATAGTGTATTCTGATTTTTTTATTTTAATGACTTGTTTTGTGTTTTAAACACTCCACATATTATTGCAAACTCTGTGAAGTTGTTATACTAAATACTGAGTTAGTGGTAATAATATATGCAATTGTGTTGGTGAGCAAGCTAGGTGAAAAGGTATCCAGCCTAGGCTGCACCTATGACTCCAAGTAAAAAATGCAAAGGTTGGAGGACAATGACTACAAGTGGCTGGCATGGTAGCGATTGGTGCTATCTTATTCCTGAATCAAGATGCTCATGAAAAAGTCATCACCTACTATTCTAAGAGACACCCATTGGAGGTGGTAAACTACTAAATAATCAAATAAAACTGTCTGCCATCATCAATATTATGAAAAAATTCAGACACACTCTCTAATGCAAGAAGTTTACTCTCAGGGACAACCACACATATCTAAATTAACCACTAAGGATTTCAGCCCCAACTTGTTAATTAGCCCGACGGTTAGAAAAGCAAAGTGCAAGCCATTGGTATTCAAAGAGAAGGTAGAATTAGTCAATGTGTAAGATATCCTCCACACCCTGACAGCCATCCCACCTGCAAAGGGAACATCAATAGCAGAAGAACGCTAACCACTCCTAAAGAATCCACTGCAATGCAAACCCAGCTTGACAAATCTAAAGATGTTATTATGGATCCCTCTTCCACCAATACGGGGCCCTCTCTCTCACTAGCCACCCTCCTACTGAGTCCCCATTATCAATTAATAAGGATAAATGGTTTGGATGGTAAACCCTAAGGAGCATTTTATCGAGCTTCAGCTCACAAAAAAAAATGAAATGACTAGACCTTGGTTAGGCGGAGAACTTTATTCTTAAAGATGAAATGAAAATGTGGGAGCAACTACTGCCTGTTCTCCCCAAATCATGCTGCCAGGAGACGATTGTCCGGACTCATTGCTTTGATATTGATAGGACAATAGCTATAGTACAGCAATTCTTCTTTTGGACTGGTATGTGATGAAATATCAGGCTTGTCAGCAGGCTAATTTTTTGCGTTTGCTATAGTAAATTATTTTTCAAAAATAACTTTCGCACAGTAAAGCTTTGGCAAGTAGTGGCCATTGACCTCTTATGATCCTCTACCAACAACGCAAAGTAGAAATACACAGGTTCTTATGGTTGCAGGCCACTTAACCTTCTGGTATTGTGGTAGATTTCAGTGCACTCTAGTGGTAAACGGGTAGTTTACACTAGGAACCTTGTGAAGCAATGCGCGAGGCTTCTGCCCACAGCATTTGGTTAATAGCTGTTGGGTAGGAAGTCATACTGTGCCGGTAGCATGGTAAGCAGGGCCGGTATTGACCCCTGCAGGGTCGGTAGTGACCTCTACCGACCCGGTACAGCTGTACTGGGCCGGCACAAGATGGCCGCCTTAGACGAGGATCTGTAAAGATGTCTAGGAACTGAGTCAAGGTCGTAAACAGGAAGTGTCTACCCCTAAAGTACCAACTTAGTGGACCTGATTCTATATACAGCCTGTGGACCCTGTAGGAGATGTCATTGGACAGTTGGGAGAAAAGACTCCGCCTTTAGCCACTTGGCACCTCCTTGTATTATCTTGCATTGCATTGTGATTGGTTAAGTATTTATATAATTGATGTCATTGGTTGCATTACTTCCTGTGCATTGTATCTTATATGTTTTGTGTTCCTTAGCTCTCCTATAAAAGGAGAGCTCCTACTGATAATCAGTGCATTCATTACAATGAGCCATAGCATGTATTCTTATATTGCTAACCACCTAGAGGAATAATTACCCTCAGGACTGCTTTGTAATAAAGCCACTATAGCAAACACTACTCGGTACTGTTTGTCTGAGCCATGGGCTCTTGCCTTACCGGGTAATTCGGTTGCCCTATACAGTTGTCACTGTCGGTCAGTACAGTGTCCCCTCTGGAGAGAGGTAGAATACTCGAGACTAGTGGATGTCCGTGGTAACAGACCGGAATCCATTACATTGGTGGCAGCGGTGGGATAAACGGTACCTTCCCACGCTGTGCTCTTTCACGCTACCCTCTGGCCCTGCGAATGCACTGCAGGCCAGCTACCACTGAGGAAGGAGAAGTGATCTACCGGGTGTAGATCTGGAGAGAGGAGGAGAAATTGATCTACCGAAGTCGTAGATCTGAAGAAGCAATTGACACAAGATACTACCGGATTTCTCTGCAGGTTCGTTTGAGTTCGCTCCGAACTGCAGCAGCTATCCCGGCACAGTATCCACTACTAAAGGCTGTCTGCATCAACCGTAGAGCTTGCTCCGTTTGCAGCAGTCCAGTACAGACGCTACCGTATCTTCTACAGGCTCGTAGAGTTCGCTCCGACCTGGACATAGAGATACCGGCACTGTGCGAAAGGAAGAGAGAGTCGTGTATCAGCTATACAGACTCAGCTACCAGAGGTTATTCAGCTTGGAGTGCTACTCAGCTGGTAACAGTGACCCCGGCACTGTATCCATTTACAGTGTCCCTACACTACTGTCTGTAGGCCCGTAGAGCTTCGCTCCGCCCTGCAGCAGTACAAGAAGTTTCGTAACGGTTGTTACAAGCGACGGAGTGCCAGATACTGCCACAGTATCCATTGGACCAACCCCTAGATCTGCTAGAGCCACTGGAGACACAGCTACCGACCCGGATCTAACCTATACCGGCCCGGGATCCAGTTGTACTGACCATTTCTTAGATTTGAGTTGAGATCACTCCTCTATCTGCAAAGAATGGCCAACCAGAGAGCACGCAGCGCTGGTCGAGCACCCGCTGGCAACCCAGAAGCTACAGCTATTGACAGATTGACCGAAGCATTGACGGCTATGATGAGGCCCAACCAAGACAATGCACCAGCTAGGCTAAAGGCTCCGAAGTTCGACGGTGAAGGAGACGTCGAGTACTTCATCAGCCGATTCATTGAGGTAGCCGAAATGAATGAGTGGCCAGAGAACACGGCCATGTTATACCTAAGGGATGCATTACGAGGTAAAGCATTGGACTGTGGAAAGCCTCCACAACTGCAGGGTATCTTTGCTGCACTACGAGCACGTTTTGGGCTAACACCCAGGGAAGCTATGTCCCGGCTGACCAGCCTACGCCGCCAACACAAGACGTCGCTCCAAGAGCATGCAAGTGAAGTAGAGCGCCTAGTGCGCGTTGCGTATGCAGATCTACCTCACCGACCCATGCAGAGGATGATGCTGGATATCTTCAGCACCACGGTTGGAAATGCTTACCTGCAAAGGCACTTGTTGGCCATGCAGCCCATTGACATTGCTGAAGCAGTCAGGGCCGGCAACGAGTATATGCAGATAAAAACACCGTCAGAAGAGGGCCGGACTCGTGTACGGCTGGTGGAAGAGGATACCGATGAGGAGGAAGAAGGACGAGAGACGGTGGCCAATAGCCCGTCCCCACCTGTCTCCCCCACCATTCCGGCGCAGCAACCACACCACGCTCCCGCACCTGCAAACCTGGATCCCATGGGCACGGTTATGGACCGCCTGAAGCTTCTGACTGAAGAACTGCAGTCATTGACCGCAACCAGGCAGGCCGCTACCCTTCCACCGGTAGAATCGCTACCTACACCGGTAGCTGACTACGGTCGGATGACTCCTGACACCCCATACAGTCCTGGAACTCTAGAGAGGAGTGGGCAGATCCCTAGAAGGATGCAAGCGACCGTCCCACCATTGGAGCGACCCTATCAGGCCAGCTACTTCCTGGATGGAAGAGTGGCCGATCAACCAGCAACCCTGTTAATCGATACGGGTTGCACAACTAATTTGCTGTCAAGATACTTGTACCAGCAACTGCCCGAACCAGTAAAAGACACATTGCAACATAGCGATGCGCATGGACTCATGGCTGATGGGTCAAGGATCCCCTTTTTCGGTACACTACAAGTGGACTTGCAACTACAGGGACTGAGGAAAAGCGTTAACTTCGTCGTTAGCGACATCAATGAAGATGCCATAATTGGCATGCCATTCCTCACCTCACACGAGTGTGCCCTACGCTTTCCAGAATCCGAATTCATTATTGATGGACATGTACTGCCTTGTACGGACGAACACGGACAGCCACTTAATGATAGTGTCCATCTGACACGAGCAGAGCTGACAAAGGAACCCCCTTACACTCCTGAAGAAGAGGGCATTCCCCATCAACCACCCGCCGTAGAGAGAACTACAGGCGGAATGTACCAGGCTGTGAAAAGCCCCCCGCCACAGGTAGAAGGCAGGAGGTTTGAGCCGGATCGGACGGCAGCTGCTGGAGAGAGGCAGTTGCCCTCCAACCACCAACCCTCTATGAAGAGACCGAGAGCTGAAACAAGTACTACCCCAAGACCAACGGCCCGCGTGCCGCAACTGCCTATCCGCCACAATAAGGAACTGCTCGAACGACTGGAACGGCATAACCCCGTACTACTGAAGCAAACCCACTCCACATTACCAAAGTACCGGCCCTCGGCACCACGGAATAAGTCGCACGGCTATCCTGCCCAGACTACCCGTGTCTCAGAACAACCTGGAATCCCTCAGAGAGCCACCGCCAGTCGGCCACCCGCCGTACTCTACTTCCTTCCAGGGCGAATAGAAGGCCATCCCATTTCGGTGCTAGTCGATGCCGACTGCACCCTCAACCTATTGTCGCAACAGGTCTTCCAAACCCTGTCCCCCGCCGTCAAAGGTACCCTACGAGCAGGACCTCCGTACGGGATTATGACGGACGGTTCAAAGGTACCCTACTTAGGCACCGTGACGATCCCCATCCGCCTAAGGGAAGTAAAAGTGGACGTCACCTTCACGGTGGGACGAATGAGCAAAGACGCCATACTAGGCAGGCCATTCTGCCTCTCTCAACGGTGTCAGTTGCACCCTGAAGAAGCAAGAATAATGGTCAACGGGCACCCTCTGCAGTGCACAGACCAGCAGGGCAGACTACTGGTCAATAAAGTACAAGTAGTACGAGCCGTCACTATCCCTCCGTGTTCAGAAATAACACTAGTGGGACGAGTAAACTCCAAGAACCATGGGCCCCTTGGTATGGTGGAAGGATACCCAGATGCTCCCCCCTTGGCTACCAGCATCAACCACCCAGATGGACAGGGGCGGATAATCGTGCGGTGCATGAACCCAACCGATCAACCGTTGGAATTGAAAGCAGGACAGACTATTGGGCGATATACCCTCTTGGACCCGGAGCACTGTCCCTCTCTGGACTCCCTCCCCCAAAAGGACACGGAGCATCCTGCAAACCCGGAATCGGTACCAACGGTGCCCGTCCACCTAGAGGACCTGTACAAAAGGGCCCTGTCAAACTGCAAAAGCAATCAAGAGGCCAGACACCTCGCCCAGCTGTTGGGACAGCATGGGACCACCTTCAGCGCGGGAGATCATGACATAGGGCGCACCAATTTGGCTGAACATAGCATCCCCCTCCTACCAGGTGCCAAACCTATCCGTCAACCCCCCCACAGGCTGGGACCCCAAAAGGAAGAAGAGGCAGAAAAACAAGTCAACCACCTACTGAGCAAGGGCCTGATAGAACCCGCCACCGGAGCATGGAGTTCCCCCGTGGTACTGGTTAAAAAGAAAGATGGGTCATGGCGGTTTTGCATCGACTACCGCCGGCTCAATTCGGTAACCCAACTAGATGCTCATCCCTTGCCCCGGATAGACGAGAGCCTGGATGCCCTTGCTGGAAGTAAATACTTCAGCACACTAGATCTCGTCAGCGGTTACTGGCAGGTACCCCTAGATGAGGACGCCAGCGAGAAGTCGGCATTCTCTACACGAGCAGGACTCTACAAATGGAAGGTGCTGCCGTTTGGCCTCACCTCGGCACCAGCCACCTTCCAGAGGCTAATGGAGAAGGTCCTTTGCGGGTTGCATTGGAAGACCTTGCTCCTATATTTAGATGACATCATAGTCATCTCCCCAGACTTTGCCACTCACCTTGAGCGGTTGGCTGAGGTCCTCCACAGGCTACGACAGGCGGGACTCAAACTGAAGCCAGACAAATGCGACTTACTACAGAAGCAAGTCCGCTACTTAGGACACATTGTCAGTGAACAAGGAGTAGCTACCGACCCTGATAAGGTCGCTGCCGTCGCCAACTGGAGCTTCCCTCGAGACCTGAAAGATCTCCAAGCCTTCCTAGGGACGGTAGGGTACTACCGCCAGTACCTATCGGACTTTGCAACAGTAGCCAAACCCCTCACCAGACTCACAGGGAAGAACGCTTCGTGGGAGTGGGGCCCAGAACAGGAACAAGCTTTTACCCATTTGAAGAAGAGCCTCATTACGGCTCCCATCCTAGGCTACCCTGAACCCCAAGGGTCATACATATTGGACACCGACGCTAGCAATGATGGCCTAGGGGCTGTCCTATCTCAGATCCAAAATGGTCGAGAAAGGGTGATCTCGTACTACAGCAAAACGCTGGGCTCAGCAGAACGCAACTACTGCGTCACCAGGAAGGAGCTCCTGGCAGTAGTGAAGGCTGTACGGCATTTTCGGCCATACCTGTACGGACAGAAGTTTAAATTGAGGACGGACCATGCCTCGCTGCTATGGCTTTGCCGAAAGAGAGAACCGACAAGTCAGGTAGCCAGATGGCTGGAAATTCTCTCCGAATTCCAGTATTCAATCGAACATCGGAAGGGCTCGCACCATGGCAATGCCGACGGACTGAGCAGACGCTGCCCGGATACCTGCCGTCAGTGCCAACACATCCAGGAAAGGGACGGTGGGCCCACTAAGGATGAAGTAGCAGTGGAGCTGACTCACCCCCAAGAGAGAGCAACCCTCTCTCCCAGCCACGTCGTCTCGGCTATAGGCCACCCAAGTGTAGCCACCCCAGACTCCGCCTTGGTTAAAGCGCAACAGGAAGGCCAACACGAAGTGGCCATCATGTATGCCGCAGTCTTAGGGAATCACACCCTGACACAAGAACAACTAGAACTGGGGAGTGGTGAGCTACGGACCCTGGCCCGCCGACAGTCGGCCATGAGAATCAGGTCTACCGGTGTACTAGAGATCCAGGTGGCAGTCAAAAAGAAGTCTCGGTGGTGCGCCCTCTGCCCTCCGGGACTGCGAGGAGCCACCATGTGGCAAGTTCATGAACTGGCGCACCAGGGTGTAACCCGTACCCAACGGAGACTATTACTCACCTGGTACTGGCCAGGAGTATATGCTGATGTCAGGCGCCTCGTACGGAGTTGCGAGGTCTGTCAGCGCGCAAAAACAGGAGGAGTCCACCCTAACCCCCACAGGCAACGCATGTACGCTGGCCGCCCTTGGCAAAAACTGGCGGTTGACCTGGTTGGACCACTGCCCGAGACGGCAAGAGGAAATCATTGGATCTTAGTCCTGACAGATCATTTCACTCGTTGGCAAGACGCGATAGCCTTGCCCGATGCAACTGCACCCGTAGTTGCCACTGCTCTCGACGAAAGAGTGTTCTCATATTTCGGGATCCCTGAACAAATCCATACGGATCAGGGGGCACAATTTGAGAGTAGCCTGATGCAAGAACTATGCTCCCTATGGAACGTAGACAAAACTAGGACTACCCCATACCACCCACAAGCTAACGGGGTGGTAGAGAGGAATAACCGAGTATTAGGCGATTCCCTGAGGTCCCTACTGCTGAGAAGACAGCCCAACGAGTGGGACCTGCTGTTGCCACAACTCATGCGTGCTTTTAGAGCCACACCCCATACAGTGACCGGAGAAACGGCAAACTTCCTCATGATGGGTCGAGAGCTCCGCCTACCCGACCAAATCACCTGCCACCCTCCGTTACCCGACCAGCTCCCTGTTCACGCCTACGCTCAGGCGCTCAAGGAGAGACTAGAGGAAGTACACCACACCTTACGAGAGGAACAGACCCAAATAAGGACAGACGAAGGGGAGGAACCCACCACGTTCGCCCCAGGAGATCAAGTATGGCTGCTAAATCGCAGACGGCGGAAAGGGGAGAATCCCAAGCTCCAGCCAAAGTTTGTCGGACCATTTGAAATTGAGGAGGCCTACCACAATCACACCTACCTTATTATGAGGCATGGCCAGAGATCCGTGCAGAATGGTTGTAACCTGAAGCCTTACTACCCCTGCACCGACCCCCGGGGTCAAGCCCCGGCAGCGCTTGAACCCAACCGTCGACCCAACATGAGGGGCGCCACCCGGAAGAAAAGGAGGCCACGAGAACCAGTGGAGACTGAATACGTTCCGCCCCCTACCTTGCCAGAATTCCCCCAAATCAACAGACCGGTACCCATGGAAGAGGATCCAGTAGGCTTACCCGAGCCGCCTCCAGCCGCCACCCGGCCCCTACCACAGACCCCGGATCCGACACCTCACCTTCCAACGGAGGCCCCCATGACGAACCCCAGGAGCCGTCCACAACGGAATGTGGGACCTCCAACCAGATACGGAGAAGCCTATTGCCACTTAATATGTGCCGGCGAAGACTCCGACCAGCAATACCAGGAAAACTTTCCTGCCCTTCCTTCGCCAGACCCAGCAAAACGGTTGGCCTTCCCTCGACCCACCTGTCTTGACCCAGCTAACAGCCTCGTCAAGATGTCGGTTCGACGTCACGCTTAACTACACATATATAACCTGGGTACAAGTGTTACCCCCCACGCATATCTACTCTTAATATTCTATTATTAAAGCCAGGCTATGACTTTAATGGAGAGAGGTATGTGGTAGATTTCAGTGCACTCTAGTGGTAAACGGGTAGTTTACACTAGGAACCTTGTGAAGCAATGCGCGAGGCTTCTGCCCACAGCATTTGGTTAATAGCTGTTGGGTAGGAAGTCATACTGTGCCGGTAGCATGGTAAGCAGGGCCGGTATTGACCCCTGCAGGGTCGGTAGTGACCTCTACCGACCCGGTACAGCTGTACTGGGCCGGCACAAGATGGCCGCCTTAGACGAGGATCTGTAAAGATGTCTAGGAACTGAGTCAAGGTCGTAAACAGGAAGTGTCTACCCCTAAAGTACCAACTTAGTGGACCTGATTCTATATACAGCCTGTGGACCCTGTAGGAGATGTCATTGGACAGTTGGGAGAAAAGACTCCGCCTTTAGCCACTTGGCACCTCCTTGTATTATCTTGCATTGCATTGTGATTGGTTAAGTATTTATATAATTGATGTCATTGGTTGCATTACTTCCTGTGCATTGTATCTTATATGTTTTGTGTTCCTTAGCTCTCCTATAAAAGGAGAGCTCCTACTGATAATCAGTGCATTCATTACAATGAGCCATAGCATGTATTCTTATATTGCTAACCACCTAGAGGAATAATTACCCTCAGGACTGCTTTGTAATAAAGCCACTATAGCAAACACTACTCGGTACTGTTTGTCTGAGCCATGGGCTCTTGCCTTACCGGGTAATTCGGTTGCCCTATACAGTTGTCACTGTCGGTCAGTACAGTGTCCCCTCTGGAGAGAGGTAGAATACTCGAGACTAGTGGATGTCCGTGGTAACAGACCGGAATCCATTACAGTATGATACCCTCTCAATCTCCAGCAAAACTGCCAGCATGGTAGCCAAAATATTGGAAGAAAATTTTTTCTGCTACTTCCGTGGGATGGACATCATCTACAGTGACCAGGGACAAATTCTCAATCTCGATGTTTTTAGAAGAACAGAATCGCTATTTATCAGCCCCAAGGAAGCTCACTAGTAGAGTGGTTAATCAGATCTTTAAGAAGTTCTCTGAAAGCAGTGCTATGAAAAAACAACAAACACGTTAGGGCCAAGTCCTGCCCGGATTATCAGGACTCTCCTAGCCTGCTCTCATGAGAGTCTCAATAAAACCCATAGTTTCTTTAATCTGAGTGGAGAGGTCATACAACCTCCTGGCATCCCTCCCATCAGTACAGTTGAGCAGTTTACAGTTGATACTTATGGTGCCCCAATCTAACACTACGTTAGAGAGGTTTGTCGTGGCCTAAGAAAACTAAAAAAAATATTTCCATGATTCATCCACAGTCAGAAAATAATATCTGGCAGCGATTATTTTTTGTTATTTATTGTTTTTATTTTTTTATTAGCTTCATCCCGATGAAACTGAAATATTTGCTCGGTTTGCTCAGCAACAAAATTGCTGGGCCTGAAAAAATTGTTTCATTTACAGTTTCGTCAAAGATTCACTCTCGTGTGACCAGAGCTTTAGTATGCGTGTGCCTAACTCTACAATGAGAGTACTGTTGGCCAGATGTTTGAACCAAATAGATGGCAGCCATAGTCATCTTTTCGTGGTTATTGGTGTAACCAGAAGAATGTCGGTATTCAGCTCCCTGTGAGTTATGCTAGCCAGTATGTCTGTAGGAGGCAGATAGATTAACATTTGTGGTGGTCGCCAATTGGGAACGGTATAACATCTCCCTATGAATAAATTGTGGTTGAGGCAAACTGGCTTGAGTACATGCTCAGTTAACCCTAAGGGTGCCTAGTATGAGAAAGGTAGTTGCCTCCCTTGTTGTCAAGAGAGGATCTAGAGTTAGAGTTACACTTCCTTGTAAGACCAAAGGAGAATGATACTTCATTGGCAAGTGGTTTTTGATGTGGTTATAATAATTCAGCGAGCATTTATTGTTACTATTAATATAGTAGTATGGCTATTGAGCAATTTAGTTAATGTCACAACTTGCAAGAATAGTTAGAGGTCTTTTGCGAACTGAATTTTTTTTCAGTACTAATGATATTGACTGTTCTCTCTTGTCCATTAAAAGAGGATATGAGACTTTCTGTTATTACATTATATCTTGGCAATTTGCACTAAGATTCATGGATTAACTAGTGCAATCACATTTAAAAAATTCAGTTTAGTGCTGCATGGCTGTTTACCGTTGTGAGTAACAGAGCTAAGAGACCTTTGATTATTAAGCAGTCAATTGTTGAAATTGCGGTAACAGTTGTGTTTTTTTCAACTTTCTTTAGCATATATTTTCATTAGAGAAACGGAAGCAATGAACCGGAAAAGAGAGAAATGCCGAAGATGAGACAAATAAGGGAGAAAGAAGCCAATATATTGTAGACAGTAACTAGTTGAGTGGAAAGACAACAAAATAGAAATGAACTGTGAAACATGGTCTCAAAGAGCGTACCGAGCTACTTTGTCAGCTTCTAGGAAACATGCAAATAAGTGGATTCAAATGGGTATTTTAGAGTTCTGCATGTAATACTGCATATCTTAGAAATAAAATTAAAAGAGCCATCGTTGTTTAATTCAATGCTTCTTATAACATAATAATTTTTTCTGTATTGTTTTACTATTTATTCAATTGTTTGCGAAAATGCTGAAAAAATGTGTATTCATGTGCTGGATCGATCCAAGCAATGAACTTAACAAATAATTTGTTTTGAAATTTATTTATTGCAAATGGGCCAATAGTAATATATTTAATGGATCACAAAATATCATCCTCGCCAGCAAAAAATGTTAATTTGCGAGGCATACTCATATTGTTGCAAACACTAACAATGCAAAACATCAGTCAATCTATACCCACGTGGGAGACGCTTGTTTCAAAGCAGTGCGTTCTCGGTATTATTTTTATTCTCTCATTTTTTAATAACAATCTAAGGCATATAGGTTATTTATTATGATTGCCATATGCAATGATGATATATTGGAAATAGATTGACCAAAACAATTAAAAACTGAGCCAGATTGTAAAAAAACGATAAAGAAAAATGTTATTATTATCGTTAATTAAGAATAAATTGCCTCGAAATAAACACTGTCAACCGCACTTATAAAGTTATTATTTACCGAAACTTTAGTAACGCCCGCTTGAACATTATCATTGTTATATATATTTTAAGTCTGGCGCTATCGAGATATGACTATTAATGCATCTGTTTATATTTAGCCAATCATAGTGTATTGTTTTTATCCAATCATATTGTTCGCATTTCAACTGCTATGTCTCTGCATAAATAGAAGGGCAGATTGCCCAGTGCCTCAGAGTTAGTGGGAGATTTGTAGTGAATGCACTCTTGTACGTTTGGGATAACGTAACGTGTTCTTGTATAGTTTTGGACTGAATTAGTGGGTTCTAATTATCGTCAAGCTATTATACACTTCATGGACTTCTCTCGTTTGTAAAGTTTTGTATATTCTCGATAATACATATACTGTTGATAAACCTGCAACTCTTCTGTTACTGCCATTGTTTGCCTACAGTACTAGGTTGTCAATATTACGTTGTTGGAAAATAACACATTCTTTGAAGCTCTGATGAAGCTGTCTATAACGCATTCTTGGAAACTGTAACACGTGCTTAGAAAGTAGTTTGCAAAACCTGAAATAAACCGGATTTGTCTGCAATAATACAGATCTCAGGGAACAAAGAACAGGAAGTCACCGAATTGATATTACCATAGACTGATTATAACCGTATACATTGGAGATTACTACCCCCGTACCGGTGGCCTTGGATAACGAAACACTTGCCTTACAATTTGAAGCTCACGCTACCACTTTTTTACTCCGATGAATACCGTATGCTCTATAATTGCATACCAGCTGCTCTCAACAGGTGTCGGTGAAGGCTCTTTTGTTCAATACGGCACAAAAAACGTTTACAATATTTATGTTGCTCTAAACTAACGTTTCGTTTCATACACGACATATTGAATTACAAACACCTATTACTTTTTGTATTTTGTTCGACGAGCAGGTCGCGAATACGCTTAATCACACCAAAATCGTTGCTGATAAATTACTTACCCATGTGAAAATAGTTACGCTTGCTACAACGCAAAACCTGGAATTTTATACCTACACCATCTGATCCAGATTGAAGGAGGTTATTTCCTATTATTATATAAGAAAATCTAAACACCTGGATTGATGCATTCATGGCCTATCGATGTCGATCCCAAATTTAAATAAAAGCAGATGTTCATCAATTCAGCTTACGAATAGACATTAAGCGTACTAAATAGTATAAAACCAATAAATTAGCATGCAACAATATTTTTTAGTTTTAAGTAAAGTTCAAACCACTAAAACTTCTATCCGACAAATTTGAATTTTTTGACTGCAACAAATCAATACATGCATGTGCTAACCAGTAGCGTTATGGTCTATGTTTCCTATCACAAGATCAATCTTTAGCCATAGGCTGTTAACATTTAATGTTACTGCTCAGCTGTGGCATGGAAGTTACAAATATTTTTATGTTATTGGCACTTAGAATATTGCTCGCTTTGATTTTTCATGTTGAAATTTGATCAAAACATTGTCATTGGTTGTTTCAATTGAGAGATTATAATCGAATGACTTAAATTAGCATTAACTGACTCTCAGGTAGTAGTTTTAACACACCTGTCGTGTGATGAAACCTAATATAAAAGATACATGAAAACTACTTGTTTTAGCTGAAAACAGAGATCGTGCTGTTTTGTCTGTCCCAAAATAAATCCATTTTCAGTTTTTTTTTTGTTGACTGCTTGAGAAATTTCAATTGACTTTCAACAATTGCATATTTTCCTACGATCATCAGCGTAACTAGTAAAGAGTTATTCTGAAAAGGCGTCTTTAAGTTATTCCAAAAATGGGATCAATATAGTTTTCTTGTTAGAACAGTATATCAAGTCATTTTACTTTTCAGAGAATACTCCACTTCCATTGAGCACTCTCCATACAATGTGCTTTCAATCATAGATTGAGACGCCCTCTTAAGCATTTCACCTATCTCTTAAAGCAACAAACCACTGTTCCCAATGCCAACAATAAACCAACTAACCACTTCACAGAACCTAATCATACATAATTTCAAAGCTGTTGAAAGTTTTAGTCAATAGTAAAGATCCATATGACAGGATTTTGTACTAGAACTAATAAAATGAATCATTTCCATAGTTGCTGCTTCTGATATGCCACATCTAGGGAGATTTTGTTCATCTCCTTGACTAATTATTCAATTATCAAGATGGAGGATGGATGCATTTCACAAGCGACGTGTGAAAATGTTGTTTAAGGGCATTTTGTATTTATTAACTGATGCTGTTCTTACCCATGGTTTTGGCGCTGCTTTCGGCTTTTCCAAAGATTTTTTTTTTATAGCTGTAGCTTCTGCTCCCTCTTTGGTACTATCACCTGATTTCTTTTTTGCTGGTGTAAGTTGTCTTTTTTTGTCATGGAGCTACAAAAGTTTGGTGAGAGCAAGTTGGAACAATATATTGCTCTAATATTTCAATAAGTTAGTATGAACTTGAATTGAGTTCCATGTCGCTCAGTACAATGTTTTCAGATGCCGTGATGCACATGGATTGCAATAAAAATTAGATTAATGAATAAAAAAAATCAATGAGCTTTTATTTGTGTTGTTTGTAGGTAGCGTATGGAACTTAACACTAAATAAATTATAACAAGCGAGTTGATTTTTCTCATTTTCATCGACCGGTCTTATTTCTTTAATATGTTCAAATTATTATCGAGTCACACGCACTTTGGTGCATTTCAAACCATTTGTCCGTGTAAAGCTACGTTCACACTATACGATTCTTGGCCAGGCGATTATCTGGAGGAATTGCGAGTTGCTCTCCCAATTATTTAGAAAAGTTCACACTTGCGATTTTTTGTGCCTGATGTTGCATGGCCTTGACATGTTGTCAAGATACCGCAATTCATTGATAATTACAGAACGTCAAGTTATTATTAATAATAATATAATATAGCCTATAATATCAGATATTTAAATAAATTATACCATTTCTTCACTCATCAATAATAAGAAATGTATTACAAATAATAATAAATAATGGTAAGTAGTATACTCAATTAATTATAATGAATAATAAATAAATGATAACTTTTTTCAATGCAATTATTTATTATAATCATGGCGCTGGTACTTGTTTTCTGTTTATATTGATAATAGTTAGTATACCCAGCTTAATATTCTACTAGTAAACAAGACTTGCATTTGATCAGGGAAATATTGAAAAATATTCTAAAATTGGTTAAATAATAATTATCAAGCAGCTGCAAGTTTCTTGAAAAGCATTAAATTGAAAAGCTGTGATGTGGACGTTGATTGGCTAGACAGGCCGATAATCGAACAGAGAACCATCACTGCCCGATGAAAAAAAATTGGCCACCGATTGTGTAATCTTGAAGATCTCATTGTTCACACTTGCGAGCCGTTTTTTGCCTTCACCCACTCGGCCGAGATTTGCATAGTGTGAACGTAGCTTAAAAGTATAAAACTTGGTAAATGAGATACCGTGCAAAGTTTTGCCAATGCGTAAATAGCGTTTTGCTATGCAATAATCATGCCTAAGCTTTACTAACACGGGAAATAGTTTTGAGGGCATAGATACAAAAGCCTCGGGATTTCAGCTGCACTGCAAAGTGGTAAGTATTGTGATAGATTTTACATGGAGTGGCCACTGTACTGGTAACCTGTCGGTGAAACTTGCTTGCTCTGAGCAGTTATCTAATCAACTTTACTTCTGACTTCACATGGAGTGAGTCATTGGAATGCACTAACTAAACATGCTTTAGTTGAAAGCACTGTTGACTACGGCAGGGGGGGGCTGTAGGGAGACGCTCAATTACGGGAATTAGATGAATGAAGATTCAAATATTTGCGGTTGACTGACTAGCAATGTGCCAGCTTGATTTTGTGTCCAATCGACTACCTTTGTAAAGTACCAGGTTATTCATGGATGTTGCAATATGTTTTTGTGGTAGTATAGTCTCCAGCCCATGTGTGTTTCTGTTGCAATACCCACAATGATCATCCTGCGTAAATACAGCTTTATCAGTGATTCAACTTCGTTATATCTATTGCAGATTAATGATATACTTAACTGTTTACTTTGTACTGAAGGTTGAAGTTCTCCTAAAACCTCTGAGATTAGCCCTCGATACTTTAAACACTTTGCGCTAATTTTTGTCAGAGAGTTGACTAGATTCCATTTTTTGTTCTTCAACGTTATTGATAGCCATCATTTTCCATTATTTTAAGTACCCCTGAAGGTTAATTCTGGAACCTTTGTTGCAATTTTATCACTATTAGTAACTTATTTTACATCTCTATATGGAGGTCTTTTAATATGTTATGTACTTGAGACTAAACTCAACCCAATAGGCATTAAAAAGCTGCTTGATTTAGTGTAAATATGCTTAAAATATAGCGGGAATTTCAGTTCAAATTTTTTTTGCCACCAGGCAAAATATTAGTATTTTTGATTTGAAAATAGGGGTTGAGTTGTTGGATAACAAAAATATTGTGGTGGATTTTCATGGCCACTACAAATGCGCAAGGCCCCCTGACAATTGCTGAGTGTAGGCACACCTAGATCGAGTCTGGCACAGCCAGAAAACCAAGTGAGAGAACCAGTAGAATCACTAACGGCCCTGGAGAAGCACTACCGGCCCTGCAGCAATCACTGCCGGCCCTGCAGTGTCACTACCGACCCTATACTGGGCCGGTGAGCAGAGAAGGGCTCCGGCCTGTGGGCATAAATTACTACCAAAAGATGCAGAAACTCAAGTTTGCTGCCTAGCTACCACAGGAATGACAAAAGACAAGGAACACAAGCCATAACAGCTAAGAACCTGTGCTACCTACTTCACTACCCTGACTCAGCACTATTGACTGTGAAGCTCCGCCCCTTACTTCTGGGCGACCTATATATTTAATCTTATTCTAGCCAGTATCATACCGTGTTATTTATCTCTCGTCTTTTGACTCGTATAATCACTTCCTGCCACTGGTGATTTGTTGCCCTATTATTTGGGCATATGTTTTCTGCTACTCTGCCTATAAAAGGCAGAGCTTTCTAGCTGATCCCTGTAATTATATTGGTATTCTGCTTGAGACTGTTCTAAGCAGCAAGATGCGTTGCCGTTATTATACCACACTGAGTTGTTGTCGTATGATATAACTAATATGCTTTACTCATTGAAAAACTGAGTTGTGCGTTTGAGCCTTGGGCTCTTATTACAGTTGTAGAGTTGGCATACTCCTCCGTTGGAAGTAGATTGGAAGGTGGCCTCTGGAGTGAGGTGTTGTTGGTGGATCTTTGATCGCCCCTCAAAATCCACTACAATATTGTCACCTGCTATAAATATAAAACTGCTTCAACAGAAATCGATTGTGACTTGCTTACTAGCCTACATGTGCAATAATAGTCCAAAAATAGTCATAAACAATTAATGCAAAAGCAGTTTTTCACGAGCTTAAAATGGTGAGGTAACAAAATATTGTGAATAGCTAACTCAAGTTGTATGAAATCTCCTTCAAAAAGAATAAAAAACAGCCCCTGAAAAATTTTCAATTCTACTATTCGATCGGTAGCAGCTGGCACTACGAATCAATATTGTAAATTTTGCAAAGTTTTTATCGTTACTCCTAAGTATTAATATTTATAAATAATATTGTATGTCAAGTTAAACAACTGTTTCACCTCTTTACATTAAGTACTACTGAGTGACTTCACCACTTGACTTACCTTTGAGTAGCAAGTTTCTTGATGATCTTTTCGGTAATGGGAAGTAATAGCTGCAATATCAGGCTCTACTTCTTTAGCACAGTTTTCATGGGTGCAGTATAATCTTTCACATGGTGCTGGACATTCACCAAACAATTGCAGCGTTCTGTCTTTTCTTCCCCCGCAAGAGCTACACTTTGTCACAAATGATTTAGAGTCTGCATGTGCCGTCTCTTCTTCATGTGCTATGAACTTCTTCAGGCTGATAAATGATGCTCTGCAAGTTTCAGTTATTTTGCACCAAAATCTACCGCAAGTTGAGCACTTTCCACATCTGTGAGCTGTTGTCTTTGGTGGTTTGTTGTCTGGACTGCAACACTCGCCTGGTTGGATCTGGGTAATAGTATCATGTTTTAATCGTTTGATCAATTCCTCAGCAATGGATTCCTTTAAACAACCCTGTTTACATATTTAAATAAAGGCCTTTCATTTAAGTTTGAGGTTGGGTTTGAATTTAAAAACATTTGTTATTGAAACCACCAACTATAGATCTTCCCATTCCGATTAAGATATGTGAAATATAACTTACGTCTTTCTGAGGTTCTTCCTCCAATCTATCTACTTCCATATCTTGTGTACATCTTTGTTCTCCAATTTTCCGTTTTTGTTCCCAATACTAAACCAGTTAATGACATATTTGCACATTTTTTGGTCTCCGCTGTCAACTAATTATGTTCATTAACGACTACAAGTATTGTAGCAAATTTTGGGGGCTTCTAATCCACTAATTGAGGGCTGCGACTTGCCGAACGCTTGGTTCGCTGACACAGTAAAGTTGGCAGCATTCTGGATGTATGCTGCCGCCAATTGTTTTTCACTTAGAGGTAATAACAAGTCGACACTACACCGAATTGCCAGTGAAGTGGTGTTCTCTACTCCGCAGCTAGTATAGAGCCCTGGGGGTGGTTTCAATTAGAAGTTAGTCCTAACTGGTCCTATAACCAATTAGTGACAGTTTTAAGACAAATCTAGGCCCAAGCTAATCTTGTTTCAATTAGGTGGTCGCTAATCTCGACCGTCGTTAGCTAATAAATAATTACTGCAGATGACCATTGTGTATTAGACCGAAGCATCAGCGATCGCACACAATATGCTTGCTATCACTTGGTCATGTAATTGCACTAAGGCGAGACTACTGAAAAAACCACTAAGATTTTCCTAGAAACGGCCGCACTGAAAATTGATTATTATAATAGCTTTCAAATAGCCGCCTTTAAAAATTGTTTATTTATTAGTTCATCAAAGTTAATAATTTTTTTAACAATATTTATTGCTGCTATAAATGTTATTGCTGTTTTTGAGATAGTTTTATTGACGAGTTCTAATACAAATGCAAGCTAAACAATATAATTATTTTTGAAAGAAATGGCCGCAATAAAATTTGGTTTAGATTGTCATGGCTATTTCAAATCATCCTATTTCATTCATTTTTATTTTCTAACCACAATTATTATTTTATCAGACATCCTTTGCCAATATCTCACACATTTTTTTTATTATAATTTATATGAGATCATTATTACATGCAAATAAATGCTAAGGACTTTTCTGTAACCACGAGTGAGTGGTTATAGGATCGGACCTAAACTAGTCATAAAGCAGTCGTTAGATTTTGTAATTGAAACGGTCCTAAATGCCTACGACCAAATGGGTCTAAATTAACGACCAAAACGGCCTTAGGACACTTTTATGACGCTAATTGAAACCACCCCCAGGATTCAGACGTATAACTCAGAGCTTGGGAGCAGTATGCATTTATTTTTGCAAAGAATACAAGCAAGTACAAGCACCCATACAAGACAATACTGATTAGATATGGCACAACATCTGCCTTTTAATAGGTAGAGTACAGGAAGTGAAACGGTGCAGCAACCAATAGTATACAAGTTAAAATAAAGCGAATAAGCATACATATATAAATACAAGCGAATGATATCAAGCATATGGGATTAGATGTAACTGTGGCCCAGGAGTGGTAAGGGGAGTCGTAGGCTCCCTAGCCAATCATAAGCAGTCCTGCTTCCTATGGTTAGTTTCCTAGCCTTTCTAGGCTTGATAACTTCATTTTCTTGGATCTAAGGTAGACATCTCACTACTATGGCCTTCTGTCTTATCTAGAACTAGTTCCAGGTCCCAGGCTATGATGAGTTATTTCTCTCCGGCCCAGTATGGCTCTCACTGGGGGGTACTGACTCGTATACAAGGTCGGTACAGGATTGGTATAGTACCAATGCAGAGTCGGTACTATACCAATGCAGATTTGGTCAATCCAGTGTGACTTACTACTGGTGTTCTGGCCATCCAATGGCTATATAAGTGACATAAGAACAGTTTCTAGTAATATGCGCACATGTGGGTGCTATGAAAACTCACTACAGTATATTCAGACAAAACATAGGCACACTAACTAGCCATAAACAAGTTAATTTCAGGTGTGGAAAAAATCTCATGTGATTTTTCGTTATTATTAATGATGAATTGTCAAGGTGTTGTTTAGAATCTTCTAAAGCATCAAATTCTTGTACTGCCTACAAAAAACTGTCCGAAACATGGAAACTTCACCCATTATTGTTACAGCACTGGAATGGACGTTATCAAGCTGTCCCTTCACTCAAAAACTGTAATATTTAAATACAAAGAGCCTCTCATCTCTGGAGTGTCTTAAAGTTAAACACTTTGGAATAAATCGGCACATCTTTTACAAACCATTGCTACTAACAATGCGTATGTTTAATAAAAACAAATCTCTTGTCAACCTAAGTAATGAACCAAATTGGTATATTGCTCTAAGAAAATCTCTACCAAGTACAGACTACTACAATCCGAAAACCTTCACATTTTTACATCAGTAAGTTTGAACAGGAAACTACTAATAAGCGCTGTTTGTCTCCTAATAAAAAAAATATTTTATTGCAGTTTAAAGTTTAGCTTGTTCTTGCTCAAGGGTGCATTTATCCAAAAACTTGATTTGTGAGAATGCAATAAACATGTGATAGGTGGCAGGGGAAGAGATATGACTTTTAAGCTGCAGGATGTACATTTTACTTGATGATGACATAAAAAATTGTTGTTGACTTAGCAAGCAAACCTTCTTATAATATCAAACTTGAATGTTTTGAATTCCGCAGATTACATAAATCAAACTTTGAGAAGTTTTTGACCTTGGTTTGCAAATAAGAAAAAAAAATGTTTGTCTTTTTTGTCATCATGCGTATCACTTATTAATGTTAGGGAAATCATAAAAGTTAATAATGGGTTAGTTATTATCATTACTAAATTACCTTTTATTGACAATTGCTAACAACAATTATTACTAGTCAGTAGTATGTGATAACATCGTAAATAATTCTTCATTATTTCCTACGTCTTTCTTTGAAGTGGAGATGATCGCTAATTATTTGTTATTCTAATCATTACTATTATATGATCCTGATAATTAATAATTGATAATTGCTATTAGCTTGTAGTAAGTATTATCATCTTCCACAATTTTTTATTTTATTTTACGGAGTTTTAAGTATTGATGAGTTTTAATTATTTATCACTATGACATTATCGTAATAATAGATAGTAGCAAATAGTTACCTTTTCCACAGATAAGATTTATTTTTGCATGCTTGCAATAAGGCACGTTTATTTTTCTGTTTATGTGCAAGTTAAATATTGTAGTGGATTTTACTGGCTGAAAAGTGACCACTACTGCACAGAGGTCCCCCTGATGGTGGGTACCACAGGCATGCCTCCAATGATCGTAACAGACAAAGACCAGAATCTGTTACAGCAATTATATTGCTCTTATAAGTGATTATTATTAATAATAAATCATATCGGCACTGGGTATTTACTACCCGGACAGTGGGTAGCTATCCCGGGTCGGCAACAAGATGGCCACCATAGCCAGAGAGACAAAACTTAGCCCAAGTGCCTCCAGACACCACCTTCTAGAGCTATCTACCCTCAGATGTGTAGAAACATGAATCAAAGGCTAATAAAGACCAAAGGATTATATTAACCTATCACTGGCCAAGCTAACCACAGACTCCGCCCCTTACTTTTGGGCACCAGTGCCATTTAACTCAGTTACTTTTATCTTATTTGACAATACTATCTACTATATATCGTATAACTTTCTGCCATGCTTCCTGTGCATGGTTGGAAACTTTCCATTGTAACTCTACCTATAAAAGGCAGAGATTTTGCTATACTCACTCACTGCATTACGTAGCACTACCTCCAACGTGTGCCATGCATAACCTCTTAGCTGTGCAGTGTGTGATCACTCAGCATTATATTGGACTGCTGCTTTGTATTCTGCTATGAATAAAGGATATAGTTACATACTACTTAAACACCGTGTATGTCTGAGCCGTGGGCTCAATACTGTTGATAAAGTCGATCATTCACTTTGTAACACCTTGTTTGTGCCGATTCGGCACGCTGTCACCTCTGGGGTGAGGTTGACGGTTACTTTTCAGGCCTAAAGTAGCTGACTGCATTGTTGTGGCTGAACAGACTGCGTGTCTGCTAGCACAACCCCCTAGCGGAAGATAGTGGACATAAAAACCTGCTACAATATCAATGAATTAAGCTTTGATACTATGATGGACTCTGATGTAAAATACTCTTAAAAACCAATCCTTACTCTTACTTTACCTTCGCAGTTGCCATCAAATATGTGCTCAAAAAATGCTAAAGTTGCTATTCCAGCACAAAACATACACAGGGCCAATGTAGATACCTATGGGATCAGTAATGATGTTTATTGCATGGGCAGGAACCCTACTGTGCGGGCACAAGGTAACTGCTGTGGATAACTTCAGCCAAGGAGTTTGATTAGAAGGAGGTTGAACAAGTGATCTATATCGTTACCTTGTATAGTACCTAAGTTGTTATTAGTTTTGTATCAAAATGGCTGACAATTCTGAACATTTTTGATTATTACAAATGAGGCCGAGGTATGCAATAGTGATATTAAGCAGTCCAGGCCTGTAGTTTAAGGGACGGCAGCACAGGACTGCCGTCTCATTGAAATTACCTGAAAATTTGTTTAATCTTTTTAGAATAAAGCACAGAAGTATACGACTCCTTATAAACCATCAACTACATTAGTTTGCTTGAGTATCACTTGGATACAGGTGACAGCAGTAAGTTAATAGTGTAGTAAAATAGCCTCTTTTCAATTATTTCAAGCAGAATATCATCTCTATTCAGAACAATGTGGTGGCTTTGCTGGTTCTTAGGGGAAATAACCAGTAATCTCAAAAAGTCTTAATTAATTGTTTTGCACAAACCATACACCTCGGTGTTTCGTGTTAATTTATTTTGAACTAAGGTTATTTGGAAATCACAGTAGCCTGCATGCCTAGAGTATTTTTTATAGCACTGAAATACATGTTTCAGTGTTTTTGAGCTTTGAGCAAAGAAATAAGTTATGTGTGCAGGTAGTGTGATAGATATTGAAGTGGATATTAGTTCTTGTTTTTTGATTTATCTTTATCTGCAATGAATGAAGTAACAATACAGTATTATGGTCAGGTGGAGAGATAGGACATGGCTCTAGAGGGTTTTTTTACTCAGTTGTCACAACTTCTAGTGTACTGCCTCCCTGGCCTTGGTAAACATGTTAGAGGTTGGAAACTTTGACCGATGTGAACTACCGGATCTCCTGTGCCTAAGTCTTTAGGAAACCATGATAGTATCCAGGGAAGCCCGGGTGGTAGCTGTCCAGGTGTTGTGTATTTGCTATGCTATGGGTTGTGGAGAGGCACTTGACTACAGACTCATGGTAGCAGCTCCTGCCCATTCATCTTCTTTGCATTTTTCTTTAATTATTCGCAGATAGGCTTGAAGCTCTTAAAAGGGGGTTTTTACTGGCAGAAATTTGCTGCTGGCCTAGGAAGCATATGGCAAGTCTGTCGACTGCAGGGCTAATAAGTTTTGTTGCTGATAATTTCTTCCAATGGTTGTACTAAAAATATCCAACATCATCATTTGCATGGGTCTTTGAAGAAAGTCATTCTTTTCAATCTGTACTACACACTTTATCTCACCGGCATGCTCCTGGAGTGGGGTATAGTGCTGCCTGCATAGGCTGGTTAACCGGGACACAGCTTCCCATTGGTGTCAACCTGAAACTAGTACTCAGTGCAGCGAAGATGCCTTGGAGATGTGGAGGTCGAAGCTACACCTCATATTGCATAATGCATTTATCTCAAAATAACTGTCAACTTCGAACTTGGATGATTTGATTTCAGCTGGTGCACTGCCTGGGTTAGGTCGAAGAATTGCTACCATTTTTTTATGCTGTCTGGCAATCTAGTTGACAGTCAGTACCACTGAATCCTGGGCAGACCCAGCAGAGATTATTCCTGGCTCAGCAGACTGTAGTATGGACCCAGCACTGTTGTTTAAGACTTTGGTAGCGCTAAGCTCTTCTAGCTCGGACATTCTGACGGCTTTAAGATATGTATAGTATAGCTTTTATTGAGTACCACTCACTAAAATCAACCACACAATAACTAGAAGCTACTATACGGTAGTAAGGCAGCTGGTCTGCCCTAACACCAGGAAGGAAAGTATAGCAGGGCAAAGGTTATGAACCCATAAACACTATCTAGACAAGTTTAATGATGTGCATATATTCATTTAGATGGCACTTTGTGATGAGTATCATGGATCATTACACAATGAAATGAATGTTAATTCTGTTCGCAATGTATAAGTAAAATGTAAGGAGTGCAGACAAAGTCCTACTTTGTGGTTTTGCCTTGGTTCAATCTTACAAGTATATCAAGTATGAAAGAGGTATGGTACCATTTGGTGTTGTAAGTTTGAGTCGATGACTTAACAAAAGCTGTCCGAAGTCATTTGGAGGAACCGTGGAGTAGCTGGGCAACTATGAGTTGGGGTGAGTCCAAAGGTTTTTTTTATAACTATAGATAGCTTTCCATAGCTCATTATCACCTGGAGCGCTCTAGATAGCTTTTCATAGCTCATTATAGCCTGGAGCAGCATGCTAGGAAAGCTGACAAACAGCTAGAAGTCTGGCGAAAATAATAGTGCTACTTAAAATAAGATAGTGGAAAAATACATGGAGCTGTATACAAAATCTCAGGGTTGACTCAAGCTCTGCAAACCTTTCTACAATTGGTCACAGATCAGCAATGACGAGCACCTGCCTTTTGTGCCATTTAGAGTAAATGTAGAATTACACAACAGTAATAATAGCCATAATGTAATGGAATTGCACAGTGTAGCTTCCCTCTCTCAGCCGGTGCTACTATATAGTATATATCTCCTCTACATAAGAAGTTCACTGATGACTACGCTTGACTGCTCAGAGTACAGCTGACCTGCCATTCACCCTAGCCAAGCTCAGGAAGGACTTTACCGCCTTTAGTGACACTTTTTTACATCTCTTTTTAGTTGTGACTCATCATTTAGTGTGCCAGCTATTGTTATTGCTTTTTTTACCTCGCTAGGGGTAGTTATTTTATCCAATCCCATATTTATACGCTTGCTTGATTTTTTAACTTGTATAAATAGACTTGTATGTAGCCCAGCAGCTCAGTTCTTAGTTCTTGGTTAGCGATTGAGGAAGACACTTGAAAATACAGATAATCAGGAAGATTAGCAAGTGGACTGTTTAATCCTTGCCCATAGTCATTACCGCTTTTTCTGTACTTGTGCAAGTATTCATTTCTGTGCGTATCGTTGGCGTTGTTGTTTTGTGAAGTAACAATAAAGTCATTGTTGTTACCATCAACTTTGTGGAATCTGTGTGGCTGGTTGCCCTATACACAGTTGTGCCTGCTCTAGTAGCAGCATCCAATCCTATCCCGTATCAGGATAGATCAAACTGCATTGTCATTTCTGTTGCCACGCTACCACGTAAAGCAGAAACAAGTCAGCCTAAATAAGCACTCTTGCAAGTACCTGTAACCGTGTCCTCATATACCGGGGAAAACCGTTACATTGGTGGCAGCGGTGAGATTCAGTGCGTTCTCACCCCGGTACTGCAAGAGATAGGTAACGGCCAAACACACCGAATACTCCTTCCCCTTTGTCCTGAGTATTGGTGCTCCCTCCTTGTACACGATGTCTGGTAGACCATCCCCCTCCCACTCCACGGATACTGTTCCCCCTGTTCCCTAACATCCCCCTCTAACTGAGGAAAGAAGAAGGAGCCTCCGTGTATGGCTGCACACAGAGCCAGGAGTGCAAGGCGGTTGCCAGCCGGCACCCCAGAAGCAGCAGCTCTGGACAGATTGACAGATACACTATGAGGAATACTCCAACCCTGTGCACCTGCACCAGTCTTCAAACCGCCAAAGTTTAACGGTCATGGAGAGGTGTAATATTTCATTGGACGGTTCTTGAAAGTTGCTGAAGCAAACGGTTGGGATGACAATGCCTCACTACTACGTATAAGAGAAGCGCTCAGAGAAGATTCCTTGGAGTGTGGAAAGCCTAACAACCTTAGAGCTATGTTCAATGCACTCCGTGCTTGTTTGGCCTGACACGCCATGAGGCCTTGCAGAACATAGTCCAGCTGAAGAAAGCTCCAAAGACTTCCTTGCAGGAACATGCTAACGAAGTTGAGAGGTTAGTGTATGTTGCCTATGAAGACTTGCCGGATTGACATGTGGAAGACCTATTGTTAGAGACGTTTGCCACCACCCTGGGCCACCCTTATCTACAGAGACATCTGTTGGCGGTGAACCCCAGAAGCCTAGAAGAAGCTGTTCCTGCTGGAGGCGAATTCCTACAGATAGGAGTCTTCACGGACAACAAGCCATCCAGAGTGCGTATAGTAGAAGAAGATGAGGAACAGAGCTATGACGAGGAATACCATAGCATCGCCCGCAGTAGCTACCACACTGGCTACCTGTGATCAGGCAAAAAGGTGGAGAAAGAGAATGAAGGAGACAGAGAGAGAGAGAGCCCCGTGCCTTCAGCCCTCTCGGATGAGGAGCCCTTGCGAAGAGAATGGAAGTGGGTTGAAACAGGCATGCCAAGCTGCCTACCTCTCCTGTCGGCACTCTGAGAGGACAGATAACAAGTAAGCCGCCATCTCCTGGTGAGCCACTACTCTCTGCAAGTGACTGCCAAGTCACCTTACAGAGGAAGAGTGAGAATTGTGTTCAGAACGAACCAGTCATACCGTCTTTGTTGGAGTTACCACCGGTACAGTTCGCCGGCCCCTTGGAACTCCAGCCTGCTTCAGCTCAGCAAGCGGTGGCTGTACCAGTTAACCAACCGATGGAGTGCGCCACACGCTCACCAGTCAGAGTGCTGCCTCCTCCCTGTGCTACCAAAGTACAGCCCACCCGTGTACCTGACCAGAGAGTAGAGAGGCCTTACAGAGCGAGTTACATCCTAGTAGGTAGGTTAGAGAACCAGTCAGTCACGCTCCTCGTTGACACTGGTTGCACAACAAACCTCTTATCGATACATGTGTTCAATCGTTTGCCTCAGGCAGTGAAAAAGAAGAAGAAAGCGAGTGAGCCACACGGAATTATGGCGGATCGTACACAAATCCCCTTATACGAAACAGTGAAGGCAGCCCTACAGCTGAAAGATATAGGGACAGCAGCCACGTTTCTCATTAGTCATATAAACGAGGATGCTATACTGGGGATGCCCTTCCTCACTGATCATGACCGCCGTCTGAAGGTTGGTGAGCATGCCATAGTAATCTCAGGACGTGATATGTACCGTACAGATAAGGAAGGAAGCCGACTGGTGAACAACAATAGGATCTCCCAAATTGAACAGCTATGCATCAATGGATATACACCCCACTTGTACCAAGTCAGAGCGCAGAGTTGCCTTCCCAGTGGTCAGCTAAACCGTCACCTCCAGGACATCAACATTCATTCTGCTGACCATTTCAACCTCCCACAACGTATGACAGAGGCTTTCAGATGGTTACAAAGAGAGGTGTGCAAATTGATGTATTTCAGGACAAATCACCTGGAGTGACTAAGCAGAGTACTGAGACTGCAGTGACCAAGCTAGGAGCGGCCAAAAAGTGCAAGAGAGATTTTAAGCTGGAGCGGCCAGGAGAGTCGCTGCCTACCAACCCCCCAGCCACTCACACCAAGTTTGAGACAGATTGGTTAAATAGTTCAGCCAGGAGTGATAGAAATGCGTGGGAGTTGTCCCAACAACAGGTGGAGACAAACCCAGTGCCCAGTCACAATGAGAACCAGCCAACTAGTCTACAAGTCCAGAAACCAGATGGAAGCATTGAACCGCCCACGCATGACAATCAGTCAACTACGATAACAAAGGGAGCGGATCCACAGACATCACATAATAAATTGTGTGAAATGAAGGAGAGCTCACATACTTCAGTTTTCACTGAAACACTTACCAACTGGCCACCAGTAGAAAGCGTAGAACTTCTCACAACCACTGGACAAGAAAATCATCAAGTGAGCAAGGTCGATGAGTTTGACAAAAAGTCAATCAAAAAGTTATTCAGAGACAGAAAATTGCCATAACATTGGTATCCAAAAGGGTGTATAGTAAACCCGGATGGGATGCAGCCAACCCCTCGTGATGGGCAGCGTTCGAGAGAGAGCAGTCCAGAGAAAATAATGGAAAAGAGTCAAGTTCATATCCATTCCCAGACCAGAGTAACGGGTGCTTGAATACTACACCCTTCAATCAGTACGTTGTGAGGCATCCGCCCCCGCCTGTTTGTCAACTAAGTATGAGTCAAGGACAATGCCTGTTGAGCGCAGGAGCAGAAGATACAGACCACTACCAGTGTATGGGCTATATCTATGCCGTTGA
Organism: Cryptosula pallasiana; assembly: GCA_945261195.1. Classification (NCBI taxonomy): domain Eukaryota; kingdom Metazoa; phylum Bryozoa; class Gymnolaemata; order Cheilostomatida; family Cryptosulidae; genus Cryptosula; species Cryptosula pallasiana. Next base: position 50,951,173 of record OX183131.1, on the reverse strand, counting down.
TAGAAAAAGTTTTCCGGCTTTCCGTAGATACCAGCACTGGTCATCTTCTGAGGTGTTTGTACCCTGCAGTCCTACTCAGACAGGCACTATCACCCCTTCCACTTCCTCTACCCTGTGGAAACAGAACCCTCACTTCCCGTTCCCCACCAGTGCAGTCTGGCATTACACCGCTGATCTCACTCTCCTTGACCGGCTACCGGATTCCTAGGAGGAAGGTACAAAGGAAGCCTTGTACCACAGTTATACCCAGTGCTGAAGACATGGTAGTGTCTCCTTCCCCCCCTGTCTCTACACCCCTGTGTGTGGTGAGAGATTTCACTATGACAGTCATCCCCACGCCTCCCATGGACCCTGCTCCAGAGGTTCACCTGACTTCACGGTTTCTACAGAATCGAGCTCGCTGGGCTTCTTCTATAGGAGAAGGCATCAAAGATCTAGAAGATGAGCTAGAAGACATGAGAGCAAAGGTGTTAGCGGGTACCCTTACTGAGGCCAGAATCGAGCAGCTGAGGCCCCGAGCAGACTTGTTAAAGTTAGAGGTCTCCCGCCTGAAAGACACTCAGCAGACTTTACGGGGCTGCCTGTTCTAAAGTATGGCATCTATCTCTTTTTTCCGGATTCCACACTGGCGTACTCACACTGTCTTAATGTGCCAGTTGATCTTTCAATCTCGTCCAGTTGCTCCCTCCACTGCCGGTTGGCAGCTTTTAATCATATACACTTCGCACATGGTTTTGTGCTATGGGCCATACTCCCCGTATGTGTCTCTTGGAGCTGTACTTTTCACACATGGTTTTGTGCTATGGGCCATACCCTGTATGTGTCTCTTGGACTACTGGTTTGTACTTGACGGTCTCTTTGAGGCTCTTGGAACTTATTTAATCCCCTACTGCCAGTTGGCAAGTTTTAGCCGTATTTACTCTCTTCGCACATGGTATTGTGCCTCAGGACGCATTCAGTGTGTACCTCCCGAACTTCAGGTTGTAGTTGACAGTCTCTCTGGGAATCTCCCGTATATATTTATATTTATATACTTCCATACTTATCTCCGGCCTCCTATCATATGGCCACCCTGTGCCTGGTTAACTATCAGTACGGAAGCACTTGATTGTTGAAGCGGCCTGTGTAATGGAATTGCACAGTGTAGCTTCCCTCTCTCAGCCAGCGCTACTATATAGTATATATCTCCCCTACATAAGAAGTTCACTGATGACTACGCTTGACTGCTCAGAGTACAGCTGACCTGCCATTCACCCTAGCCAAGCTCAGGAAGGACTTTACCGCCTTTAGTGACACTTCTTACATCTCTATTTAGTCGTGACTCATCATTTAGTGTGCCAGCTATTGTTATTGCTTTTTGTACCTCGCTGGGGTTAGTTATTCTATCCAATCCCCATATTTATACGCTTGCTCGATTTGTTAACTTGTATAAATAGACTTGCATGTAGCCCAGCAGCTCAGTTTTAGTTCTTGGTTAGCCATTGAGGAAGACACTTGAAGATACATATACTCAGGAAGATTAGCAAGTGGACTGTGCAATCCTTACCCATAGTCATTACCACTTTTTCTGTACTTGTGCATGTATTCATTTCTGTGCGTATCGTTGACGTTGTTGTTTTGTGAAGTAACAATAAAGTCATTGTTGTTACCATCAACTTTGTAGAATCTGTGCGGCTGGTTGCCCTATACACAGATGTGCCTGCTCTAGTAGAAGCATTCAATTCCATCCCGTATCAAGATAGACCAAACTGCCTTGTCATTTCTGTTGCCACGCTACCACGTAAAGCAGAAACAAGTCAGCCTAAATAAGCACTCTTGCAAGTACCTGTAACCGTGACCTCGAATACCGGGGAAAACAGTTACAATAATACGCTACCAATTGAAAGTTTTCTTCGAAAATAAAGAAAAACTAAACAAGCAATGAAGAGCTCAGCTTAGCAGATCTTTTATGGGAGTGCAACTCCTTCCTCCGGGAAACTTATGATAAAAACAAAGTAAATGGCTTTGATCAACTAGTTAACATTATACCTAATTGCATTTTGTTTTGGCTGGTAGGTGTTCCGTGGTATTTTTTATGAATTTGATTAGTAAAATGTCATGAGGGATGTTGAAATCAAGTTCCCTGTGCAGGGTGCAGGCTGTACTCATTTATGTGATTTTTTGACAGCATTATACTAGCAAGAACGTTCTACCACTTTTGAACTTCCAGTGTTATTGGTTTGAGTTTAACATGTTTTTAGAGAATTGGAGCGTTTCTTAAAGTCTGTCAAAATAAACTTTTAGGCCTAATATAGCTCGATAACAACCAAAAATAAAATTGGATAACTCAATACAATATGGAGCAGCTTATGAGAAAGGCTAAAGCAACCAAGGATCTGAATAACAATGTAGGCAGCATTGAGTGAGGCGATTAAAAGCTGGAAGCTAGGAACGGTAAAATCAGAGCCGCCATAATTCTGTGGCAGGTAACTATACTGCTGTAGGAAGTGTACGGCTATCAGTTGCATCACATAGAGTTTGCACAGAAACTTTCATACAAGTTTTTAATCTTAAAAATTTCTTTTACAATACTTTAGGCTTATGCTAAGCTACAATAATAGTCATCCATAGTATCATAAGGAAAGTTTTTGAAAATTGAAGTTTCTAAACTGTGAAGTTTTATTTTAAAAACTATATCCTGGTACTTTTTGTTAGTGATAGTTCTTTTCAAACTTACCTGTTTCGGTGAAAAATGATATTTATGCTTTACTTTATAATGTCGGATAATACTTGTCTCAGACGTATTTTGAAACTCATAAGAACAATCTCCATGAGTACAATATCCATGGGAACACGGAGGTAGACAAATACCAAAGTATTCTTGCGTTCTGTCTTTATCTTCTTCACAATATGAGCATTCTTTCACAAATGAAGTTGGATTGCTGTGAAAGTCAGTTTTGTGTTTGCGTAATGCTCCAGGAGTCGGAAAACTTCTATTACAAGATTTATCTATTCTGCACCAGTACTTGAGGCACACTGGACACATTGCATGAAATGGAAAGTTGATTGAGCTCTTTGGTTTGTTATCTGCACTACAGCACTCTATCTGTCAATTATACAACCATATACCACATACAATGACGATATATGTCAACGTAATTATACAATTATCTGTAACCAATCAATCTTAAATTCGCGGTTATCATGAGTGTGATTAAGGAAATTTATGAAGCTTTTAATGAGCAACTGTTCTATTAGCTCTGTATAGAACACAGAGTTAAAAAAAAAATTGTGACACCGTTTACGGATGTTTGGCTTTTGAGTTTCGCATTGAAGTCTCCATCTTTGATATTTAGTGAAGTCAATGACTACACACTTCACACACGCAATCCTCATAATGTGAGCTAATAGACAAAATTGATATAAATATAAGACTGTTTCTCATACATAACTACATTCATCTTCATTTAGCTGCAGGTTAAAAAATAAATAAAAAATTTCATTTTCTTTGGGGGGCATCCGTACTTTGTATGGATTACTTTTTTAATTATATGCAGTAAGCTTTATGATAAAACTGTTTATAAATAACTGATGTTTGCTTTCATCTCAGATTTTTACAACAGTAATTGAATTTCCATGAAACTTTACTAAATTAACCACAGGTTAATTAAAACAATGAAGAGTTTCACTTTACCTGAGCTGTGGGCACACAATTTATACATTTTTTTTACTTTAATGACAGTCGGGAATCTGCATAGCAGAGTACATGCTATATAACAGTGTAGCTATGTATTTATTTTTACTGCCATTAGCTTCATCGCATAGTTTACACTCGCTGACTTTTATAAATTTTACACAATAGAGGTAGTCATGACGATTAATTACTACATCATATTTTTTGTGATTCATACTTGACAATTACCGGATGTCTCTAGAATATTCACAAATGTATTAATATTGAGTAATAAACTGTTTTCAGTACAACTAGATAATTCTAGAGTATTATTTTTCAATTACTATCTAAGGGGCATCAAATGCTGCCGAGAGTTCGTTTTCATTTGATTGCAATACAAGTCAAGTAACTCTATACAGATAGTTTCTTACTAAGTGCCCACACAAGGGGCTACTATTGAACTTGTGTAGTCTCTACAACAATCTTTCTGTGACATCGACGGGTGAAATATTTGCCCATCATAGCAGTAGAAGCCATAATTCATGACAATATTTGTTTTGCCTTTTACTTAAGTTGGTTGTATAAGTAGCAGGAACACTACTACTTTTTTAGACTTTACATGGTAGTAACTAACCCAGACTGTTCAGAGATGATCACAGAGGGCTTCAATCATCAGCTGTTGTTAGTTTTAAGATGAATACATACCTTTGAAGTGTCAGTGTTGGAACTTGAAGGGTTTGGCTTTGAAATCTTCTCTTGCCAACGACTCGAAACATACTCTCTCAGCTGAAAGTATAATGAAGAACAAAAACTTTAAACTTTATACATGCCCTCTCTGAGTTTGCCTAATGGGAATCTACGTACGTGGCGTTTTGCTTTTCTCAATAAAAAATGCAAATTAAATAAGATGTACAAGATCAATTGAGGATGTAGTCACCAAGAAAATTGTATTTGAAATGAAATAATAGAGTATAAATTTAATTTTAGCGCATTTGGTTTTGGACTTTTAACTGACCTCTTTTAGACCAAGAGTCTTACTATGCTTGAATTTGTAATGGTATTTAACTCTATTAATGTCTGAGTTGGGAAACTCATGATAACAACCATCATATGTGCAATATCCTCTAATACATGGTGGAAGACAAAGTCCAAACAACTCCTGTGTTCTATCCTTGGCCGCTTCGCAGTGTGAGCACTCATCTATGAACAAAGTGGGGTTGCTGTGACGGTCATTTCTTTGATGATCTTGCACAGATTTTGAATCGCTATAGTGTTTGCTGCAAGATTTGTCCATTCTGCACCAATACTCGCCACATTCCGGGCATATGCCATAAAATAGCGAGTTATTTCCACTCGGTGGCTTGTTGTCTGCACTACAGCATGCCTTGTCCTGTAACACAATTAAAATTCTATAATTAACATTTCATAAAGTTTCCATCTTTCAGAAAGGTCAATAACTGCAGAAAATATGAGGAAAAAGTCAAATCCAAAGTTGCATGTTCTCTAGCCCGTTAGTTGGCGGTTTGCTTATTGAAACATCACCCACGTGATTGATGGTTCAGAGTGGTTTGTTTTATAGCGATCAATTTTCACCACAAACATCTTATTGTAGTAACATGACAAGGTCAAGATTGACATGGCGACTGATGCTCAACTATACTATATAACTCAGTGCTTCACCAGCAATCAAGTCAATTGTTTACCACGATATTTTTCAGGAAAATCAGAAAAGAAAAACAACCCCTATACTTCTGTTGCTTACTGATCAGGCTGGAACTCTCATCTGAAATGAAATTTACTAGTTTGCAGCTCAACAATTCTGAAAAGTGATTTGAATTTGCAGGTTTTGCTGTATACGCCAAGAAAATTCACATCGTTATTCGCAATTCAAATAAAGATTGCTTATATTTCGAAGTTTGTTGTTTTCTGTGAAACATAAAGTGATCGTTTCCTGACCAAAACTAATAATTGATGGGGTAATCGAGGAAGTACTTTACTCAGCCCCACCCGCCCCCCCCCCCCCTGTGTACATGCAGAAAAACATTCAAAGCAATCACATTCAAAGCAATCTCACAACAATTTTCGGCCATACACATAAACAGTGAAGGAGCAAACTAAAAAACCTGATAACATTTGTCTTTAGTTTTGCCCTTCAGGGGCAGCAAAAACACCCATTAAAGGTAACACATGAAAAATCGCTGATAAATGTTACTGAATTAATCTGGAAGGAAAATGTTACAAGTGCAAAGCCTATACTAGTTTCTAAATAATTACTTTTTCCCAAACATGATACTGCTAATGGCTCTGTAGCTGTAAAAAGGAAATGATCCATACTATCAGATCAGTCTCTGTCTGCGCTATTCACACAATCGTTCAATAATTCATGATAGAGCAAGTGCTCAGAAAGAATAATTGCAACAATGGAAAATTAAGATCTAGCTACATAATTAAGCATGAAACTTATTTTATTCACAAACCTTCATTTAAGCAGCTGGTAGCTAATAAGAATTGGCACAGTTATACTTGTCCCGAATAGTTACACTGCGCTGGAACCAAAATTGTGGTTGCATCAAAGGACTCGAATATGGCTTACTAACTCTCAGCAGATGTATCCAGGTGCATACCACTTCTTGAGGCTGCATTCAACCCACCCCATGCGACATAGAAACTAAGGGTTACACAAAGAAAATAGGAACCAGCTCACTGGATAATTAGCAGGAACTCCCTACTTTTCCCCCAGGTGCGTTGAACAATTAACTACTCTGTTTCCATATCACGATAAATCGGCGATACTGCCGGCGATAAAGGAAAACTCCTGTTGGAAATACCATTGTTGATAAGATTTTTGTGAGACTTGTCGAAAAACATTTGTTGCTCGCTGAAAGCGAAAAATTGGCGATTAGCCAAATTCCAGATATTCATTGCTAATGGAAACGCTAATGTTGCTGAAGGCGATAAAACCAGGCGTGCGGAATAAAACAGGATACCACAAATTATCCATTGTAACTGCTTGGCATTGTTACCTTGTGTGTGTTGATATTTAGCTAGTGAGAATTGTTTGTGGTTTATTACATCGTTATTTATAAAACAATACAACTGATTTGAAACAAACAAATCTTAGCTGCTGGTGATGAATTATTGCAGTAATAAACAATAAATGGTAGTGCTTTTTTATAGCAAAAATTCACTTGGTTCTTTTTTCATTATTATTTATTACTAACTAATATTAATAATAAATAATATAATTTATTGAATCATAGCCAATGTGCTACTAAAATCCGCCGTCACCACACAGCTTCACTAGCAAGCCAACAGTTCTGTGATATTCTTTTCATATATTTATTCCGCAATATAAGAAAATAATAATAAACACAGCCTGCAACGCCAGTCAGCTAAACTGCACTTAACAGCACACTGACTGCAACTGCCTCTGTGGGCGTGGTTTAACCAATGAACTTTGAGTCGTGGAAATATAGGCCCTTGTTGCCAATTATTTGCGGTAGTAAACCACAGAGATTTGGCGATATTTTGTGATGATATGGAAACATAGTAATGGTCATTTACTCTGCATGTTTAATCAGTATACATTTATCTATCACCACTATTGGTCATTATTAATAAATGTATGCACCATTGGTTACGTACGGATACACGCAAACTGCTTCCTTTAAATAACTTTGTAAAAAATGACCCTCTGTTGCAATCAGCGCACTTTTTACAGTCACAACTGCCATTCACATGTATGAATTGATGGACATCTCTAGCCAGTTTCCTTTCTAGAGGGGCAATTTTGTATAAATGTGTCAAAAGATCAATGTCAATGGTTGTTAAATTGATCCTTGACTGTGAAGTGTGAGCCTTGGGCTCCTAAGGTTTACAAAATTACTCTGCAATATCTTTGTAGTTAATTACAGGCGGTACCAGCTTTTTGTTACGTAGGTTGTGCGGGCATGTTGAAAGCTTGTGTATGAGTGCCAGGACTGGAAGGCTTGCCACCCTGAACCATTTATTGGCCTGGTTGAAGTTGTCACTGAAGTATACCTTCAGCTGATGGTGGAAGTGTACCATTTGTCCAGGTCACTTCTCAGTGAATGGCAGTAGCTCAAAAGGATATGCCATTGGAAGAGTTAAGTAAGGTACAGAAGTTAGGAGTCATAGAGAAAGTGAAAACTCCAAATAATTGGCGCTCTCTGAGTGTAGCAGTCCCTAAGAAAGATGGGAAATTATGAGTTTACATCGACTACACAAAACTGAATGATGCCGTTAGGAAAAAATACCACCATCTATCATCTTCATAGGAAATGCTAAGTGCCTTGGACAATGTACTGGTATTCGGTAAGCTAAGCGCTTACTGTGGATATTGGCCTACCAAGCTCAGTAAAAGTTTCTACATGCTCACTACATTAATAAAGCCAGTTGACCGGTATTGTTGCGAAAGACTCTCATTTGGAGTAAGTGCTAACCCTGAGATCTTCCAGCAGCAAATGAAAAAAACTTCTTGTTGATGTCGGCGGTCAAATAGATGACAGTACATGATAGTATATGAACTTGGAGGGAAGGTGTAAGAAGTGCCGGCAGTGTGGGGAGATCTCTCGTGGATAGCACGAAGCTTTCTATGCTCAAAATGACATAGATTAACGCAGATGTTTTGAGAAAGCAAGTCGGACAGTTTTAAAGGTAATCAGTTACTTTAAATTCTTTGACGCTACAATTTGAGCATTTTTTTGAAGGATTTTAATGATACAGCTACGGAACTGCCAACTGTTTACCCCCAAGATTTCTGGATCTTTGCCTATGGAAGCCTTAGAAGCTGTAAACCAGTAACATATGTGAAGGGTGGGCTAACTCCACCCACTTGTCAATCCGCGCCTCTTAAATCTAATCTGTTGTACCTGATTGCTATTTATCACTATATTTTTCGACACAGTATTATTAGTTAAAGTTGCTTCCTGTGCATGTGTTTGGCCACATTGCTATTTAGGCCAATCACCTTATTTGGTTCTGCCTTCAAATGTCTAAACTCTCCTTACAGTCATTGCATTATGTTGTATACTTCTGCCAAGTATCGTTTATGCTTTTGATCTAGAGGAAAACCTCCCCCTCACCCCCCCCCCCCACCCCCCCCCCCAAGCTGTATTGTGATAAATACCTGCATTATCACACACTTACACTGACTAGTATGTCTGAGTCACCAGCAACCATTACGGTGATATCCCCTCTAGAGAGAGGTAGAATACTTGGGATTTATAGCACTCTGTGGTTGTCCAAACCAAAATCTATTACTGTATTATTACCAAATAATGATAAAATAAAAAAACCTGGAATGAACTGCTTTAAAATAAACAACACCCGCACGGCTATGTATTAGTTTTGTGTGATAGACCAGTAGTGTTCGTAGACTATGAGACTGCCTCACAAATCAATTGTATTGTTTTGGTGGGGATGGTATTTTACGATCTTCATAAAATATTTCTACTTACCCAGTCTGTATTAAGTAAATTGGGAAAAAATGAGTTAATCAATATATTGTATGGATCAATCCTGCCAACGACTACGCCTACCAGTAATCATTTTTGATGGGATTAATGTTTTACTACAATTGCTGTATCAAGTTCAACAACTATCTGACAATTTTCCGCAATTAAGAATTAATTAACAAAAATATTATTTAAAATAAAAAGTTTTCACATACTTTTTCTTGGTCATAGAAAAGTCTAAAAAGTTGGATGCCATGTTCCTAACCGAAGAATTGCTAGCAAGACTGTTGTTTGCATATTTCATTCTTTAATTCTTTGTTAAAATGAAGATTTTGAGTTTTCCTTTTTGTTTTCATCACTGCATGTACAAGCTTTTTCAAAGAAAAGCATGGAAATCACTTGTACAATAGGCGTGTTCGGTGTCTCAACGCGTTGGTTTGGGAAAGTTTGATCAACGCGTTTATCCCTCGAACAGTAACTTATAAGAGTAGGCGAGTGCGTACAATTTACCAAATTTTGCAAGAGTTGTCCTCTTTTTCTGTGTCTTCAGTGATAAATATAGCCCCGAAATCATAAGTTTGTTAGCCTAAATTCTTGGGTTTAAAAGTAGCTGTTCATTGCGAGATTTTTGTTGTCCTAACAACAACTGCATCATCTGCTATTTATACAAAGTGTTATTATTAAAACTCAGCAAGCCACCAAATACAAATTGTATTGTTATTGATGGTGATAAGAATAATAATGACAATGATGAATAACAATGACAGCAACAAGCAAAACATGAATTATTAATTAATAATAATTAATAATGGTGTGCTGATTATTATTCACTGTTATAAAATAATATATTTTTTTATCAGATAAAGATAATAAAAAATGGAATCAATGAAAGTTATAATATTATTATTTTTATTGGCAATAGTGATAGAATTAATAATAATGACAGTACTAAAAATAATAATTTATGACATTAATCATAATGATAAGTAATAATACATCAATCAAAAACAAGAAAAAGATCTTAACTTTGATAGCACGTTGTTGTTATAATGCCGCAAAAGGGTACAGTGCCGTAATTAGTGAGAAGACGACTCCTTTAGAAAACCAACGCGTTGACTTTTATAGGTGTTCGCTGGCCAACGTGCACTGTAAACCCGTTGACAAACGCAAAAATTAGCGTTGATGCACGTTGAAAAAAACTTGCTACAAAGGGGCTGATAATCCCTCGACAAAAAACTGCCGTTGAGGATTAAATGTAAACGTTGAGCACACCGAACACGCCTAATAATCATTAATTTTAACAGCCTTTAACAATAACCACCTGGTGTTGTTTCTTACCTGAGATTGCTGTAGACTTTCTTTTGGTGTTTTTGAACCTATAGTAGATAGCGTTTTGGCCACTTTAGCTTTTGGGACCACCAAGTCGCCGATGGGTTGTCTTTTTTTTGAGCCGCCTTGCCTGTTTATCTCAGAATACTACAAAGTTCCATAAAACCAAAATTGGCAAATATTTTAACATAGGTGGTATATCCTTTTTAAGCTACATCTAGTTTTCTCATAAAGAAAAACACAGTCTCAATAGTTTATGTAACCAAGCAGTCAACTTTGTGAGTTGAAAACAAAAATATTTATTCGCTGTAGTGGAGATTACGGAAAAGCATTAAAATGATATTCAAAACTCATTTGTCCACCAAGCCCTATTTTTCGCAGCAAAGGGAGCTTTTCCAACAACATTGATATACCTACATTTATTTGACAGAATGTTGTGAAAGAGTCGTAACACATTTGTGATGTATGAGGAGATCCAAAAAGGCACTGTACAAAAAAGAAACAATAAAAATTGCTTGTTTCTATTTGAGTTCGATGACTTTTTAGACCACTCAACCTCGGACTCAATTTTGAATAGATCACAACGTGATGTAGATTCATTCTTGATTTTACATAGATTTGGCTAGATATAACCGCGACAGCGAGCCAGGCACTCTAGTCAATGTTAAAAAGCTTGTCACAGTTCAATAACCTTGAAACATACTCAAAATATAATGCGCAGATAACCCTTTTCTTCTGACAGCTAACATCTTACTGACAATATGGTGTATTGAGCTCCTGATTATAGAGCTTGGATGCAGCTGAACTTTTGGGTTTGATTGGCTCCTCAGAAGCAGATCCATTTGAAGCCCCGCACTTTTTTCCTAATGCATTGGATGTGTTAATATATGAGAACCCATTTCCATCGGTACACTTGTCCTCAGCATAATAGGCCCCAGCGCCATCTATTCATCTCCTGATGGGTTGTGCCCCAAAGGGAAACAATATCAGTAAATCCGTTAATAACTTCTACCACTATTTGACAAAAAAAGGAGGACTTCCCGCCAATTTAGTGGGTGAAAACTAAAAAGCAGCTCTATAATGCTAAAGGCGGGTGGTGAGGAGTTGTGAGGAAAAATTAGGGGACACAGGAGTGTATGATAGTATTAGTTGAACACAGACTTTCACCACGACATTATTGACACTGGGAATAAATCCAACGGTACAACTAAGTAGGTCCTCACACACTATAAGTTGCATATATATGACACATTTTGTAATGGAGTTGATTATTGTATTTTCTTCAAGAGAAGATTTTTCTGAAAATTTGAATATCACTGTTAATTTTTTGACAACTTTTAAAAAAATCAACTTCTTCAGGCAGTTGTCTTTGTAACTTGGCTATTGTATTCTTGAAACTTAACTCCAACTAGACCACTCTCAAACCTAGCATATGTCTCACTTTATGCTTGAGCGCATCCCATTGTATCAGGCATTTTCGTGAAGAAAAAAAAATAATTTTTTACAATTTTTTTTTAAATCAACTGTTAGTGTTACAGGGTTAAAAAGAACACCTCATGACTCACTGAGACCTAATATATTGGTAAGTTGTTTAAAAAATTCAACTATATATTGTAATGCATTTTGGTCCGATTTCCACAAAATTCCACTAATCTTGAGTATTCCACCTCTCTTCAGAGGGGACACTGTGCCAGTATGATAGTTACAACTTTGACCAGTTACCGCCGGATCAGTTGGGAAGCACAGAGCCCACGACTTGGACAAACTACACAGAGTGTTAGCTTGAAGAGCGGTTTTATTCATAAATACCAAGTTCTGTGATAGCAACCCGCTAGGATGGTTGGCAGTACATGAATGAAATTAATGAGATACAAAAGCTCCTGCCATTACATAGGCAAGCTGCCAGGAGGTTATTTGCATAATAGACGTAACAGTACGTGCACCGGAAGCAACTAGACCAATAACAATAGATTCATAAATAGACAACAAATCATGCAGTAGAACAAGGTTTAATGTAAATGGTGCCAAGTGGCTAAAGGGTAGAGTCATGTCTCCATTGTCCAATTAGGGACTCTATCGGTTTCGAGGCTATACTAAGCCTTTGGTTGATGTATCCGGTGATCCGAGGAAAGGTCTCTTTGACCCCAGGGTTAGTATAGGCTCCTAGATAGTTTTGGAGATCCTCGGCTAAGGCGGCTATCTTGTGGGGCAGAGTAGCATCAGACCGGGTCAGCCAGGGTCACTACTGGCCCTGCAGGCATCAAGACCGGCCATGCAAGCTGAGCCACCTGCACAGCAAGCTGCTCTACCGCACAGCACCTTCACAAAATTTGGGGTAGACTTCTAGCGCATGTCTGATTTATGTTTGTTAGCAAACAAGTAGTTTATTAATGGCATGCACTAAAATCTACCACAATATTGGTGAGTAGGGAAAATTACTTTTGATCCATCTGTTTTACACTTTTCAAAAACAGACAGTCATGCTTCATTGATGTTCACAAATTTGCTATTCACTATTGCTACAGATGAAGAGACAATTAAACTTTAATATTTGTACGTAATTTTTAAAAATAATGGGCACCAACAACAGACAGAACATGACAATGAGAATCAGTCAATGTATTGAAAAAATCCCGGAAAATTTTTTAGAAAATAATCTCAATTCCTTTTTCTCATAAGTGAGGTGCAGCCATAATTTTTAAATCACCAAACAGACAATTTTAAGGCTTATCTTCTGATATAAAGTATCCTAATAACAAACGATTTTGGAAAAAAGAACTGAGAGTGTAGCTAGTTATCGAGATGTGAAATTACCGATGTTTTGTTGTCCAAGAATTTACTTTTTTTCATAACCCTTTAAACTAAAGTTTTTAGAGCTACAAATCAAATTGCAATAGGGACTACAACCTGCCGTGAATAGATATGACCATGAACTTATTTTTCATTTTATTGATAAACTTGAGAAAATGCTTTCACAGTTTTAGTTTTTATCCAAAATCCACCAAGTACCTGAAGGGCTTCAACATATTGTGTTAGGGCAATAAAATAGGATGTTATATAAGGATTTGAATGGTACATAAATTGTTAAATTTTGTTATATTACTTTAATGCTAGGAAGGTTTTCCAAAGACGCCCCTCACTAAAACTATTTTTCATCTTGGCCCTTTGCAAGTTAGGCTTACCACAACCAATTTAAATGCAGTGTGGGCTTCTCATAAACGTCGATTGCTCTCGATGTGTGATGGGATTATCGCACAAGCTAGGATAAATGATGATGAGTAGTTTTTAGCTAAGAAATATGGTTATTAGTATCAAAAACAGTATTTATGGCCATTTATTTAGTTATCATTGTTAGTTATTGCTTATTTCCATTTATAAAAGTTGACTCTGGTTCATGATTAATTTATTATTATTAATAATGTTATTATACCTGTTACCCACTATTAGAAGTAATAAATATAATATGACAAAATGAAATGCCACTATCATCTAATGATTATTGTGATGACTTAATTTTATAAAATAAATATTACTGAAATATTTTTATTATCATAATTCACAAGAGTTATTATGATGACGCTTGTCTATAACAGCTGACAGAGTGCTCTTCACTTTCTGTGCAATCCAAATGCTGATATTTCTGTGAACTTTTACAAAGAAAAATATTGTATACATGAGCGCCCAATGCAAAGCATTTATAACTATAACCTTTTTTAAGGCATTGTAGAATATTGTGAGAGATTTGCACGATACAGTTTATTCCCCAGCCCCCCCCCCCCCCCCCCCGCACCCCAAGACCCCCTCCACCTCTTGCCCTGTCAACAACCAAGCTAGAGACAACTCCTGAGCCTTTCCCCCTCCGCGTCTTTTCAAATTTCCCCGGCCCTGTATAGACCCTGTATAGACCCTATACAACATATATATCCTACCAGGGTCTACCCCGAGTTACCCCGGGTCTACCCCGGGCCAGTATCCAAAGACGTTGATTCAGGTAGCCTGGGGCCTATAGGACTGAATGCCCACCCCAAAAAGTGAATGAACAGAGTACCGTAGCCTAGAAGACCGACTAAAGAGCCAGATGTCCTAATAAGGACTGAAAAAGTTTCAAGTCAAGAAATGAGTGGGAAAAGTGGCCCAGCATTCTTTGCCACGTGCTTGCTAATATCATTGGATGGCTTTGTGTACTAATTTTTTATTGCATGTTTTGATTGCTGTATCCTTATTATTATGATATGTGATTGATTCACCCTAATAAGTGGGTGAACTTTCCTCTTATTCTCCTATAAAAGGAGCTTTTTCTGTGCATTTAGAGCAGAAGTTTTTAGAATCTTTTTAAGTGCCTTACCTTATAATGCTAAATGGATTTGAGTAAATAAAGTATTATTTGTAGAAACTCCGTTATTTTGTGTCTGGGTTGAGGACCCCATGAGCTTGGCAAGGTCAATTTCAGAGTGGACTCCGAGTTATAGCAAATAATTGACAGCGGATACCGTTGTGTCGGTAGTAGAGATCACAAAAGTATTACAATATTCAAGTGCAAATTCATGCGTCAGTGAACATACGCTACATTCCTATGATTCAATTTCGTTCGGGTTGACCATTTATTCGTGTTGGTTAGAATTCATTCACGTTGGCACTGCTAACCGTTTCTATGATAATTTGAATTAAAGTCATATGTAGGAGTTGTCTCTCCTTTACAGTGAACAAGAGCAATAATTATTTAATCATTAGTGAGATAGTTAGCAACCGCGCTCGTTTCACTAAGTAGTAATACGAGTCAGATTTGTGGAATGTTTACAGCATTTACTAATAGTAATAGCAAGTAGTTGAGTAAGAATAAAAACAACAATTATAATAATAATTATAAATGATTATTATTAAATACGATTATCACTATAAGAAATGATAATTGCTTAATGATACATTATTAAAATTAAAAACTTAGTAATTATTTTTTATAAAAATAATTAAATTTACTTTGCCCACTGATCAATCGGAGCTATGACTCTCTGAACTCTGACAGTTTCCCGAAAAAAATTGTAAATATTTAATAATTAAGCTGTTGTTAAACTTGCAAAGAGACCTTTTTATATAAATGTAAGAAAAAAGCTACTGCAGTTGAACAATAAACAAAAACTGATTTAAAGACAAAATTCTAGTTTAATGCCTCCTCCACAAAAGTTCTATCCAGAGAAATTGCATTCGCCAACATGAATGATTCCTGTGAGTCTAATTATTATGCTCAACTCGGACGAATATAGTTTGACGAACTGTACTGAGCTAACAAAATTGAACCCAAACCGACTCATATGAGTAGCGGTCCCATGACCCAAACGAATTTGAATCATGTCAACATAATGATAGCTAACCGCCTGGAATTGGGACTGCGGACAAAGCACTTTTAACTGAAAGTAAATTTTTAACACTTGTTTTAACACTTAATTATTGATTTCACATTAGAAAACCTGGTCTCATTGCTTCCACAACATATTGATCTACCCATTGAAAATATTTTAAAAAACTTCCAACAAATTTTAAAAATTCTTTCGCACTAGCTATAAAGTAGTCAAAAAATCCTAGTAACTATTATTGTTAATGCCTAAATAATCAATTTATAGCTAACTTACTCTCATTTTCACTAAAAGCAAATTCTAAAAATCTCAAATTGATATAATCTATCAATCATCTGAACAAATCTTATTCATGGAAGTTCTTTGCCAAAAAGTTGTTTTATCATAGTAGTAGTAATATATGAGCAGATCTCCCTACCAAGTGTTTTTTTGTGGATTTGATCTTGGAGTTGAGACAATGGGTTACGGCGTTGGATGAATTCGCCGAGTTTATATTGTATTTTACTTGAGGGGTACTTGAGTGGCATTTGAGTGGCATTTGAGTTTTGATTAGTTTTTTACTTAATTTGAACTTATATGGCATATAGATTTTGAATGTATGGCATTCAAGTTTTGATAACTTTTTTACATAACTCGAACTCATATGGTATCTTGAGAGAGAGGGGAGAGGAGAGAGGAGAGAGGAGAGATGGGAGATGAGAGAGGAGAGAGAGGAGAGAGATTTTTAGGTATTTAAGTGGCATTCGAGTTTTGATTATTATTTTACTTAATTTGAACTTATATGGTATATAGATTTTGAATGTATGGCATTTAAGTTATGATAATTTTTTACATAATTGTATACATAATTATAACTCATAGGATGTCTAGATTTTGAATGTGAGCCATTTAAGGTTTGATAATTTTTTGTAATTCCGAGTCATACGATATCTTGAGAGAGAGGAGAGAGAGGAAATATATCTACATTGAATAAATACAGTGATTAAAAATGAAAGAATATGTGAATATATACATTTATTATGTAATAAGTAGGGAAAATCTCATATAATATAGCTAGAGTCAGTAAATACTAAGTTACTGAAGTTTTTAGATATTTCAACTGGATAAAAAAGTACAGTCACTCGTATAATGCTTAGGATAGGAAGATCTTCAAATGTTTTGCAAAACCGGAACTTTTGGTGAGTTAATCACCTGAGAACCTTTAGACTTTTCTATGAATTATTATATGATTATATAGACTTATTGTATAATAAGTAGGGAAAATCTTTCCATATAATATAGTTAGAGTCGGTAAATAGTAAGTAATACAAAACAGTACAACTTGTAATGACAATGATTACACAGGCTTTTTTTTTTATTCATTCATTATCCGCTTGAGACTACCTGTTGTCAGCATTTGATATTGAGTTTACATACCATCAACACCAAGTGGTTCATCAAAATCTTGTAATTCGTTTTCTAGGAATTCCTTAAGAACTTCATCCTCATTATTCGTTTTTGTTAGCAGCTCATTGGAACTTGTTTGTGTGCAATATTGCTCCCAATCACTAGCGTTGGTTGAAGAAATGAAGACAACATTGTGGTATGGAATAGGATTTCCATTCTTACTCTGTTTTTTTCCTTTGTAAATCATCACACCAGGTGCACATCTTTTAGCTTCCTCGTTATATCTGATTGGTAGTAAAAGCGTTCTCGTCTCTCTTTTTCCATTCTTTTCAGTGACATAACGAATGCAATTTACAATGGATTCTTCTCCATTGAATCGGAAAGGAATGAATCTTTCTACAACTTCGATGTAAGCAAAAATGGAACAATCTTTGAAATTACTGAGATAATCGATGTCGTAAGCGAGTTTGAGTTCTTCTTCACTCATTTTTCTCAGTTTTTCAGCTTCAGCAGTAGCTTCCATTGTGGTTAATCGTTTTGTACTGATACGTTTGACATTGTAGTAAGTAGTCTCTGGTTTTTTTGAGTTTTCCATCTCACCCAAGTACAAAATGTTGAAAGGTAATGGGTAGTTATCAACATTGAAGCTTTCAACTACTCTACTTGGACAAACGACTTTCTGAAAATTCGCTCCAGTTGAATTATCAAGATAAGTGAGAATGTAGTAGTTTCCGTATGCACCAGTACTCTGCTCAATAGAAACGATTTGCAAAACTGATGGAACAGGAAGTGATGCTAGTGTAAGAAACCCTCCAATCTTTTTCAAATCACATGTCTTCCATTTTTGGAGAGATTTGGCCATCTGGAGAGCTCTGTCAGCATCAGTGAGCAATTCTTTTTGTTCCATATTGTTTGATGTTGTGGGTAAAACCAGTTTTGGAAGAGCTCGTTTCTTTATCGCTGCTTCTTTTGTGACAGAGTTAGAGTTTTTTCTTTTGGGTGTTTTGAACGTTTTTTGTTTGTTTTCGATTGGCTTTAAATCCGTGTAAGAAGCAGAAAAATTCTCCATAGTGTTCTAAAAAAGAAAGAAATAACATATACTTCAGCTTTTCATGTGGAACTAAAAGATTATTTATTTCATACTTTACATTATAGCTAAACTAATTTTGCTCTTTGTTAGGTAGGAAATAATAAGTTTTAAATTTTACCTTTTATAAAGAGAAAGTTTCTAGTAGTTGCAATGGAAAGTGTAGTAGATGTTGCTCCTCCGATCACTGTTGTAGAACTGGATGCTTTCTGTGTGAAAACAGTGGCTCTTAAATAGCTAAAGTTGCACTGGTTGAACTCTATGAATACCAACCTTCTTTATAATATAACTATGAATCAGAATTTTGTCCACGCGAAAACCAATGCTTTCGCGGGAATAATTAATTTATTTTCACGCGAATAGAAACTGTTGCTTTCGCGGGAATACAAATTTTATTTTCACGCGGATACAAACCAATGCTTTCGCGGGAATAAAAACTTTATTTTCACGCGAATGGAAACAGTTGTTTTCGCGGGAATAAATGCTTTATTTTCACGCGAATGGAAACTGTTGCTTTCGCGGGAATAAATCATTTATTTTCACGCGAATAGAAACTGTTGCTTTCGCGGGAATACAAATTTTATTTTCACGCGGATACAAACCAATGCTTTCGCGGGAATAAATACTTTATTTTCACGCGAATAGAAACTGTTGCTTTCGCGGGAATACAAATTTTATTTTCACGCGGATACAATCCAATGTTTTCGCGGGAATAAAGACTTTATTTTCACGTGAATGGAAACCGTTGTTTTCGCGGGAATAAATAATTTATTTTCACGCGAATACAAACCGTTGCTTTCGCGAGAATACAAATTTTATTTTCACGCGGATACAAACCAATGCTTTCGCGGGAATAAATACTTTATTTTCACGCGAATAGAAACTGTTGCTTTCGCGGGAATACAAATTTTATTTTCACGCGGATACAATCCAATGTTTTCGCGGGAATAAAGACTTTATTTTCACGCGAATGGAAACCGTTGTTTTCGCGGGAATAAATAATTTATTTTCACGCGAATACAAACCGTTGCTTTCGCGGGAATACAAATTTTATTTTCACGCGGATACAAACCAATGCTTTCGCGGGAATAAATACTTTATTTTCACGCGAATGGAAACCGTTGTTTTCGCGGGAATAAATAATTTATTTTCACGCGAATACAAACTTTTGCTTTCGCGGGAATGCACATTTTATTTTCACGCGGATACAAACCAATGCTTTCGCGTGAAAGTAAATTATTTATTCCCGCGAAAACAACGGTTTCCATTCGCGTGAAAATAAAGTATTTATTCCCGCGAAAGCATTGGTTTGTATCCGCGTGAAAATAAAATTTGCATTCCCGCGAAAGCAACAGTTTGTATTCGCGTGAAAATAAATTATTTATTCCCGCGAAAACAATGGTTTCCATTCGCGTGAAAATAAAGTATTTACTCCCGCGAAAGCATTGGTTTGTATCCGCGTGAAAATAAAAATTGCATTCCCGCGAAAGCAACAGTTTGTATTCGCGTGAAAATAAATTATTTATTCCCGCGAAAACAACGGTTTCCATTCGCGTGAAAATAAAGTATTTATTCCCGCGAAAACAACTGTTTCCATTCGCGTGAAAATAAAGTTTTTATTCCCGCGAAAGCATTGGTTTGTATTCGCGTGAAAATAAAATTTGCATTCCCGCGAAAGCAAAAGTTTGTATTCGCGTGAAAATAAATTATTTATTCCCGCGAAAACAACAATTTCCATTCGCGTGAAAATAAAGTCTTTATTCCCGCGAAAGCATTGGTTTGTATCCGCGTGAAAATAAAATTTGTATTCCCGCGAAAACAACTGTTTCCATTCGCGTGAAAATAAAGTTTTTATTCCCGCGAAAGCATTGGTTTGTATCCGCGTGAAAATAAAATTTGTATTCCCGCGAAAGCAACAGTTTCTATTCGCGTGAAAATAAATTATTTATTCCCGCGAAAGCATTGGTTTTCGCGTGGACAAGATTCTGATTCATAGTTATATTATAAAGAAGGTTGGTATTCATAGAGTTCAACCAGTGCAACTTTACCTATTTAAGAGCCACTGTTTTCACACAGAAAGCATCCAGTTCTACAACAGTGATCGGAGGAGCAACATCTACTACTACATCCAACGACTATTAAAAGTTTTTCTGTGTGAATTTGAAAATTTTCATTGAAGCTACGACTTAATTATCTCACTTAAGTTTTTGTCTACTTAAAAAGTAATGCTTTCACATAATAAATCACTCGTTCTAACAACAGTAACTGAAGCCTCAACATCTACTATATAATATACCAACTGACTACTAGGAGTTTTATTCACAAGGTAAAATATATTAGCTGAGACATTTAACTTACCTTTTTATGTGCTATTGTCACTTCTATTAAAAAGTAATGATTTTATTGTTATTATAGTGCTATGGAAACAGAAGAGGATGATACTGATGTAGACATACATAAGGAATGGGAATGGCTCATGAAAAATCAAAATGATATCGGTTTTTCAAACGCTGATAATGAATACATGAATGATGAAAGCAATGCTGAATATGAAAATGAAATGGAGATGGAACTTGAAAATGCTTTTCAAGACAAACCTTCGACTTTTCAAGTTTCAGCAACTACTGAAAATACAATAGCCTTTGATAAGCAGTAAGTTTTTAAAATCATAAATTAATAACATTAGTAGAGTAATTTTTTTGCTTTTTTCTTATACTCATCTCATGAATCAGCAAAAATAATGCGTTATCTCTTTATTGTAGACAGGACTCAGAATATCAGAGAATTAATGTAAAAGAGGGAGTTGGGAATTCATGTCATAGTATACAGTAAGTTTTAAAAACTTAACTAATAATAATGTTTGAGTCTTTTTTCCTAATTTCATTTTAAAAATTAATTGATAGTAGTGTTTAAGTCATTTTTTTCTTCTGTTACATTTTATGTAAAATGTATGTGAATGTTTTATAGAACAACTATTATGTGTTAACATTTCTATTGTAGACAAAGTTTAAATTATCAGGAGGGGAATGTAGAAGAAAAAAACCCTGAAATTTCCCCCAATTGGAAATGGTTAGAAGAAAATCTCATTTGTTTTCGTTTACCCGATGAAACAATCAATCAAATAGGCTTTGGTGCTGAGCCTTCACCACCAAAGACTAGCATAATAGCTCAAGATATAGAGCCGGTTGTGGAGGAGATAGTTGAAGAAAATGAGAATGATCCAATGATAGAAAATGAAGAAGAAGAAGAAGAAGAAGAGGAAGAAACCCAAGAGGAAGAACAAGAAGAAGAAATGGAAGATTTAAATATTGAAAGACCTACCCGAGCATCAACCCTAGGTATTGTTGATGATAGCACAGCTCCAACTTTTCAAGATGAAGAATGGGATGATTTGATAGCTAGATATTGGGGAGCTATGAAAACGAAACATAGAGCTGGAAAAGTCATAGAACTTTTAAATGTAAGACTTTGGGATGGGATTCCAAGAGACCAAGCTGATACCTACCAAAATGACTATCATGATTCAAGAGTGTTAGAATTGCTAAAAAAAGTTTGGAGACAATTGAGCTCGAGAGCAAAAGTCAACTGTAGCGTAGGTTGTATACTAGAAAATAAAAATGATGGTGAACTCCGATACTTTCACTCATCATCAAACAATGCTACTGTATATCCAAAAGCTAAACTGATTGAAACTGAAGGAGATCTTGATGACTTCTTTGTTGATGTTATGGAGACTGATCATCGTACAAATAGCTTGAGACGGAGACCAAATACGACTTGGAGATTGATGTTGATCACAAACATTTCGTTTTATTTCTACAAACTACTCGGAATGGGAAAAGTTGGATCACCACCGGAGCATTTACCCTCTCACCTCCTTAACAACAGACACATACGAACCATGTTAAAAAACACAAAAGGAAAACGAATTACCGACAATCTTTGTTTTTTTAGATGTCTAGCATTACACAAAGAACTACAAAAAAACGGTGGAATTGCAAAAGATCCGATAATTAAGGAGGTGAAGGAGTACCAACAACAATATCATAGTTTCATCTATGGTGATAGTGGTAAAAGGTGTGATGGGAAAGGAGTGACAGAAGCTGATTTATTGCTTTTGGAGCGAGCATTTCAACTGAAGATAACAGTGTTTTCTTTAAATGATGATATGACTTCAACAGTTATTTGGAATTCAAACTCCAGTTATAAGGAGAATCTATATTTGGATCTTTATATCAATCACTTCAGTCTTATTACAAACTTGGAAGGATATGTCAAAGCCTACAGATGTCCAACCTGTTCTACTTGTTATGATAGATTGGGGAATCTGAAAAGACACAGATGTTCAATCTCAGAGGCAACAACTATGCGGTTTTCTGGAGGGCAATACAGTCCTACTGCTACAATATTCGACAAACTGAAGGTTCAATTCGGGATAGATATCGGGTCAGATGATTCCTTGAGATACTATCCGTTTTTTGCAACATTTGACATAGAGTGTTTGTTACCTAATTGCGAAAAAGATCGAGATACAGACACAACCATTTACACGAATGAGCATAAACTTTTAAGTATTTCAATTTGTTCAAACGTACCAGGCTTCAACAACCCGCGTTGTATTGTCAATAATGGGGATGATGATGAATGCGTTGGAAAGTTCATTGAATACTTGGATGATATTAGTGAAGAATCATATAGCCGATTGGAAAAACAGTTTTCGCGAATCATAAAACAGATAGAAGGTGAATTACAACGACTGGAAGAAGCTGAAGAAAAGTTTCGTAGTGATTTTGAAAAAAATCGTTTCAGACGTAGAACAGGAGCTGAAAAAGTTCTGGATGATTTGTACAGCTATATGAAAAAACTCCCTATTCTAGGTTTCAATTCACAGACTTATGATGTCAATGTGATGAAAGGAAAACTGCTTCAAAAATTGAAAGATGTCTCCGACACAGATTTTGATTTTGTTATAAAAAAAGGAACCAAGATGCCTGTTATCGGAATAGGATCTTTTTTGTTTTTAGATTGCACAAACTTCATTGCTCCTGGATATAGCTATGAAATGTATCTCAAAGCATACAAATGTGAAGCCGGAAAAGGATTTTTTCCTTATGAATGGATGAAAGACTTGGAACAACTTAATCAAGAACATCTACCTCCAAGAGAAGCTTTTTACAGTTCTTTAAAACAAAAGAATATCAGTGAAGAAGAGTACATAATTTGTCAAGAAGCATGGAAAAATAACGACATGAAGACAATGAGGGATTTTTTAAAATGGTACAACAACTTGGATGTAAAACCATTTGTTCAAGCGTTGGAAAGACAAAGATCAATCTACAGAGAGCATGGGATTGATATGTTAAAAGATGGTATATCTTTACCAGGATTAGCGATTCGATGGATGTTTAACAAAGCACCTCAACCACCCCCTCCATACCTCTCTACATACTTGAATTTTGATGAACTTGGTAACTCGTTTCGTCAGACTCTCCCAATTTGTCTGCTTGACAACTGCAATGCAGAACTTTATCCTCTAATAAAGAAAAATATAGTTGGTGGACCAAGTCTAGTGATGCATAGATATCACGAAAAAGGTATAACTAAAATTAGAGAACATTGGTTGGGAAAAGAAGCAAAGATTTGTGATAGAATCTATGGGGTTGATGCAAATGCGCTCTATTTATGGTGTATGATGCAATCAATGCCTACTGGCTATCCTCGAAGACGAAAAATCGAAAACTCCTTTGTCGCTGAACCAGTAAAATTTAGCAAGATAGCTCATAGCTGGTTACAGTTCCAAATGTTCTCAAAAAAAATCAATATCAGACATCAGCTCAATGGAGGAGAAGTTACTCTCGGACAGCGAGGATTACCAGTTGATGGTTTCTGTGTTGAAAATCGTCATGTCTTTCAATTCCACGGATGTTTTTGGCATGGACACGACTGCTCTTATAACAACGCTAAAGAACAAGAGCTTCAAGCTACTGGAAGAAAATCAAAAGCAAATCTGTTTAAAACTACGATGGAAAATGAAGAATATCTTCGAGCATTAGGTTACACCGTAATCTCGATTTGGGAGTGTGACTGGATGAATCGTGTAAAAACTCATACAAATTTACAAAAATTTGTCAACACGTTTTACAATTCTTTCTACCCAAAAATACTTGAAAAAAAGCTGAATCAAGAAGAAGTGTTGGAGAGAGTTCAATCAGAAGAATTCTTCGGATTTGTTGAATGTGACATCGAAGTTCCTGAGGAAGAGGAAGAAAAGTTCTCCGAAATGCCTCCGATTTTTAAAAATACGATGTTAACCAGAGAACACTTGAGCGATGAAATGAAAGTCTTTGCTGAAGCCGAAGGGTTTTTAAAGACTCCTCAACGCTCATTAGTTGGAAGTATGTACGGAGATAAGATATTGCTAATGAGTCCTTTGTTGAAATGGTACTTGAAACAAGGATTGAAAGTCACCAAAGTTTATCAGCTAATAGAATATATTCCTAGAAAAGCTTTTGAAGCTTTTGGAACATCGGTTTCAGACGCTAGGAGAATGGGGGATGCAGACCCTAGTCAAGAATTACTCGCTACTACTAGCAAGTTGGTAGGAAATGCTGCTTATGGAAAAACAATCACTGATAAAGAAAAACATACCACCATCAAGTTCATCGAAGGTGCCAGAAAAGCTTCATTTCGTATCAGAGGAAACAAATTTATCGCCATGGAAGAGATAGCAGATGATTTTTATGAAATCGTAACCTGTAAAAAGCTAGTAAGTTTTAAAACAATTATTTTGCAATTCAAAATTTATATTCCACAAGTTTACTTTGCTAATCAGTATCACCATCATTTCAGCTAACTATGAATGTTCCAGTACACTTGGGTTTCTCCGTGCTACAGTATGCTAAACTGAGAATGCTACAGTTTTACTACGACTTTATGGATAAGTAAGTGAAACCTAATTCCCTACCATTATTATGTGTAAGTAAGTAAAACTTCCAAATAATTGAAATCGAAACAAACTTTTTATTTATAGATATATTGACAGAAGTGATTTCCAATATGTTGAAATGGATACAGATAGCGCATACATGGCGTTGAGCGGAACATTAGAAACACTGGTAAAACCAAGTATGAAAAAAGAGTTTTACAATGAATATGGTGATTGGTTTCCACGCCCATACTGTGACAAACATAGGGATGAGTTTTTAAGAATCAAAACAATGGGTTTAGAATGGAGCATGCAAGACTGTTGTGAAAAAGTACTAAAACACGGAAAAAGAACACCTGGGCTGTTTAAAGAGGAATTTACCGGAGATGGAATTGTTGCACTTAACTCTAAATCCTATTACTGCTGGGGAGAAAAAGGAAACAAGTTTAGCTCAAAAGGTTTGAACAAACGAATTAATCAATTGAACAAAGACAGTTATCTAAATGTATTGAACACAAAAAAGTCGTTTATGGGTAAAAATCGAGGATTTGTAGTAAAGGATCAAAAAATGTTGACATACAACCAAATAAAACGAGGACTCACATATTTTTATGCTAAAAGACGAGTGTGTTCTGATGGAGTATCTACCGAGCCTACTTTGGCTTAAATAAAAACCTTCATAATAGACTTCTTTTACCACAGTTACTATAACTATATATGTATATAAAATACAAAAAATCTTTCATCATCCTTATAAATATCGATAAAGAATAGATGAATATTTAACTTTATCGTCTGATATATTTTATAGCATTCAATGTATATATGAGTTCGAATTATGTATCTAGCTATATTATATGAGGAGATTTTACCCCTGCTTATTATGTAATAAATGTATATAGCCATACATTGATTCGCTTTTAATCAATGAATTTATTCAAGGTAGATGTATCTCCTCTCTCCTCTGTCTCAAGATGCTATATGAGTTCGAGTTATGAAAAGAAATTATCAAAACTTAAATGCCATACATTCAAAATGTATATACCATATAAGTTCAAATTAAGTAAAATAATAACCAAAACTCGAATGCCACTTAAATGCCACTCAAATGCCACTCAAGTACCCCTCAAGTAAAATACAATATAAACTCGGCGAATTCATCCAACGCCGTAACCCATTGCATAACCCCAGATAATGACCCCACAAAAAAACACTTGGTAGGGAGATCTGCTCATATATTACTACTCATAGTTCAGAAAGGAAAACTGAATTTTTCTCCAAAAAGAAACATGTCATGGTAGTCATAGAGCTGTATCCGTTTAGACAGTCAAAATTTGTTCAAAAAAACCCAAAAAGATAAAACAGCTTCAGTTCGACACGATGCTGTAATAATTATGACTGTTAGTTAAATAAACACATCGGGAAGTTGTCCGGAAAATTGTCATGATAACTTTCATCAATGAGAGTTAGTAGTAATATATGAGCAGATCTCCCTACCAAGTGTTTTTTTGTAGATCTGACCTTGGAGTTGAGACAAGGGGTTACGGCGTTGGATGAATTCGCCGAGTTTATATTGTATTTTACTTGAGGGGTACTTGAGTGGCATTTGAGTGGCATTTAAGTGGCATTTGAGTTTTGATTAGTTTTTTACTTAATTTGAACTTATATGGCATATAGATTTTGAATGTATGGCATTCAAGTTTTGATAACTTTTTTACATAACTCGAACTCATATGGTATCTTGAGAGAGAGGGGAGAGGAGAGAGGAGAGAGGAGAGATGGGAGATGAGAGAGGAGAGAGAGGAGAGAGATTTTTTAGTTTTCTATACATTCATGTATATATGGTTAGTTATGTACATATTTATGGCTATATTTATATCTACATAGAGAGAGGAGATATATCTACATTGAACAAATATATTGATCAAAAATGAAAATTATATGTTTATATACCTGATTACATAATGAGGGGTACTTGAGTGGCATTTGAGTTTTGATTATTTTTTTACTTAATTTGAACTTATGGCATATACATTTTGAATGCATGACATTCAAGTTTTGATAATTTTTTTACATAACTCGAACTCATATGATATTTTGAGAGAGAAGAGAAGAATGAGGAGACTACATTGAATCAATATATGATTATATACATTTATTACATAATAAGTAGCAAAATATTCTTGTATAATATAGCTAGAGTTAGTAAATACTAAGTAATTCAAAGCACTACAACTTGTAATGACAATCAATGGTTGATAGTCTTTTTCTTTACAATGTTGTCATTGTTGTACTGATGTTATAACTAGGAAGGAAGACTTCTGTTCTATGTACTTTTGATTCCATAATGAACTAAAATCAAAAGTTATGTATTAGTATAGGATGATTAAACAAAAATGTAAAATAATTACATAAATTTGAATTATAGTTCTTTTTACATTGGTTAGTTAACATTATATAGTAAAGGGAAGTAACTCACCAAGTTATATTGTTCAGTTTGTTTTTTCTTGAGCATAATTTTCATCAAGCGTTTTTGATTCTCTCTCTTCTATCTAAAGCAAAACAAAAAATAATTGCTTTATAAATAAATATTATCTAATTGGAAGTATTACTTATATCAGTTAGTTTACATTGAATAAAAAATACTCACTGTGTTGTCTTGTCTGACATGCTCTTTTTGAATATAGTTTTCACCAGGGGGCGCTGGTTCTCTCAAAGATGTAGAAGATGTGTTTCCCACTCCCATTGAAAGCACTAAGACCTTGTTCTCAACAACCTCATCTGTAGTAAAGTACTTCATCTGGTTGGAATCATCAAGTTTGTTGGATAGGTTTTGAGCCGTTTCTATTGCTTGTAATGCTGTGAATGTGATTATATCATGTCGATGATAACCAAATCTACTAACTTCACGATTTCTTACAAGTATGACTCCTGTTCCAATTTGTTTGATGTTGCTAGCGTGTTTTTCAGGTATATATAGAACTCCCATCATCAAACCATCATATTGCAAACATCTGTAGTTTACCAGTAGCGCATTCATCACCACATCTCCATTAGGTAATGTTAACTGAGTTGATATTTGAGGAGATTCAAAACTGATTACACTTCCAACAGCAAATTGCGAGAGCGTTGCGATACGAACCATACTGATCAACTGAGTAGGTGTTTTTTTTTTTATTAATCTACTTAGCTGTTTAGCTTCCTCAAGGGAAATATTGGATGGGAAGTTGATAGGGTGAAAGATTGGATGCTTGTCTGAATCGAATCCCATAAAAACCACCAGTTTTGGAACATCTGGTTGTGTTGGAGCTAATTTGTTGTAATCCTCATTTCTCACCATAGACCTCACTTGTCGTCTGTTGCCAAATGTTTCGATATTGTAGCGGATAATGCATAAGTTTTTATATACATCCTCAGTTGGTTGTTCGATGGAGACTATCTCGAGAAGTGACGGCGTTTGATTTAAGTGAAGTGGTTGAAACCTTCCAATCATTACTCTGTCATTGGTATCGCAAGAATTGAGCAAACTAGCAGCATTTTTTGACAAGCAGGAAAGATGAGAAGGAGATGGCGCTTTCAAAGTCCAAGTATAGTCAATCGTTTTATTTCTATCCGAATCCCATGGCTTTGGTCGAATTGTGTTCAGTTTCCTTCTTATTAGATGTGAATCAGGAGGGATATTTTCTTTATCATCAGAGTATGGCTCGAATGTTGAGAGAAATGAGGTATTACGGTCTTCATTCATATTCAGAGCGTTCAGTCGGAAGTTGGAACTGAAAAGAGAGTAAAAAATATGTAACAAATGGCTGGAATTTGAAAAATATTTTGAAAAGAATAAACTAACTAGATATTTATAAAATAAACACATAATCAAAACCATAATAATTTTTCTGATGCGGTATGGTGAAACTATTTGATCTTTTATTAATAAGAACAAAATATTAAAACATAAAATTAACTTTCTGAAGTATTATAGCAAAACTAGTTGAAGTTTTTTATCAGTATATGTTAAAGAATTATTTAGTAATTCTCACCTTATTGAGTTTCAAGTAAATGTAGTAGTTGGTGTGTAGATGTTGCTTCCTTGCTAGCTATTGTAGAACTGGATGCTTTCTGTGTGAAAACACTGGTTCTTAAATAGCTAAAGCTGTACTAATTAACCCTATGAAACCTTTATAATATATCTATGACTCAGCAGTTTTTTCACGCGATATTCCCGCGAAAGCTTTGGTTTTTATTCGCGTGAAAATTATTTTTTTACTCCCGCGAAAGCAATGGTTTCTATTCGCGTGAAAATAAACTATTTATTCCCGCGAAAACATTGGTTTGTATTCGCGTGAAAATAAAATATTTATTCCCGCGAAAGCAACGGTTTCCATTCGCGTGAAAATAAACTATTTATTCCCGCGAAAACATTGGTTTGTATTCGCGTGAAAATAAAATATTTATTCCCGCGAAAGCAACGGTTTCCATTCGCGTGAAAATGAAGTATTGATTCCCGCGAAAGCTTTGGTTTGTATTCGCGGGAAAATAAAATTTTTATTCCCGCGAAAGCAACGGTTTCCATCCGTGTGAAAATAAATTATTTATTCCCGCGAAAACATTGGTTTGTATTCGCGTGAAAATAAAATATTTATTCCCGCGAAAGCAACGGTTTCCATTCGCGTGAAAATGAAGTATTGATTCCCGCGAAAGCTTTGGTTTGTATTCGCGGGAAAATAAAATTTTTATTCCCGCGAAAGCAACGGTTTCCATCCGTGTGAAAATAAATTATTTATTCCCGCGAAAACATTGGTTTGTATTCGCGTGAAAATAAAATATTTATTCCCGCGAAAGCAACGGTTTCCATTCGCGTGAAAATAAAGTATTGATTCCCGTGAAAGCAACGGTTTCCATTCGCGTGAAAATAAAGTTTTGATTCCCGCGAAAGCTTTGGTTTGTATTCGCGGGAAAATAAAATTTCTATTCCCGCGAAAGCAAGGGTTTCCATCCGTGCGAAAATAAATTATTTATTCCCGCGAAAACAATGGTTGGTATTCGCGTGAAAATAAAATATTTATTCCCGCGAAAGCAACGGTTTCTATTCGCGTGAAAATAAATTATTTATTCCCGCGAAAGCATTGGTTTGTATTCGCGTGAAAATAAAATATTTATTCCCGCGAAAGCATCAGTTTCCATTCGTGTGAAAATAAAATATTGATTCCCGCGAAAGCATTGCTTTGTATTCGCGTGAAAATAAAATTTTTATTCCCGCGAAAGCAACGCTTTCCATTCGCGTGAAAATAAATTATCTATTCCCGCAAAAACATTGGTTTGTATTCGCGTGAAAATAAAATATTTATTCCCGCGAAAGCAACGGTTTCCATTCGCGTGAAAATAAAGTATATATTCCCGCGAAAGCATTGGTTTGTATTCGTGTGAAAATAAATTTTTTATTCCCGCGAAAGCAACGCTTTCCATTCGTGTGAAAATAAATTATTTATTCCCGCGAAAGCATTGGTTTGTATTCGCGTGAAAATAATTTTGTTATTCCCGCGAAAGCAAAGGTTTCCATTCATGTGAAAATAATGCTGATTCATAGCAGTGCAACTTAAGCTATATAAGAAGCACTGTTTTCATACAGAAAGCATTCACTTCATTGTTAGTAACTGAAGGAAGAAGATCTACTACATCATCATCTACTACAACCCTCCTTCTTCATCATTTGAGTTACATAGGAAACAGCTGAAGTTCAAACAACTATGTATATAATTCATCTAATTCAAAGAACAACAAGTCTTCATTTATGATGTAAGTATTTATATTTCGTTTTAATTGTAATCAATTTAAGCGTGAAGACATTTTCTGAACAAAAAACAAGATTATTCACTATTTAAGATATCAAAAAATGATGTATGTAAGTTTTAATTATGGTTATTCTTATTATTTCAGGGGCTTCAAAATGAAAAAAGTACTCCTTCTTCATCCGAATTTTATAGAAAACAGCTCTCAAGTTCAAACTACTAGGAATATCATTCATTTTAATTCAAAAGAAAAGACAAGTCTTCATTTCTGATGTAAGTATTTACGTTCTATTATAATAGTAATCAATTCAAGTATATTGAAAAAAAATTGAAACCTTAGTCTTTTTTTATTTTTTTGCTATAAAGCATTATCATTTTTTTTAGAATAACAACGAACTAGATCAAAGGAAAAGAACTTTCCAACAAAACTTCAACTTGAGTAATAACTGAAGCTACTACTTATATTATATATAAATAATGTGTCGAGTAACAAACAACAGATATGTAGCAAACACTATTTATAATGAAAAAAGAGAAATGCAAAAAACTCGAAATTGTTTTGAAAATACTAAAGACTGCGCTGAATGGATAGATGATAGTTTACTCGTTACTTCATCGTTGTTTTTACAACGAACTTTTCCTGATACCACTGCAATAACTTATGTCGTCGCAACTTATCCGGATAATCATTGTAGTCTTTTGTCATTAAAATTACAAAAAACTATTGCGCAACTTTCCCCATCGGACTTTTTCAAGTTCATTTACAATGAACTCTCTTTTTATGAAAGAGAGGCTTTAATGCTTGATGAAAGTTATCGAAGAAAATCATTTCTTACAAATTGGAGACGAGTAGGTAAACATTGTGGTGAAAACATGGCTGCAGCTGGTTTCTATAACCTTGAAAAAGACAACGCTGTTCGATGTGTTTTTTGCCAAGGGGTATTACTAAACTGGAAGGATGAAGATGAACATCCGATGAAAGAACACGCTAAAAGTTTTCCGTTTTGTCGATTTGTTAGAGGATTTAACACTCACAATCGTCTGTATAGACCTAGGAAACTACTTGCAGATGAAATGAAAAACATCTCAATTGTCAAAAGTTATACGATGGAAGAACAAAAGATCAGAAGAGGAGATTTAACTGCAGAAGTATTACCTCTAGGTATATCAATTGATCGTGCTGATACACCACGTTTTGCTACTGAAACATCTAGAGAAGACAGTTTCAAACAATGGAAGGGTAAAGTCTCCATGAAACTCCTTTCCAATGCAGGTTTCTACTATACTAAGTTCGGGGATAGTGTGAAATGCTTCTTTTGCTCAGGTGAACTTAAAGAATGGAAAGAGAGTGATCTACCATGGGAGGAACACTGTCGATGGTTCCCAGACTGTTATTTTTTACTCGGGAGTAAAGGTGAAGAGTATGTTGAGGATGTTTACATGCGAACGGAAAAAGGCAAAAGGTGTAAGCGACGGGTTGAAAAATATCGAGAAAAATTAAAACAAATAACGCGCAACAATGACACCGAAGAAATGAAACTTATTTGCAAAAAACTAGGATACAGTCAAAACGATATCGAACAAGTTTTAGTGTTAAATGGAAAACCTTTTGAGCGAATAGGTTTTATGATTGAAGCCTTACATATTTTTGAAAATGATTTTACAACTGTTGAGAATTCGTCAACACTGTTAAAAAATGATGCTAAATCAATTGATTCGTTAAAAAAGATAAAGATCCGCTGTTAAAAAATGATGCTAAATCAATTGATTCGTTAAAAAAAGATAAAGATCAGACTAAGCAAAGCAAACTCGCTCAATGTGTGTCTGAGACGCATGAAAAAAAAGTAATTGCAAATCATATCTCTCTTCCGTGTGGTCATCTCATTTACTGTAGTGAGTGTAAGGAAAAAGCGCTTACTGAATGCTCATCAGAAGTAAAACCTTGCCCAATCGATGGTTGTCAGGTTGAAATTAAAGCATTTATGAAGATCTACATGAGCTAGCATAACAATTAACCTCAAAAAAAAGAAAAAGTAATGAATGATTAAATAGATGTTTCAATTTGAAAACGTATCATTCGCGTTTTGTAATTTAACGGAATAACAACAAATATGCTACGTGTTGAAGACTTTGCTCACCAAGAAGCTTCCGATGCTATAGGTCCTAAGACTTTTTTGGCTGAGGTTTCTGATGAAATGTTGAGGATTTATTTTACGGAGGAATGTGTATACTGTGTACTAGGAGGAAGTTTTTACAAGCAAGCAACCAATCTATCGCTACTAAACTGTTACTGTTCACACGTTGATGACAAATGTATCACTTGTAAAAGATATGCTGAAATGGTTGAAGGCGCTACACCTACCAAAAAAGAATTGGGTGATGCTATCGACTGGATTGATAGAAGACAAGTTTTGAAAAATGCTAAAATGGGTTTTTTGGTGCATGATGAATGGATTAATGCTTTTTTGGATCTTTCCACTGATGATTTGAAGTCTCCCTTTTTGTTAACAAATTTGAGAGCACGATTAAATCCCTACCTATTACCTACTAGTCAGAGCAAACTGGCTTATCAACGACTAAAGGATAAATTACTTGCGATAGCAGAAGGATATCCATACGCTTACACTCTTGATGAAAAAGAAGACTCAGTCAACCCGATAATAACTATTGATTCAACAAATATATCTGAAGACTCATAAAAGAACTGCTACAAAAAAAGTTGCTTCATTTATCTCTGAACTACAGCAGAAACATGAGTGGAAAAACTCAAGGATTCAAGTCAATTGGTACATTGGCTGATTTTGTTCCTAAGTTCATAAGGACTCATTTTGAACACATTCCTTTAGAGCGTTCGAATCCTCTTTTTGTTCAACTCATCACCGAAGAAGTATTTTATTTTGTGTTAGGATTCAATCTAGTTCGTAAATCAATACAAAGCATGCTTTTGAGCTGTAATTGTATTTCAAGAGCAAATCCTCTCGAATGCTTAAACTGTTCTAGGAGCTTTGATCCAAAAGTATGCTGTCCGCAAGACAAGTTGATAGATTTTGAAGATCTCAAAAGAGCGATCGAACTGGTTGATATAAAGCAATGTTTGAAAGATGCTGAACTGGGTGATTTGATAGATATTTCGATTTTAAGAGGTTTGACTTCATTTCGCTGGACAGAAACACATGTTCTTTTGTCTCAATCTCGATTGGAACCATACTTACATTTTGGTAACCACTTTGATGAGATTGTTTCACATCTTCAAAATCGGTTGAGAGAGCTGAACAAGCCGCTAGCCTCTTACATATAAATAGAAAAAAACATCAAGAAAGAAAGTATTCAACTTTCAACACTGAAAGCGAAAACATTTAAAAAAATGAGCTGCGTATTTATCTTGCTACTGGCACTAACATTTCCCAATGTTAGTGGAGTATTCTATACCAACGAAATTGATGAATGTATAGCCGGAGCTATGGATAAAAATGATGTCTTGTTTTTTTCACCTTTCAAAAGGACTATACGATATAAAGATGAAAATGGAAAAAACTGTGTGCGACTCTACCCTCCCGACTTATTATATTGTGGTTTTTTCATCCCTCCAAGCGCTTCTTGGATCTGCAAGGAAATAACTTCTACAGATTCTGTGTCTTGTGATACACCAACAAAATACACTCTGAATCAGGAGGAATGCGCAATAGGGGTTAAAAATAATACGGAAGGTCTTACTCAAAATACAAAACTATTTTGGAATGATGAATTATGTGTATTTGAATACAACACCTCACGTTTGATTTGTCCGCCAACAGAAGAGTTTGAGACAACCAACTTTGCATGTGTGGAATGCAATCGTTTGACCAACAGGGAGTCGAAAATAGCTACTATCATCACTAACATCAATGGTATTGAAGGTGTAAATTTGTCATTTTCCAGTTTTGAAAGTTTGAAGTCTGTTCAAAACAAGATTATCATCAGTATCACATGTCAAGGAGATACCAAAGACAAATGCAATCCCAAGGTTATAAATATAGAGCTTTAGTTGAAGCATATTAACCAAAGACCACCGAAATGCAAGACAGTTAACTCTAGATGATGAAAGCATAAACTAGGTTAAAAGTCTCTCTCTCTGAATAAAAAAAAATGAGATATTGCATCTATCTCCTATTATTCCCAATCCTAAGCGGTTATTGTCTTGTAACAGAGTTTACACCATTCACTTTATCTCATAGAGCGTCTGGATGTTTTCGGGGAATTCTTAATATGGAAGCGGTTGATTCAGTAACTCGTATTTTAAGAAAAAACTTAAAATATCGTATGCGTAGACTCACATGTTTCATGGAACCTACTCACCTACGTAGAAGCTGTGACACTTATGATATGTGGCCTCAACACTACTTTGTTTGCAAAACCGACGAAGCTTTAAATTACATTCGTTTATACGATGAAGGATTACTAACTACGACTCGAAGAACAACTCCAACAACAACCACTGCAACTCCACATACAACGACAACAATCACCACAACTCCACAGACAACGACGACAACAACCCCGACGACAACCACTACAAACAAGCCAGTAGTTCCGGCTTTATCACCGTCAATTCCATCTCTTCCACAAGCTCTGGGTTTAGTCGATTTAATTTTGGAACAACCAAGCCCTACAAACTCTACTATATACAATTCTGATTGTGTGTGTGATAGATACATCATATGCGAAAACAATTCAGTATCAATTACAAATTCAA
Organism: Cryptosula pallasiana; assembly: GCA_945261195.1. Taxonomy (NCBI): domain Eukaryota; kingdom Metazoa; phylum Bryozoa; class Gymnolaemata; order Cheilostomatida; family Cryptosulidae; genus Cryptosula; species Cryptosula pallasiana. The sequence continues at coordinate 50,915,451 of OX183131.1, read as the reverse complement.
CACCGTCGATTTATAGAGTTTTTATTTATAATGATTTGGAGGGTTTTTCAAAACTTTCTCTGTCTATATCGGAAAATAGTAAACTTAAACTTGAAGAAAATCTTCTCATCATCATTGAACCTGAATGTGATGATATTTCTTGTAAAGTCATCAAATACTTTACAAATTAAAAAGTTTTTATAGACTTTAACTCTATATATTCAACTTATTACACTCTATTATGATATCTATTTTATCACATTCTCCTTTTTTGTAAACTTGTACAATTAGATGAAATTTAACCATTTAGAGAATGATTTCTTTTTGCAAAAAATTTATGAAAATTGAATGAAATGAAAAAAAGACTATGTATTAATTGTTATTACTTAGTATTTACTGACTCTAGCTATATTATATGAGATTTTCCCTACTTATTACATAATAAATGTATATATTCACATATTCTTTCATTTTTAATCACTGTATTTATTCAATGTAGATATATCTCCTCTCTCTCAAGATATCATATGAGTCGGAATTACAGAAAATTATCAAACCTTAAATGCCTTACATTCAAAATCTAGATACCCTATGAGTTATAATTATGTATACAGTTACTCCCTACTTATTATGTAATCAGGTATATAATCATATAATTTTCATTTTTGATCAATATATTTGTTCAATGTAGATATATCTCCTCTCTCTATGTAGATATAAATATAGCCATAAATATGTACATAACTAACCATATATACATGAATGTATAGAAAACTAAAAAATCTCTCTCCTCTCTCATCTCCCATCTCTCCTCTCTCCTCTCTCCTCTCCCCTCTCTCTCAAGATACCATATGAGTTCGAGTTATGTAAAAAAGTTATCAAAACTTGAATGCCATACATTCAAAATCTATATGCCATATAAGTTCAAATTAAGTAAAAAACTAATCAAAACTCAAATGCCACTCAAATGCCACTCAAATGCCACTCAAGTACCCCTCAAGTAAAATACAATATAAACTCGGCGAATTCATCCCCAGCCGTAACCCATTGTCTCAACTCCAAGATCCAATCCACAAAAAAACACTTGGTAGGGAGATCTGCTCATATATTACTACTAGAGTTGAATAAGAGAACACTGCCGCGAGATATGTCGGAATTTGAAAACGAGAGGTTAATTCTAAAATTCTAATTCATCTCCCTGTCACTGAACTGGTTTGCTTCCTCATAAATTCTCGCTAATCAATGTCGAATCAACAAATTAGACAAAAAAAATGGAAGCTAGAGGGCTAATAAAATATATTATCTGTGATGCTTGAACTATGTGTCCATGATCATCGCTTTCTTAAGCATTTTCTTGTCTACGTGATTTCTGGCCATCGGTGACTGGATTAAGTATTTGCAAGTTATACAGAAAAAGCCCATTTCATGGGAATTGTGTACCAATAATGACAATAACGTGAAACGAGTATATCCAACAAACGGTGGCGAGTTACTCGGAATTTAGGCAATGGGGACTTTCAACTTGGACACTGAGATTCTCTCCATTTTTCCTGTACATTAAATTAAGCTCATCATACTGGACTCTCTTCAAGAATTGCTAGGATCATATTCCTTCAGTTTTACATTTTTCATAGCCGCAAAATGTTTTAAGTTTGGTATAACAGCATTATACCATATTTGGAATGTGAGCAAGGGTTACTTGGGTTGTTGTAATGTCAATTTTTGCTTCTTTTCATCTTCACAGCCCAATTTTAAAACCTGGTGTTTGACAGAGCGTTTATTTTTTTCTAGGCTATTTTTAGAAGTTTGAGTTTGGCATGGCTAGCAGAAGGCAACGTTAGAATCTTCAATGAATAAGGAGCAACAGATTTTGCTAGGAATCTTCACCCCAAACATGTTGAAAACTTTCATAAATCAATCTATGTTGTAGAATTTGTTAGGCTTTAATACGTGCCAGAGATTTTTTATTTACAACTAGGATTACAGTAGGTATTGGAAAGAAGATTCCAGAAATGAGGTTGATGTGGGGCCAAGGGCGAGGGGTTAGAATCAGTCAGAATAGAAACGGAGGGAGTAAACCCTAACAAAGAGATTAAGCCTTGTCGGGATCTGTTAATTGGTACTGCAGTTAGGTAGAAACAAAACTTCACCAGTTCTAAGGTCTGTGGATGGTAGTGGCCAGGTGAGAATGTGCTTTGCATTTGTTGATTATTTGCCAAAATCTAGCAAAGTTAGTCAATGTCATGCAGGAGTGAGTTTGGAATAAGGACCTTGCACACATTTTGATATACCTGATAGAAATGGAAAGTAAGTTTGTAAAACTTTATAGCTGCAGAGGCCTTTTTGATATCACATTACTATGGTGTGACATGTTTATGTAGTGGTTATTCTGTGGTTAGAATCAATTATTGACAACTGAGTTAGCTGTCGGATTAATGTCAAAAGGTTGTAGTGGCTTTTAATTACGTTGAGGGTTTTTTGAATTTTTCATAGTTTCCTAGTCAAAATTAGAGGTTTTACTTGTTATTTCGAAAAGGGTAGTGTGAAAGAGTGTAAATTTAACAGCACTGAAATTTGTTGTTGCTATTTATTTAGTTGTGAAAAGTTGTGTCTTTTTAGAATGACCGACAAAAAAGTTAACAGAAACGTGTTTGACTCCGCTAGCATACATGTATTTTTTGTACTACAGACAACAATTTACCCGTGAACTAGACAGTTTTTGCACTGGTAGTTGGGGACTGCTAGCTGAAGATAAGAGAGTGCTAGGGGAGTCACAAGACTTGGACTTTTGTTGGGTTTAGAATAGCTGAGAGAGCAGTGAGCTCAGTAGGAGAATGAAAACCGACAAGAACTCTACTCATTGTGCATTGTGTGATATAGAAGAACTCTACACATAGTGCATTGTGTGATATAGAATTGAACACTGGAAGGCTTGTTAACAGCCTCAGTGAGTCAGTGTTGCATGAGAGAAAACCTGCAGAAGCTGGCAGCAGTGTCAACAGAGGCTGCCAAACCTCTCCACAGGCTCACCCATTATTATTTTTTCTTTTCTATTTCTTTTTAATAATCAAAAACAATCTACTAGTTAACTTACCTTTGCATACAGAGTGTCCTCATGTTCTGTTCGGTAATGCCAAGTAATAGCAGTAATGTCAGTGTCGAACTCCTTATCACAGTTCACATAGGTGCAGTATAATTTATCACAAGGTGCTGGACATAGGCCAAATATTGCTTGTGTTCTGTCCTTCCTTTCTCCACAAAAACTACATGCTGTGACAAATGATGTAACCTTTGCATGATTCACCTGTTCTTTATGTACGAGGAACTTCTTTAAACTGATGAAAGAGGCTTTACAGGATTCAGTTATCCTACACCAGACTCTACCACAAGTTGAACATTGTCCGCATCTGTGAGTTGTTGTCTGGGGTGGTTTGTTTTTTGGCCCACAACATATCCCTGGTTCACTCTGCGCAATAGTGAAATAATTTAACTAATAAACCAACTAAATCACTGATGTTATTTGTGAGATTTTCATCTAATACAACATACTTCTGTAAAGTTGGAAGGTTGTTATACATAATGAGTTGGTTCTCGGTATTTATTTAGACTTGTGACAACATCGTCAAAATATTTGTATATAATTACCTGCGGTTGCTCACTTATATTGACATCTTCATTTGATAACTCTGGATCTGCACCATCTTTCCTTTCATTAACTTCACCTTTGTCCTAATGTGGATGAAGTATAAAACAAATAATAATGGCTGTATACATCATTGAGAGAAACTGACCCCTCTCTAAGATGTTTATTGACACCCCTCCCCCTGCACTTTCCAAGACATGGCCATAACTTGTTTGCACTTATTCACCTCACGCTTGAATTTTTTTCATCTTTTTCTAATCCCTTGTTATATTTTACAAAAGCTGCCAAACCAACAATATAGACTAACAACGAAAATACCCACTTCTCTGCAGAAGCTTTGATTTTTTTTTAACCATTTGAATCCAGTCTGGTTCCAAATGAGCGACCAAGTATTTGATCCTCCAAAACTTTTGATCGCTAAATGTCATAAAAGTCCTGGTACTCGCCTATCTTAGAAATGATACTCCTAGACTTTTAATACAGATCATAGTCAGTTTAATTAAACCAATAATCTCTAAACTCACTTACCCAACCACCATTCTCCTCAATCCAATTGTTTACAGTTTCACCAGACTTGTTAACTGGTGTAGTCTCGAAATGTTCTTTAAGGTCGTTTACTAGTATCAAATGTCCAACATCATGTGCTATTATTGCTATCACCATTTCTAGAATCTTTCAATGATATAAAGTTCCATTCACTTATTCTGACCTAATGTAACATAACATCATCCCAAACATAGACTTACACTTACTGCCACTACTCTGGTCCATGATATTGTTTTATCATAAAATGTCTCTCTAAACAGCACACTCAGACCTTCTTTCACCCTCGCTCTGGGTAGCTGCATACAGTGTTTAGATGCTTTCTGAATAAACTTGTAATCTTCATTGTCTATTTCTGCAATTAATACAGCTGTTACATAATCTCCACAAAGTGTGCAGACATAAGTTTGCATGTGCTGCAGTTGGAACATATGATATATAGGCAGACAAACGATAGTTTATAAAACATAGGGAAGTTTTATTAAAACTATATGCTATTTTACGAAAACCCGTGACAGGACTATTGAAATGTTGTAAAAATACTGCGTGGATGCTGGCCGTAAATATCATATTTAAAAACCAATTTCAACATATTTGATATATAGTTTAGAATTTTGACTTTCCTCTAAAAGTTTTATTGGTTTTGTATCAATAAAGAACTTACCAGTCACAGTGAGTAGCTTGTAATAGCTTCTACCTTCCAATATAGATTGTGTCTTTGTTAGAAACTTATCGTATGAATACTCGTGCTTTTGATAACATTTATGGTTGTAAGCCTTGTTAGATTTCAATCTAAAAAAATAATTATTAAGCTTAATTCCAAGTTTGCCGGCAAAATAGATCACTCGTACAAACAAGGAAAATATATCCTGTGTCATCATGTCCACGCCAATTTTTAAAAGCTTGGTACACGATGCGAATTCGAACAAAGTAACGGGTACCTGATGAAAGCAAATAATTTTATGATGTCACCGGTAGCTTCGTAGACAGGAAAGTCAGCCATTGTTTTACTTTTTTTTATTTATAGAGGGTGGCTTCAAATCACAAATGGTATTAAGAGTTTAAGTTATGTCAGCAACTTGTGGAATTGAATTGTTAGAGAATAGTGACACCGTTATAATCATTTTTAGAACTAAAGTATTTGTCTTTTCTTTAAAAGGACCCAATTGCAAAGTGTGTGTATCATGGAGAACAAAGAGTGTTATGCAACTTGAAAATTATGAAGACAGCTCCAGCTCACATTCACTGGCTTTCCATGGGTCGAACTCGGTCTCAGTCCAGTCAATCTCAGTCCAAAATGGGCCGGCACGAACCTTAAGCCCATACACCTTTCCATGCTAGCACCGGTACGAACTTGTGGAGTTATGCTCTCAATATTTACAGCTCGATCTAAAGTGCCTTATTTATTTAAGATGTGTGAGTCAGTCGGCCTAGATCGAACCATGTTATTTCCATGGGCTGATTTATCTGCAGTCCTACTGAGTTCGGTTTGCACAGACGAACTGAGTCAGAGCTAGCTAGACCGAACTGTGACTTATTTCCATGAACCGAACTAGCTGCAGTCGGACTAAGTTCGACCCATGGAAAGCCAGTGATACTCCTTCATACATCAAATCAGGTCTCGCTCAATCATTCCTGGAAACTATAGCTATCCTATTGTTCCGGGCTAAATCTGATGTTTTCAACGTGGCAGTTTTTAGTGCAAAGACTATCTTCGGTGGAAACATGAAATGGTCATCAAGCAACTGGCACCTCTCAGCGCTGTAGCATCCAATGCAACCCGTTGATCTTTCTGCCTTGTCATCACATGGTTCAACTGATGCCGAAGCTTTCAACAAGGATGCATTCAAGTGGTTTGTGCTTGAAGACAATCTTAGGGATGTACACATGTCACCCAGAGCAAAATGTGAGCAGCACTTTACTGTTGAAGTAGCATCTACCAAGTGTTTTTTGTACCAATTACGCTAGGTCAACTTTCAATCTCTTTTCCAGCCTCTGCATCGAAATCACCATGTATGATCAGTTTATCTGTGACCGATATATTTTTACCGTCTCTATCAGTTGGGGTAGAATTTCTTTTTGTTCTTCTCCAGATCATTGAGACATAGGCACCACTACTGTAGCATAACCATTATTCTCCATTCACAACAAAACGATCATAATTCTGTAATTTATTGCAGCCGGATTCTATTACACATAAGACAATTAATCCAACTCCTTCCTTGTTTCTTTCTTGATATCGCTTTTCACTCCAAAATGTGTACCCATTATCCAGCAGGCTGTCATCTTGAGCCAATTTAGTTTCACTCAGAGCGTCAAACTTTCTATTATTAGTTCTTTAGAAACCAATGCTTTCTCAATCTCAGGTCCTTTTAGCCATCTCTGGACAACGGTGTTCTCATATTCAATTCTGCCAGGCTCCGCCAGATACTGATTCTTCTCTGGCTTCCTAACTTATTTATCAGTGGCTACCAAAATACGAGCAACCCATTGCAATTTTCATAAACCAAGCTGTGTGTGGGCCAGTATTGGATAATTTTTCAACATAAGTAATATATAAACAGCACGCAAAAGGCTTAGCAATGCCTGGATTTCACGTAACCAGGTTAGCTTTTTTGTCACAGTGCAAATGTCTTCTGGCAGGCAAGAGTAGGTTAAGACAAGCCTGCATTCTTATCTTACTACAGCAGCTATTCGTTAGAATTTTAATCTTGATCTACCCCTTGGTTGATGCCAGCTCTGATACTATTCTTATTAAGCTAAGAAGATATTGATGATAGTAGATTTATTTCACTCACCAACTTACGCTATAACCACAGTTTAAAAAAGTGAACCAGGTGGTACTGTAAGCACGTAAAAATTAACTTGTGTCAGTAAACAGCAAGATCAGAAACTTGAGCATTGCCTTGCTCTTCTTTTTTTCTCATTCGGTAAAAAAAATTGTGTGAACATGAAAAAAAAACATTCTGAAAAAGATGGTTATTAAAGCTGAAGTGGTAAAAAAAATTATTTTTTTCATCCTGCACTTTTGAAGCTTTTATAACTCTCATATAAATCATCACGACGAAAATTAAGTTAGTAAGACTGAGATCAAAAACAATATATTTTGAGGCAGTGTAATAGGAGCAGATATCTTGCAAGTTTGGGACACATTTACTCAATTTTATGAGAGGGTCCCTGGTTCTTAGATCAATTAATTTTTTTGGTGATAAACAGGATTAGCCTATGAGGTGCCTGTTAGTATTATCCGGTCACAGGTGGGTGTACCTCGGCTATTTGTGCGAGTTTTAGTTTAAGCTATGGTGGAAACATTTATGAATAAGCTTTATAGATTTCTCGGTATATGCAGTTTTCTTTGCGTTTCATTATTGTCGTTAATTGGTTAGTTTTGTTAGCTCTTGTATAACTGTTTTTGTCAAAGTCAAAGCATTAAGCTGTTTTGCGTGCAGTTGATTTGTTTTGCATGCGGGGTTAGAAATTTAGTAGGAACAGTGGGGAAAAATGTGGTGCACTGCTCGCTTGTTTGCTTGCGATAGTTGTTATAATAAAAGTGGTTTTGTGAATTGTGATTATTTAAGTAAGAAGTGAAGAGAAAAACTTGTACTCTGATGAGTAAGACCAATATTTCAGTTTAAATACAGATTGTAATAAAAATAGTAACATTGAGAGTAAATGCTTATCATAGCAGTATCTAAATGTAAATGTGAAAAGAGTCTGTTTTTCTTAACATTCTACATACACCTGTCTCCACTGCACTGAGAGATGAAAAGTGCCAAATTGTTTATTGGGCCGCTTTGTTTCACCGTCTGGGTCTCAGTTTACTATTTAATCACAAACCAGAGAACTTTTTAGATTCAGCTCTCCTCTATCCGAACGCAACTGATTTCAGCCACGAGAAAATTTTCGTCGTGTTTTTAAAAACAAAGCACCGATTTCAAAATAATTTTCCAATTATATCCTGTTGGAATTTGTAAAAAGGTTCATCTTACATTGGCGGCTTGATTTTAGAATGCACATGCTCTGTTCTGTTTTTTATGGACCCTGAGAAACCACTGCTCATTTACAAAGACTTATGAAGAATTAGTATTTCTATCTTTGATTTCAATTATCCATTTAATATCTTTGCATGTATAAGTGGTTTCTAAGGTTGCTATGGCTACAAAAGCTTGTTGCTCATGGATACAGATGTTGTCAAACACCTGCGACTTCCAGAATTGAATTTTCATTGCAGCAATTTCACAGCAAATGTTGCAATCTATGCATGCTGAAAGAAAATAGTATGAGATAAAAACTAAAAATAAATTACTTATTAGACACTCAAAGTGTATGATTTCATCAAAGTTGGTTTTTGGTGATTTATCTCCTCAGATACTATCAAAAACAATTGATAACTTAAAAACACAAAATGGCACGTTTCAATTTTTCATCAATTATCTAAATGGCCCAATAAACTGTTTGTACACCAATTTAGGAAATGCCATTCTCTCGAAGTTGCACCAGTTTGGCACAAGTGACCTAGCCTCCCAAGTGCTACTATTCCATGACATATATATCATTCCCTGTTTTGTCCCAATATGTATTATATTTCATTACTGCTTTCAATTACTAAATTTTAATCAGTGACACTGGGATTGCTCCCAGTTGAAGTGGCCTATGTGATAATTTAGCAGAAAGTTGTGTCCACTAAAGGAAGAGTGATAGTAACAAGAGAGCTGCCCTGGAGCGGAGATTTGTGTGCTTTGCCACTGAGCTGCACTGATGTAATTAAACTGAAACATTGGGTATGGATAGTATTTAGCTAGAGTGAGAGGTTGAGATGGACTGCGGAATGATGGAGGGTAGATGGGTAGAAATCTACAACTCCTAGATCTTTCAGGGAGCGTACTGGTTCTTAGTAGGCAGCTGCCAAGGTTTTGGGGTCTATAAAATGCATCGCCTCTCTCTCCGGGGAAGGAAATTGGCATTACAGGGTTATATTGCTCCAACATTTCTAACTCTCTATTGTAGTTGCAAGGTGCCCGGGACAGTCAGGGAGTGGTCTCCCTGCTGCGGGCGACAACCATTTTTTGGCGAACAATTGGGAAGATTCATGGTGGATGGCCAGGGGTTGACTGGGCAGCTCATTTGTGGGTGGCCAGTGGTGCCACACCTCAACACAGAAGGGGAGCCGACGTGGTGGAGGTATGGGGTAGTTGCTGCAAAGGGGGGGGGGTTTGGTTGGTGCTGCATTTTTTTAATTCCTCAGACTGGAGTGTGATGGCCTCTGTTTTAATCTGCATATTTATCATTAAAACAGCAAGGATGTGTTCTGGTAAAGTGGCTGTCTGATGAATCTGGTTAGGGGTGGGGGAGTAGTGGGGTGCCTGTCACTGAGTGGCTCTGGCTACTTTTTGTTGTCCTATACTATCTTCACTCTGGAAGGTTTGTCCTCAAACCCATCTTTATTCGTATGAACTCGTTCCCAGCCGTGATAGCTTCTTCAACAGGATGGGGCTGCACTGCAAGCAGGTGTCATCATCAATAATTGTGTTCAATATTGCTGGCAAAATATTCTAGTACTATTCGATCAACCCCTCCTGGAGGCTGGTCATCATGCGTCAAGTGGACCAGCTTAGCCAACTAGCTGGCATGTTGATGTAACGAAGTCTTCGAGGACGGACGCAGTACAGCCAGCTTGGCTTGTGCCTCTTTAGGGTAAGCCCAAAGTTTTCACGTAGGGTGGCAAAAATGTCTTTCACGTTGGGGGGGGGGGAAGCCACACTCAAGTTTGTCGTCTCTCAGCGCCACTCTGAGGTACATTAAAGCAGTGGCTCGGCCCGAGCCGTTGGCGTCTGCAACCTCAATAAAACAATTGATGAAGTACTTGACGTCGTATGTACTGTGGTATTTAAGGGCCTTGAAGGGTTTCTGTGTTAGTCCTTAGGGCGGGGGGGGGGGGGTGGGTTGCACCAACCTCTGCAGATCTTCTGTAAGTTGCTCCAATGTTACTGTGGGTTTAGCTTCAACAGGGTTCCTACCAGCACTCCTAGCTCTTTGGGTCTTCATATATGTTCACTGGCAAGCTATGGGGTACGGAGTGGTCATTTTGGCATGGAAGAAATCTGTATACAGGGTATCCAGGACTGGGATAAGTTCTGGGAGGGAGATGGGGTAATATACAGGGTGATACTTGCATTGGATAGCTCCTGGAGGAAGGGGAAAACAGTATACAGGGTGATGATGGCAGGGAATAACTTTGGGGTAAGAGGGGAAAGCAGTATACAGTGTATACTGGCACAATATAGCTTTGGGATATGGGGGGAAGTTAGTGTACAGGGTATATTGGCATGGTATAATTTTTGGGTAGGGGGACTGGATACAATGAAATGGCTTGCACTGTATAGCTTCTATATTTTTTCTTGTTATATCTTCCTTCCCCACTCTGTTGTGTCTTTCTGTTCACCTGTATCCCACCTCTACCAGCTATGAAGTCATTTTCCTCTTTCTACTACCGACACAATGGCATCCACTCCAAACAGACTACAACAACCTCTTCAGGATCCATGACCCGGTCTCACTACACCAGAGTTTACACCATCAATAACTTGTTACACAAATTTATTTAGCAGATTGATAAAGATATTAGCACAAAAACCCCACTAACTTCTGCCTTTTCTCATGTGCAACAGCTCCTTAGATAGGAGAAGGCAGTAAATCCCCCCCCCCCCTTCTTAGGGGTGAGCCAATGACAGAGAACAATACACAATATACACAAATATAAATAGATAATATAAAACACAATAACTTAGTGAACCAATTTTAGGAGTGAACACATGGCAAAGTGACTTTGTGCTCCTTTCCTGCTCTTTTGGGTGGCAGTAAAAATCTTTCAGTCTTTGTATGGTATGCCTACTTCCTAGCTTCTGTTTTCACCATTTACGCTGCTTTGGTATCCATTAACAATGGGTTCCCAGCTCGTTAGGCCTCAGGTTATCTTTATCAGCCATTTTTCTTTACTGGTCCTTGGAACTTACCCGGGGTGGTTTCTCTATGTATATGTATATAGGATACATGGTCTATACAGTGTCCATGCAGGGTCGGGGTAGCAGGTATCTGAAATTCAAGGAAACATGCATATGTACTGAAAAGAGAAATCTCCGGGGTCACTTAAACTTCTGCAGTTGAAGGGTAAGGGGTCCCAACTTTCTCTAGATTCCAGGAATTTTCTTACCTTGGTGTCCATGCTTCTTGGGTTCTGGAGGCAGCTATGTTCAGGACTCATCCTTGTGAGGTGCCACAGCTACCTTTTGGATCCTGTTCTAAGCTCTTCTCATCTCGCCAGCCCAGGATCACTAACCTTGGCCCAATTATTCTACCCTGGATGATCAGTGATCCATGACGTGCCCTGTCATCTCTCTACCGGATCAACAGGGGTCCATCATTGGCTCTGCCAAGTAATTACTAGTGTGCTGGCAATGCTAAGTGCTGTAGCACTGATAGCAAGTGCTGTCATTTGCCTTGCTTAGACAAAAGGGTGCCTCGGAACCACAGGGGCATCTTTGATCATACAGGAGTCTGTAAAGCCGGATGTTTACCGATGTTGTGCACAAACTTATACAACAACTGAGATACTCAATGAGCTGATTGAGAAAAAAGTTTCGCTTCGGTTAACCTTAGTTTGTTCCTTTGAAAAATGAGTTGATGCTTGCTGGCACTAGATACATTCAGTAATGGTATCATTACAATAACAAAGGTCTAAGGTGCTCAGTCAAAATGTATCAAATAACATAAGTTTTTCCTGTTATGATAAGTAATCATATGTTACAATGATCTAGCCACACCTTAAACTGACATAAGGTTTTTTTCGTGCAGTTTGCTCCTTACAGAGCTTTAGTGTGTGTTTGTTTTACAATGCATGGCAAACAGTGGGAGTTATACAAACAATCACATTTTACTAAGACAGTTGACAAAGCTATAATTTATTGCTATGAAGGATTAAAAACAGGCTGTAAATGAAGTTATATTTTCCTGAAGTGATTTTTATAAAGCAGATAATGAAACTTGTAGATAGAAAAAATCAAAATACAACAATAAAAACAGCAAAAGACATAAATTTTACACACAGTTCAAGCCTATAAATGTGTTATTTCAATTGTGTTGTCTTCTGTACATTCCCCAGTGTCGGAGTTGGCATTTTTCTTTTTCTCTGACTTATTACACTTCATTCCACGCAAAACTGTCAAAAAGAGTTTTACTGCATCTTTCTACAAGAATAAACAATGGCAGGCATCAATTGATAGTTTTACAGCCATAATAATACCCTGATGAACTTTTCGATGCGAAGAAGTTTTCACAGTAAATCAGGCATGAAGTTTTCGCAACAAATGAAAAATTAATTGAATAACTAGAATGGAGAGCAAAATTATCACAAACATCGGTTAGGTTAAGTTGGTACAGCACGTAAGTACAGCTTTCTGGCAAAACTTCAATTTCAAGGTAGCTCACCACCACCATCTCTGGCCAATGGGCCAGGTGGTTTTCTCACCAGACCAAATTTTCACACGCCACTCAAGTATGAACTGTTTTTTGCAGATGCGGAAACACACGCACTTTATTAACTATAAAAATATCAAGCATCAAAAAATTTGCTATATAAAAAGTGAATGCTAGTAAAACATTCACATACATGTACATTGTGTTTATCTTGCAAATGATAAAATATACATCAATCTTTTAAAGCAGAGTTTTTGACTCTGACAATCCTGATCAATGATTACAAGTTCACTACTTTAAAGCTTGGCGGAAATGTAAAACATTTGACTCACTTTAAAGTGTGTGTTGAAGCTGAAGTACACTATAGGTGTAGAGAAGCAGTTAACAGCCACTAAAGCTGATAATATAACTTCTATGTTGAGATCTTGCTTGTAGTAGTTGTTGAAGTTTTGGCTTGAGGTAATGGAATTGTATATGTTGTACGGCAGCCATGTAGTTAATGACAGAAATGCATCCACTATCAACATCACTTGCAACTAAACAAAAAATGGCATTTAATCAATCCAAGTTCAAGACATTTTAAATAAACTAGCAAAGAATCTAAACCAGTTTAAGGTTTAGTCACTGGTAAAAAAAACATTTATATTAAGCCATTAATAAATTTTATCAGTGTTTTACAAGCTTTTTTTAATTTTTTAGCCCTTTGGAAAGTTCTGGAAGATAACGAGGTGATAAAAACTTAGTTTTTAGGTGTCAGACGAAAGTGTAAGAATGAACAGTGACCATACTAAGTGACACACAATTACGAATTTGATATGCTTAATCTATGTAGACCACATACAAAAATATAATTTAAGTTGGATGGAAGGCTGTGACAGCTGTGTTTATAATTACCTTATTTATGTTGTTTTGATTATGAACAGATGTTATTTGAACAACCCCGTTCTGTTTCCTTTTACATAGTTTGACAAATATTAAACTGTAGGAAATTAATACAATAATGGAAGGTATCGAGTACTTAACGGTCTCAGTGTAATAGTATACACTGTTGTCAAATAAGCGTTCTTGTTGACAAAACGGAATTTCCCGGTCACTATCTCCAATTGTAAGCATGGCATAGAAAGCTTGCGGTAGCACAGCTAACAGCCACACAAAAGCTATAACAGCTATTTCCGTTTTGGTAGTAGAAGATTGGTTCACTCTGAATGGAAAGAAAACCACATAAGTTCTCTCTAGACTGATGGCAGCTCTGCACAAGGGGCTGGCGTGTAGTGCTGACATTGCTATCAATCTATAAACTTTACACAACTCTACCCTTCCATTAAACGTGAAATGTACGAGTTCGATGTTGACAAGTGTAGGATACAGCGCTGCCATTAAACAGTCAGCAACAGCCAAGTTGATTAGCTGAAATTTAGCTTTCTTTCCGATGGTTTTACTTACTCCTATAATAAATATCGTTAGCAGATTAAGAAATATTCCGAAGATGGATGCAGCTATAAAGTATGGCTCTGCAGTGTAGTAGTCAGACGGTACGCTGTCTTGTGTGCTATTTTGTGAGCTCCTGATAGCAAAGTTTTCTTGGCGATCGTCCTTGTCCTGAGTGGTTGTGTACATTTCTATGCTACGAGCTGCCAGATATGCACAAATGATCACTTTGTGCATCTTTCACTCACTGAAGGAAAGCTCAATGAGATAGGGGTTACATGATTGTTATCAGCATCCGATCACCTATGAGGAAAAAGCTTGTTGAAAGGTTATAAACAAAAAACTTTTCCCCCACCCAAATAACAAAAGTAAGCTGATCTTTAGGAACAATTTATGTACATCAATAATGTTTAACTTAGCTCAATCATGTTTTTCATCATTATTAGCCCACTGATGACTATTCAATCGACATAGACAAGGAAACCCTACAGTGTAGGTACCATTTTTTCCCCCATAGCCCCAATTCTCTGCGCTCTATTGTAAATAGAAGTTGCCCGATCCCTTGTTGAAAGTTGGCAGAAGTTACCTGATGGCATGCATGAGCTGCTTTCCCTTGGAGCACAACTCTCCAGAAGCAGATGAGTAGAAGGCATCAGAACCCTATACGCTTAGAATACATTTACCAAAAGAGAATTGACCCATAGATTCAAATTAGCAGACGCATTAAGAGAGTGGTTGTGCAATGCAATAATGTGCCCGCTGGTCATGGACAAATCCGACGGTGTTATTTTCAACTGCGCATTCACCGTATAAATAGGTGCCCACCGCTCAATTATTGTCACTAGGTTGCTAGTTGTAGCTGTGAATGTATACACTGTACTTTTTGCTTCTTTATCATCCATTACATATTTATATACAACTTTATCTCTGATTTGTTCTCTTGGTTACATCTGGTAGCTGGTTGGTAGAAGTGATTGATGACGTTCGAAAGTCGAGTCAAGGTTGAGCCAAAGTTATATCAGAAGGTCGAGTTTAGATCAAGCCAAGATTAAATGAGGAAGTCATGTCAGTTGAAAAACCATCTAATTCACCAAGAAGCAAGTTTCTATCATCAGTTACACTACCTCACCGGCTGCCACTGTCCATAGCACCAGTTCCCTCCAAAATATACTTGCTCAGATAAAAAAGATGGCAAAATTATCTACAGCATTGCTTTAATTTTTTTTGAGATTTTTGTCAATAGTCTGTACATAATATCAGTTTTATCAGTGATAATTAAAATGCAGGCTCAATTAACACATCTTCAATAAATCTTAAAGCAATTGCCAATTCATTTTACTCTGTTCTCAAAAGTCTCTGCACAATGACTTTCTTGGAATGCTTTACTTCTATGCAATCAGCCGGGTTTCTTCCAATTGTGCTTAATTGTCTGATGTATGTTGTTGCGTGTTACAAAAGAAGTACTTACAACTCAGCATTTAATGTACTTCAACTATAAATAGACTTAATGAGAGCATAACTCCTCAAAAAGAACTTTTTGCGCCATTTTACCGTAAAAAGATGATGTAAGTTTAATTCGGTCAAAAATTTGTGACATAGCACTTTTAAACAGTGAAATTTGGTATTTCAATTTTTTAAGACAAAAAGAAGTAGCTCCATAAATTAACTTTGAAAACAAAGACAAAAGTAAATGTTCCAAAAATAATTATTTTGTAAAATTTACTAACGAGTTTATTCTGTGAAGTTGTTCATTCTGACAGCATTGTCTGCATCTAACAAACAGAGATATCTTTGTCAGATATTACTTGAGGATTTGTTTGAGCTATGAAAGAGGTTAGGACACCAGTTTTTACATTAGTTTAATCTAATCCAAACTTTTATAGTTGAATTTCTTTGAAAATTTATGTTGAGTTGTCTTCTCGTTGGTAAGATGATCAGTGTAGAAGCAGAAGAATATTTTCCAAAAGTGGCACATGTTATTGTGGAAAGTAAGTAAGAACTTGTTTGTGTAGAAGTACAGCCTGCCATATGTCTACACCGTGCAAAAACTTCTGTAAAGAAAATAAAAGATTTTAACAAATTTTCAATTGTTGAAGTTATTCTTTATTTGGCAGTTTTGATTGTCTTTGTTAAAGCTGCTAGAATTTACACACCAGTTTCCTTGACACAATTTTCTATGAGTATAATCTAAAAACAAAATTAATACATCTGTTTTTTAAAATATTGAAATTTAGTTTTTAAGTTGGTAAAGCAAGCTGTTGAAAATATGCTTTTGTGATGACAAGATAGAAAGCCGCTTCGTCAACTGTATTCCAAGCATTTTTTTTTTCATTGAAACAATGGCAATAATCAAATTTTAAGTATTTGCAATGTTTCTGAAATAAAAACGTAACAAACACTAGACAATAGTAGTAAAGGTTTTTAGTAGTTAGTTAGAAACTAAAAACTTCATAAACTGATTGTTCAATTTTATAATGTAATATTATGATAGAGCTGCCATTACCAGATAGGGCCTCCATTGACTTTAAAGTCACAGACAACAATAAAACTATGGTATTTTGTTTGCTAGAAGTTGGTTTTCGCAATTGTTTTACAATGCTCAATGAGAGAACAACTCCACGCCAAAATGCAGCTCACCAATTAGTTTACATTTTGAAAGTTTAGGAGTTGTCTCCTCTGAAAAGACAATTTCTAACTAAATAAAAGCTGCCTCTGCCAAAGCAAACTTCTCAGATCATATGAGAACTTGTTTATTCAATTTGTTTTAAAATGGGAAGTTTGTCTTTTACAATTAAACCAATATTAGCTAAATATTCAGATAGAAAATTGCATGCAGTGTTCTCAGTGACTGTGTATTGGCTGTGGGAGCATGCTGACTTTGATGTCGAGTGCTGACTTGAGGATAGGTGAACTCTAAGGATATGATTTTTTAGCCGAGGTAGCCAGGCTCTTTCAACTTATTGTGTCAAATAACCCCGAAATGGAACTATGCCAATATTTTAGATCACATGGTAAACTAGCTTTCTGTTTAGAACGGTTAAATAATTTTAGCAAAGAGGCACATTAATAATGATAGCTGAAACAAGTTACTTGAGAAATAAAAACTTTTAGTTTTAATTATTAAGATTTTTAAAATAACTGTCTAGTCAAAATAATCTGATAGGTTTTATGTTTTTAAAACTGTTCTTCAATATTTTTGAAATATTTTGGTTCAATTTTGTACAGAGAAAATTAATAACTTACAATAATTATATTAATTATTACTACTGCGTAAGAAATATCAGAATAAAATGACACAACCCATTCACCAGTTTCTGATTGGTCACTCATTCTTTGTTCATCTCAATAATTTAGTAGATGTTGACGGGTGTGTATTCATTCGTCAAATCATGAGTGAATTGCACTCAACTTCCTTGTTGCTAGTTACATGAGTAACAAGGAATTTAAATGGTCTCAGATAAGATGAAATGTGATTGTTTCCTTCAAAAGCGGAACTGCGTCAGCTGATGTCAAAATCAGGAAGTCACTTGATGCATGCCATTGCAATATTTCATTTCTGCTTTAGACTGAGATCTGCACCAAAAATGTTTTAACAAAGGGTAAGACAAGGTATTTTTTCTGATAAGGATAATTTCATAGTCTTGTTATCAACAGTGACTCAGTAGCCACAGCTGCATGAAATTGCAATATTAGCAGCAACTAGAAATATCAAAAGAAAATTGCAATAGATTTTATAGTTCTTCTACCTAGCAAACTATTTTATAACTACTGACTGTTTGGCTATATATTTCATTATCAAATAGGTAGTAATCAAAATAATGATACGTTTCTCAGCTGATACAATATTACGCACAATATTATTGTTTTATATTATGAAAGTAATAATAACAAATCAATTTAGTCGAAATATTTTAGTAACTAATTTTTGTCTATTCTCAGACTTAGCTTCTTGCAATTGCATTCATCAATTCTGCCCCCAATTAAAGCATATGTCAGTGTGGTACTTGATGGTCACACAGTAATGAACTTTTATTGCTGTCTTGTCCAAAAGTCTTTGTTTAGTTTCTAATGCCATTAAACTATTGGTGAAGAGTGATTACTATAATGTAGTGACAGTTATGTTCTGCTTCTTTAGTTTTCTTGTCAGGGCTGAGAAACAGCTAATAGACACACTAGCATTAATCACGATTGATGCGTCAATAAACGTTCACCTTCGTAACCTAATAACAGTCTACCTATGCTTTAACATAGAAAATTTCGTTCCCCTACAGTTCCCTTCCACCCTTTGGTTCCTTCGAAACAGTCACTCAAAAATCGATGGCTGGAAAAAAATGTTAGGGATTAAATTGTAACTGCAAGCTTTGGAACTCATTCATTACAACTTCAACTAAACAACTTTGGCTTTTTAACAATAAAACTTTGTGCTGTTAAGGTTCCAAGGTGAATACTTTCCTAAACATTTGTGACTTAGATGGAAATTTATTCCACACTTGACACTGCCAGGGCTAAGTCTCAAGAAAGTTTTCCAACACAAAATTAATTACAGGCAGTGAAAAATTGACAATCTGATATTAAAAGAATTTACACCACAAACCAATTGATCACAAAAAAGCTCAGAAGAGTTCAGACATGAGCTATTAATGAGTTCTGCGTCTGTAGACAGCGAACTTGTGCTGTTTCAGTAATCAGAGCTTGTTACATAATCAATTACACTTTACGCTTCAATGAATGCTTACTCAATAATCTCTTTATCAGTAAACACAAAAACTAAGAATTCCCTCATTACGCTTCTGTATAGTAAACAACCAAACGTCTCACTCAAAAACTTAAGTCAGGTAACCGGAAAGTGTATTATGTAACCAGTGTTGCGTTGAGATCTCAGTGGAAGATTTATTTGAGTTTTTGCCTAATTCAGTAACATAACCTACACAATACTATAATTTCAGTATTTAATAAAATAATATAGTCTCTATTATTTGATATGAAAAATTAATTATTTTTTTTATTGATTCAAACTCTCTGAACTCAGGCACATAGCTGTTTGGCCAAGCACTTTGGTCATTTACTTTGGCACATCTTTGCCCAAATTGGGAGCGCAAAATTTTTCGCGTAGTGCGTGCTTTCAAGAATGTGCCCTAGTTGGAATTTTTATTGTTATGGGCTGCATGTGATGGGACCTAAATTTCTAATTAAGATATATGGCTTTATGCCAAACCAGAGACAATGAAGTAACTCTCAGTTTTTGTGTTTAAATATTGTTGTTTGTCAGCTGAGCATTGTGTAAGAATATTTGATATGGTAAGTAACACTTTCTATAGCGCAATGCGATATAGTCAACTGAATTTGATATCAAGTCGTTTGCAGGTCTCAGTCACACTTCATTAACAATATGATTAATGCTATTGTAGTATTCATCCAACTCCATCAGTATCAGGTAGATTAAGCGATGCAACGTTATTATTTGCTCAATATGAATCAATCAGAAGAGAGATAAACACATCAATGTCTAACGACACAGAACTCACATCACATCTCGACGGAGAAGACATGCGGAAAGATTTTCCTGCAACCCTTAAAATTGCTCTGGATTACTATTTTATTTCTACCGCCATTATTGGATTTATCTTAAACGCATTGACAATTTCTATAATTGGACTCGGTAAAAACGTTGGGCGTCATGCGAGGATACAGTTAATAAACTTGGCTGTTGCTGACTGTTTGATGGCAGCGTTATATCCGCCTCTGATTACATCAGAGCTCGGACAGTTCTCATTTTGTGGACACTTACACCTTTGTAGAATATACAGACTTGTGGGGATGTCTGCACTTCATGCAATTCCTGTGTGCAGTGCAGCTATAAGCATTGAAAGACTTTGTCTGGTCTATTACCCTTTCAAAATGCATCGATACACCATGGTGTCCCAAGTTGTGGTTGTCATAGCCATCTGGACATGTGCTATTTTACCAGAAGTTATCACATATAATCTTGTAGTCAATGGATATGCAATCGACTATTGCAAAGGAGAACAACTATATACAAGTTCAATTTATCATTGGATTGAGACAGTAAAGTATACTTTACCTGCCCTCATCATTGTCATTTCCTACTCTCTCTTGTTTGCCAAGTTGCGCAAGCGAAATCAAAATACTACAATGTCCACAATGGCTCCTCCTAAAATTGGAAAAATTGATAAGGTGAGTTGTTATTCACTTATTGAGCAAAACCATCTAATTGTATTGTGTTATTGTAACAGACTCCAGTAAGATTTTATTGTTGGGGTATATTTTAGTTACTAGTGATGTTGTCAGTGGACGCGTTTCTTACTCTTACAACATGGCTGCCCTACAACCTGTACAACTCTATACGTGTCAGTTTATTGAATACTTCCTATATACCAACAGAATACGAATGGACATACGCTGTCGATGTAGTATTAGCAGCGTTATTGGCTACCAACTCTTTCTCCACACCTCTAGTATACCTCATATTCAACCTAAACTTTAGAGTGAGTACCCTACTACACATATATTATTTACTACCCTGAGAGTAATATGTGATATTGGTGTGAGCTGTTTTAGTCTAATGTTAGTGAGCCAAACACCAATCACCCGCAACTTTATATTTAATAGTGCCACAAACTCTCTGTTGTAGAAGGATGCTAGGCTATTGCTGAAGAAGATAACAAGCTGTACAGTTTGTACTTTCAAACTAAGTGAAGATTTCCATGCTGGAAGCCCAGCACACAGTGGTGGTTTACATACTGCACATAGTACAGACTTTACCAGTGTAGCCATTACACACCTTTGATGTAGTAAATAAAAACTTTTTACGACAATCAACTTTTGTTTCAGTATAATATAAATATTGTATATACTTTCAGGTGAGTTTTGCATCCATTTATTGCTATCTTTGTAGTTTAAGTTTTTGACATTTTCTTTATTTATTTTTTTCATACTAATTAAGTTTGGCCAATTAATGTTGATGATATTACTGATTGATCTCAATGTATAATTGCGGCGGTTTACTGCTTTTGATTTTGTCGAATAAAGGCAAAAAATTTCACATGAAAAACGTTTAATGTTTGCCCATTCAGTCAAAAGGCATGGGTAACATGATCGCCCACATACTCTTAAACAGCTGCTTCATCAAGGAAACATCCATGTTGTAATAGTTGGACAGTTCATTATTGCCACAGCAATATGATGGATGATATCCATCATGAAGTAACCTAATGGTCGTAAATAAAGATTTTAAAGA
This sequence comes from Cryptosula pallasiana, assembly GCA_945261195.1. Taxonomy (NCBI): domain Eukaryota; kingdom Metazoa; phylum Bryozoa; class Gymnolaemata; order Cheilostomatida; family Cryptosulidae; genus Cryptosula; species Cryptosula pallasiana. The sequence continues at coordinate 50,894,128 of OX183131.1, read as the reverse complement.
AATGGTGCAAAGAGAGTAAGGTACTGAATTAATGACTAAATGAGTTGTGACTATCAGGTGATCCCACGCCATGGATGATTCACCATGACTCATATCATCTGATGAAACTACAGATAACGTGGCAAAACATGCCTTAGTCCAGATCGGCATTAGCATTACCTATCCAACTGTTCGCTGTACCCTGTCGAACAATTTTCTGCTTAAATACCCCATAATGTATTATACAGCTGTTGGTATCAGCAACATTTCCTGAAGTACTTATAAGGAAAGTTCTATTCAAGCCATTTGATTGGATAATAACTGCTATTAAACCATCTATTTATGTTTACTTGAATGATTGCCATGGTTCATGATTTATGATTTTGTGACCACGTTACCTGTTTGCATGAGTGATCAACCAATGAAAAGGGTGGATACAATCTACCCTGGAACTGAAGAAAGTCGATGCAAATTGAAAAGCTCTTTTTTGTTTACCCGCTTAAGAATGTATGTTCTCAATTGCAATACACAATGTAGTCATAAACATAGATACTCTGCAGGGAAACAAAGGTAGCGCAAACTGAAAAATCTTTGCATTAAGAAAGTAATAGTAGTTAATAGTAGTGGAATAGGAGCAGATTTTCAGAAAACGCTTCAAGTGCAACTGGGTCCTCATGGACAAGAGTGTTCTTTTTGTTGCACCAGCGGATTTTGGGGCAACCCTCTGAGTGACTTTTTTTTAGCACCAAGCTGTTGCAATAACATTCAGTTCACGGTTGTCATAACGGTTTGAGATTTGGTTTGAGATTAATTGGAACACTGTGACATCCCAGTTTTCATTACCTAGGTGCCTTTTTGTGCAGTAAGGGCTGAAATACGGATGACTTTTTTGGGCACCACGATTCAGGTGGGAGTTAGTACTAGAGATGTGATGTTTGTTTGGAACCCTGGTTGTTACAATGGTTTAAGTTTTGGATTGAGTTTCACTAGGTAGCTGTCAGTTTTTTCGTTAATAAGTTATTTGTCTTTGCTGAATTTGTTTTATTCATAATAAGTGAAGCATTTTGTATGAGGTAAAATGCTTATAACAATTGCTATTCCATTTTAGGTTTTTTTTTTGATAAAGCATTTACACTCGATTTAATAGGTAAAATATCTAATAGTTATTATGTAAAAGTTTATAGTGGTGTTAGTAAATGTAAATGTTGATTTAACATCCATGAGCAGGAATAATTTATTACGCACCATCAATGATGATCATTTTTTCAAACTCGCTGAAGTTGTCACCCAATAAATCATCAGTTTCCTCGTTTTTAAGCGATACTGCTAGTTTCTCATCATATTGCACTTTGTTGAGTTTTTGAGACCACTCATCACAATTAGATGTAAAAAATCTGTTTCTCTATTGGGTCCTTGTTTTTCTCTTTGTATGCCAACACCCGGAGCATACTTTTTAGCATATTTAATGTACCTTTTCAGAACTGGAAATATTCTCACTATTCTCTTGCCATTTTTCTCCAATATGCATTTGATGCAAGGAGCTACAGATCCGTTTGCTTAAAGCTGATTTGGGTTACATCTATTTACAACCTCTATGAAAGGGAATAATGCATATTCGGTGACATTTAAGAGGTAATTTATTTTGTACCTGCAATCAAGCTCATCTTTTGATAGTCATCTCATTTCCTCAACTTGAACAGGATCTCTTTCTAATATAGTTTTTCCATTGCCACTCGTCTGATGTCGTAACGAGTGCTATTTTTGTTTTTACAGTTTTTGCAATTCACGCTAGTACACAACAACACAGTGCGATGGGTAACCGGCAAGGTTTAGACTTTCAACTATTCTAGTTGGGGAAACAGCTCTTCAAATCTGTCTGACTTCACTTTCGCTGTAGAAAGAGAACGTAGTAATCACCAAAAACATATGTGTTACTATCAACATCTATAATTTTCGTAACAATAATTACTGTAGCTATTAATTGATAGTTAAGTAAAGACTTTTATTTTGTTAATCAATACTAAAAACCCATTAATAACAATAATTAAAATTATATGCCTGAGTAAATGAGAGTATTAATAAAATTGGAAACATTTCAGAGGCACTGATGCATAGCAAGTCATTGAGTAACAACATTTATTACCGCTATCATCAGTAGCATTTTCAACTAACGATTCGGGAGGATCATCTTAGCTGCAGATGCCATGCAGCCAATATCAGACAAAAGTCTATGGAAATCCATAGATTTACTAGTTACAGTCAATTTTGTGTAAAGAAGGCAGAGAATGGTTCTACAAAAGAATCAACCGCAGAATTATCGCTATATATAGTTCTATGGAGGCAACCAATAACGAGAGGACACTCCCAGTCATAATTGTTGCTTCCAAAAATATGCCTGCCATTAGTAGTAATTTAGGAGCAGATTTTAGTCGTGGTGTTTATGGACTAGAAGGTTCTCCTGGTTCCAATTGCTTTTTAGTAGGCACCAATTACCATGAGAATCTGAAAGGTTTTAGTTTTGTTTGTAGTTGTATGATTAGCTAAGTATTTATTGTGCAGGGGTTGTTTCTATTAGGGTTTGTATGATGATTTAGATTGGGGGATTGATTATTGTATAATAATGGAGTGTTGTAATATTGTATCACTTTACTATATAAAAATAAAACATCATAGATATGCATTGAATAGTTATAACATTAATTCACAAAAACGTAGAGAAATATTTACCTCACAACTTATCTGTAGGTATCTGCTGACCTGAGGATGAATTTTACACCAAACACTTTTAGTCCACCTCCATTGAATTACATCTTGAAAAATCGTTTTATCCAAAGCAGCCTTTTAATTTTTTTTTTAATAGTTATTAATATCCAAAATATTTATCATATGTAGAATAGATTCAAAATTGTTTTTTTACTCCAATATTAACAGACACATACTACGATTGCAATGCTCCATAAATATTTATTCGTGTAATTCTCATATATTCAGCCTATGCTGTGTAGCCCAAAATATCATTGCATGAAATATAACTAGATAGATTGATGCCTCTTGAGCAACCATATTTTCTGTTACGTATTTGTGATATATCTCTGGGAAAAAACTTTACATGTAAGCTCTTTGTTTTGGCTGACATGTTGATCTAAAGTAAAAATAAGCAAAAATGTCAGTAAAGGGTACTAAACACTGAAGCAAACTAATGATAATAACTAAAAGAGGTTTTGGTTTTGTAACTAGTGTTAAATACTTATTTTTTATTTGCACTTTATTGTCTAGAGTCTTTCTGGTAGTTGTAGTAGATGCTGTAGTAAATGTTTCATCTTCACACATTGATGCTGGAGTCAATGACTTCAGTGTAAATACAGTGATATCTATAGACATCTTCATATCCTTGAATATTGCATTGGTTCAGTCTCCCATCCACAAAGGTGGGTTGGTTGTTGCTACCCGTAATACCACTTCCATCATCTTGGACAACTGTGGCCTCAATTTGCAGAAACTAGTTGTAAAGATCTGTGTAATGCTCATTTCCCTGCCTATCAGGTCTGGTGATAATGCATTCCGTTCTGCCTACCGACATTCTTGTGGGTTCTGTCAAAAAACACATCTAGTGCAGGGTTTATGTTGGAGGGAGAACCTTCCAATTTGTTACCCGTTGTTCCATTTAGACCAGACATCTTTCTGCGAGTGATGACTGCTTGAAGCGATGTCAGTTAAGGAAGTCAAATAGCACCCTCCAGCGTCTTTATAGATTTTATGCTTGCTAAAAGATGGAATGACCACGTTTTCCTGAACCTCTCCTCTTCCCCGGAGCCAATTTTTTTCTTCTTTTCACACAATCTGGACACACTGCGCCAAGCACGTCTCCTCCTAGATCATTGAGTTCCTCCAATCATTTTTTCTTTGCAGATGATGCCAAACTATGACCTCTGATGACATCACGCGCTATGTAACTGCCTACAGACAGCGCTCTCTTACTCAGACTTATTGATCCTCTTTTCAGCAGAGATGTTTGCCTATTTGAGTATGGTTGAGAAATAATACCGATTTTGTTGCCTCTCATACTAGGTTTCACTTGGCGCCCACTATACACTCAAGTTCCATCCTAGCTTGCAATTTTTAGTAGTCTTTGAAACATTTTTCGAGTCTTCTGTGGTGTACTGTATTGTACCAAACTCATTGTGTCTTTCTTTCTCCGAAGTGAATTGTCAGCACGACCTCTCCACCATCAAATGGTATTCGCTAACTGTCGTCACTCGTTATAAGCATTTGGATGAGATCGCTATTTAGCGATGAAGCGTTGACGTAGTTCAGGTTTTTAAACTCTTGGTACACGATGGTGTTCTTCTTCCCTTGCACCGGTACTACTCTTAGCAAAGGTACATTTGTTTCGCCTACCATCTTATTAGCGACAATGACTGAATAGACATGTAACGAGGTTAGTCTGAAATTTATATCAAGTGATGTGACATTGTTGTATCTACCCCTGGGATATGTAGTTTTTCCACTCCATTCGAATCTAAAGATGTATGCCAAGTCTTTGGAAAAGCTCAGTGTCATATCAGGATTGCTATTGATCAGTAAAATTGCTTTGATTACCTTTTCGTAGGAGTTGGAAAAGTTTTTGTCTAATTTCATCCCACGCATTTTGTTTCGTATAATCTGCTCCAACTCTTCCACACTATCGTATCTCCTGTTAACCATTAGAATGAATGACTTTTTGTTTCTGCCGGAGAAATTCGTCTTTTCCAGATATATTTTACCCTCAGTCAGAACTTTCCAATTATTAGAAGAGCTACCTTCCATTTAGCGCCAATGATGTTCAAATATTTATACAGTCTCGCTCTAGAATCGAAGTTGGTGTTATAAGGAAACTCGATATTTTGCTTTAGTATTATGGAGACAGCGAGCGTTCGTTCCTTATAAGCTAGAATTTTTCTCTGTAACCAAACCACTTGACTAGTATCTGTCTTTTACCTCCCCTGGTTCTTCCTTCCAATGTCTTTTCGATTCTAAAAATTGTAGATTTTTTTCACCTTTTGCAATTCTTTTTTGTAAGAGGTCCCCTCGATCATCTTTTCAGTCAGATCTTTCACCTTTTATATGATAGGTTTTCATGGATTAGCACGTCGGTGATTATAAAAATCTCGATGGTCCAATTTGGGGTGTATCCTCTCTCAAATGCCCCTCTTGCCTTGCTAACTCTCACATTATCTCAAACTTTCAACTTTGGTTCTTCAGCCAAACTGTGCCCACCTCCTTTTTACACTCAAATCCACATGAGTTCCTGGTTTTGAAAGTTTACGTCATTCAGTCTCATACCTATAGCTGTGTGAGTGGTGTTGTTGTACGTGCTAACCAGCTGAAGTAAAGCATCAATGTATCTGCCATCATATTTGTGCTCCAGATATCTGTAAATTTTTTTCTTTCAATGTCCTGTTAAAATGCTCCGCCATCGAAGCTTTTATTGTCTCATTTTCGGTTCTAAAGCATTTGATTTTTTCCTCAGCCAGCAGACTCTTGACATTATCAATGTCAAACTCATTACTCTTATCCGATTTTAAAGCCTTGTAGTTTTCTCCATCCAGTATCCTTCTCAACTCTCTAGTTACAGTGTGATTGGCTTTGAAAATGTGTGGAGCAGACCAATCTTTTCTGGATAGAGAATTAATAGCTGTCAGTAAAAATGTTCTGTCGTCTTTTTCTTCTTTTCGAGAACACATATCCATCAAATCTACTTAAAGCTGCTTTCCTATTCCAGCTACAATTGTAGGACGGCGCTTTAACTTTGTTGTTACTTTTTTGTGTAAGGTGTAGGCATCCTCTTTGCTCCGCCATTCCCAAATTATTTTTCTCCCCCTCATTTTCTACAAGCCTGCAGCAAAGCTCTAGCTCCTAGCAGAGACATATGCAATGCGGGATTGTAACTCAGCTCTTTTAACGTGCCGACGTCCATTTACCAGTTGCCGGAATGACCAAAGGTCTCTCCGCACGTGTTTGTCGTGCTGATCTCCTGACAGTTGTGATTCCTTGTTCTGAAAACAGTCTTCAAAATTTGCTGCAGTATGTGTTTCCCAATCTTATCATACCTGCATCAGTTAGAAAATCTTGCAACAAAATTTTGAAAGTCTTAGGATTCCACCACTTCTCTCTGATTTTGAATAGGCCATTATCTGAATTGTATTTTTAAATTTTCTTTAATCGCTCCAACATTCTGACACCAATCGCTCAATCGTCGTTTGTCTTTGTTGTACTGGATACTTTTTTTCTCAAACTATTCTAAATGATCTTCCTCACCCTCGTCAGCACCTTCTCCATCATCAACATTCTCAATGTCAAACATGGACAAATAGACAAGTCGGCAGTATGAAACAATCTTCTTATTGGAGGTTTTTCAGTAGCATCTAACACAGAGAAAGAGGGGGTAAGTTTTATTGGTAAAAATTTGTCAGGCTTTTTATCAATAATCCTGCTATTAGCCAAAGGAGGTTTAAATGGTGAATTTTGTTTCTTGGCAGGAGACCAGTTATCCATTCATTGGTGACAATTTTTAATTTTTCTGCCATCGCTAAGATATCTACACATTTTTTGAACATTTTCGTCCGACTTTTTGTACTCATAAAAATCTAATTCATTCATTGTTTCCAGCAAAGCATTCCGCTTACCTTTCACATCTCTCACCATTATATGTTCCATAGCGTTGTCATACAAAGGAGGAATGTATTTATTTTCCTATGTCACTGTTTCATTGCCGACTTTCCTCACTAATCTAGCATCTCCATTTCCAGACACTAAAAAAAGGTCTAGAATATGTTAAAGGCTTGAGGCTCATAGCTTTATTAGTTTTGTCAATGATAAAACGTTTACAATCAGTGTTATTATAGCATCCAAAAGGTTGAGTCTGAGTCAAAATTTTACGCCTATCATCAACTGCTCCTTCGCCAATTTTTTTGCGTAGTTCTCTCTCTTAGCATTGCAACTCAAAAAACTGTTCCAATTCTAGAGAAGCATTATATGATATAATGTTTTTAACAGTTTCTAACGATGATTGAAGCAGATCTCATTTGTATTTTTTGACTATAGCAATTTTTCCTCTCTTACTCAAGTCATCCAAAGCCAAAATATTCATCCTATTCCTCATCATTCTTGTGGAAACAATCATCTTCGTCCTCCTCCTTTTACAGTTTTAGTATTTCAGGAACTAATGTGCTAATGATAGGTCCAAGTAAGGAAGCTAGAAATCCTCTTATTTGCAACACAAAGTTTGTATCGTATATCGATGATTTCCTAACTATACTAGCAGTATTCTTCGAGCTTCGCTGCAACTGATTGTACAGAGCAGTTGACAATGTTATCGTTCCATTTATAATAATTTTAGCACATTCCATTTGAGTCATAATAAGATCTTTTTTTGCATTAGCTGTTACAGACTTTTGAACCGAAGCAGATGTAGTGTTGAGTAACAACAACAGCGCTGCATTTCTTTTAAACTTCTATTGCTGAGCTTTAATCATTATATTAACAATGTGTTATGCGAATGAACAAAAAATATATGTAAGATAAATCAAACAGTAATTATATTTATATGCTTTTACTTGGTCCCATATAATATCTTAAGTTGATTCAATGTAAAGTGTTCCAATAGTCTGTGAAGATCATTCGTTTGCTGAGTCAAGTCTATTCGTAAAGAAAGGATACGGCTTCTTTTTTGCTTGTTCAAAGACTTATTGTACATATTTTGTCCTTCCTGGAAAGCATTGACAAGTCAAATAGGTAATCGAAGAAACGTCTCCAGGGCTTTTTAAAAAGAAAAAGATTGTGATTATTCAAGGATATCCTTTTAAAAACAGATTCTGAACGATAAAAAAAAATTATGTTCAAATAATGACTATGCATCGTATACAAAGCCATGGTACCGGTTTTACCAAAAACTTCATCTATCAAATAACCAATTATCAACCATCTGTTCTGTTCATCTCTGGGAAAACTCGTCGTTATATCTATCATTCCCTCTTGAAATATCACTCCAGATACATCATCAAAGGCTTTTTGATTGACTCCATAACAGTAATGGATTTCTACCAGTGGCGGATAAGCTATAGTCAGACTAACTTCAACCATTTTCAAAATCGCTTGCGCCTTCCCTGAACCGGTTGGACCCGCAATTATCGCCATAAAGTGAGATTGCATCCTCGCATTCAAACTTTCATCATTACAACCCATGATGAATTTGATGTCCGCCATCCGCCAATAGTTTCATTTATGATTTGATTGGGAGAGATTATCACTTTTTTATTTCTTTTACAGTTTTTTCATGTACATTAAACTCAGTAACGCCTCCAAGAGGAGAAAAACTTATGACAAATACCAATATCATCATAACTATTAGCACTTTTTGTTTTAGACTCGGTAAAACATCTACAATTTCATTTGTAGTTCCATCAACAGTATCATTTTCATTCATCACTCTCATCTCCACATCTTCGTCCATCGACATTTTACCTTTCAAAGCTGTACAATAATACAACACTTCATTTGTTAAACAATACTCGTACCCCTCCAATCTAAATCATCATACAAACCCTAATAAAAACAACCCTTTCACAATAAATACTTAGTTAATCATACAATGACAAACTATATTAATCACAATAAATCTAGTGCACAGAAAATTACCCTTTCAGGTTATCGTACCATGTTTATAAAATGCTAAAACCTACAATCTAAGTCACCATACAAATCACGATGTAAACAACCCCTGCACCATAAACACTCAGTTCAAACAAAAATATCAAAAATCAAATTATAACACCTGGTGAACACAAAAAGGTACCTCGCGGGTTCTCGTAATAACTGGTACCAACAAAAAAGCACTTGGAACCAGGAGAACCTCGTCCTTAGACTCCATGCCAGATATCTGCTCCTACATTAATACTACTATTTAACGATAACAAATCTATATCACTTTGCGTTTTAGATTGGTATTCATTTATTTTTATCTGATATGGTTGTCTACTTCACACTGGCATTGACAGGTTGGAATGAAAAAAAAAATTATCCTTAAATCTTTGGGAGTTATTATTTTCAAGGCTCCCATTGAGTTTTGTTACCCATAATACTTCAACAATAACCAAATTAAAGTTTAATAAGCTATTTTTTGTTGTACTATTGTTATCATAACCCTTATTTATTTATTTAGGTTTGCATGAAAGCTACTTCTGAAAGCTCTGGTGCAAACTCAAAGACCCCAGAGTTGAAAGAGCAACAAAACATTCAGCTGAGACAAAAAATCATGTTGCAAAGAGTTGCCGCCTTCTAGAAAAAGAACATCCTTAAAGTTGACGCCTCCAGCCAAAACTATATGTAAAAGAGCAGAAAGGCAATAACCAGGAGAGAAATACAAACCAAGCTATCAAAATTGCTAAATCTCTCAAGCAATAGAAACCAAGTAACCTGTAAAATCTCATTGTGCTTACTGTTATAAAAACTGTGGCCGGTAATAATATTGCTAGTGCTTTTGGTGATCACCTCATTTTCTTTTATCACAATTAAAAAGATCTGAGACAAATTTAAAGGGTTGTCTGCCCAACCAAGATAGATAAAACCTCAAATCTTTCTATTACCTATTGTCTTGTGTTATCATTTAATTTCGTTGATTTCAAAATCATAGACAAGAAAACATCACCTGCGACAATATCAAACAAATGACGCTTGGGATATATTGCTCTACGAGTTAAAGTAAGGAGACGACTATCAAAAGACAACCTTCATTGCAGGTACAAGATAATTTTCCTTTACATAGAGGTTGTCGATAGGTTTACCCTGGATAGATTTTGAGGAGAAGAATTTTTAACTATTTACATCAGATACGCCTTGGAGAAAAGTGGAAAGACAGAAGTGACGCCACATGTCATACCGCACGAGTACATTGAAAATTTTAACAAGATTTGACGAATAGCGGTAAAATCGCACCAAAGTACAGTATGATGAAAATCCAGCGGAATCAGATTAAAACCAGGAGATTAATGATTTGATGGATGACATTTTTGGCGAGTTCAAAAAGTGGTCACAGACGATGACGCTTATTAGATTATTTTTACTGGATGATGTTAAAGTGCAATTGAAGCAAATAACAGACTTTATATTATTCAAAAGCATTTTCTTTGCTTTTTTAACCAAACTTTGGAGTTTTTTCTTCTTTTTTTGTGAAAAAATAATTCAATTGTAAAGAGGGGCATTTAGAGCTCACAGAAGTGTTAAATAGATTGTTTTCTCCTTTGAATGGTCTACAATGTTTTACAGCATACAGTGATGATGATGACATTCATCACCCAAACACACCAGTTGGCAAGGAATGCAGCGTGGACTTTATTGCCTGTAAGGTAATTGAAGTTTCTTTTGTATTGAAACCTATCCAGTATTTTATGTATTATGCATACACCTGCTTAGGTAAAAACTTGAGCAGTTGCTGCAAAACCAATTTTTTCCATGATTTGGAAGATTTTTTCTAATCTTCAACACTGGCAAAGTTAAGAGTAAGTTTTACAGAGTAAATTCACTAACAGCTGACAAACTGTGTGCACTCAAGCGAAAGTCTAAAAAGCATATTTAGCTGTAGTCAAGACATTCTGATTTTCATAAATCGTGTGATATTTTGATATATGGATAGCTCCGAAGAGTCGATTTTGGGTAAATATATTTGAAAGTTGGTGAAGTATAATCGTTATACAAAATTCACATTTATTATCCTTACAGTAGGACGTATATATTGATGTACTCATACAGCAAATATCTAAATAATCGTTGGTGATAATCTGTTATGTGTAGCACTGGGTACTGATGATTGATATTTGATGTGGAATGCTCCAATCCAATAGAAATTGGCTGAATAAACATGCATTAATAGATGATACCATCAAAACATCAAGAGTTCGCTTTTATAGTCAATCTTTCACCCTAATGCATCTACCTGTAAAACCTCTATCATGGCAGGTTTAAAAATACTGCCTAATTTCATTGCCTAGTATTCAGCTTTTAAAAACATGCAAGTACAGCTATCACATTTAGTTATCCACTCAAATACACTGAAAACGAGTATGTTACTGTAATGGATTTCAGCATAGGTGGCCTCTATCATTGATGCTATGCTAGCCAGTATGCAGTGTATAAACACTCATTAGTCATACTAGACTAAGCTCCGCCTGATTGCCTCAGTATAGAAGTGGATGCGTGCCTGCCGCAAGGATGGATGAGTCAAGAATTCAAGCAGGGGATTTCCCGCCTTACTAAAGAAGTTGGCTGGCGCATTATTGTTATGCTTATTGACTGTATATATATTTTCATTGCGCCTGCTTGTTTATGCTATTTTGTTTGACCTATATTAATGTTATTGACCAATCCTTTTCTGTTATATTTCAACTGCTCATTAGAATATTGAACTGCATAAGTTTGTCAACATGTGGCCCAGTGGGCAGATTAGATTGTGCGCTTACAAAGAGAGGTACTCTGAGTAAGCTTTTGTCTCTTGAAGCAATAAAGTGTTAGCTATTGTAACCCGGTGTGTTCACTTGGCAGTTGGCCAAAAAGTATTAGGATACTTGCACACGGCACAACACGGAGCTTATTGACTCATAGCTCATCTACAGATAGAGCCACTACTAGTAAACAAGTAGCTCTCATTAGCAATTGCTGTTACATTGCTAAACAAGTACACTTCTCTAGTAGCTGTTTGGTAAAGGTGCGACAAAATCCTTTACATTGGTGGCAGCGGTGGGATACTAGTGAACGTTAGACACTACTAGAGAAGCTGTACACTGCCAAACACCACCCCTACTCATTCCCCGAGTATTGGTGTTTGCTATACCGTAATAGTTGCCTGGTAGCAGCCAAACTACCACCCAAGGACACTGTTACGCCCCTTGCTCTGACCCGGTGGTACCCCCCACCCGGCAGAACACCCCCCTCTCCTTGCTGTGTTTGATAAGAGAACTACAGTCACCCTGCTCGGTGAACTCGGTAGTCGCTGTACTGCTCACGCGAGAACGTACAGGCATCTCTTTCAAACCCTGGGTACCCCTCTCAGTTCTGCAGGGTACCCCTCTCAGCTCTGCAGTGTACCCTGCATACGCTGTACCGAGTGATTTAGAAACTGTCCTGCCTATATACGGCCAGAGTTTCTAACCTAGTGTTGACACGGCATTGACGCAGTGTGCTGTCAGTCTTCCACTGTTCATCTGGTACACGGAGTTGTCTCCTCCCGTGCTGACAAACCCTGCTGATTGTGAAGACTGTACTCCACGTTGATGACCACACAGAGAGCCAGGAGCACTGGGCGGTTGCCAGTGGGCACGGCAGAAGCTGAGGCGTTAGACAGACTCACACAGACCCTGCGAGGAGTGTTGCAACGCCCTGCACCACCCCCTGCCCCTACACGGGACTTCAAACCTCCTAAGTTCAATGGACAAGGTGATGTAGAGTACTTCATCACACGGTTTCTAGAAGTCGCTGAAGCCAATGAGTGGAATGCTCGCCAAACCCTGCTCCATGTGAGAGAGGCACTTCGTGATGAAGCACTGGATTGTGGTAGACCCAACACCCTGCAAGCAGTGTTCACAGCACTCCGTGCTCGCTTTGGCCTTACACGCCGTGAGGCGCTACAGAGTGTAGCACACTTGAAGAAGGCATCGAAGACTTCCCTCCAAGAACATGCTAGCGAGGTGGAAAGACTAGTTCGAATAGCCTATGAAGATTTGCCAGACAGAAACGTTGAACGCATGATACTAGAGACGTTCTCCTCCACCCTGGGTAACCCCGATCTGCAACGCCATTTGTTAGCAGTGGATCCGCAGGGTCTGGAAGACGCAGTTCGTGCTGGAGGCGAGTTCCTCCACATCAAGGCAGTTCCTGACTCGAAACCATCCAGGGTACGAGCTGTAGAAAGTGATGAAGAGGAAGAAGAACCCTGTAAGCCTTCCATGAAACCATTCCATCATTCTCAGACTGCTGCCATGATGTCGCCGGCTCCAGGAGGGATGGCTCACCCGTGTCCAGTTACTAACAACAACCCCACAGTGAGCTACCCCCCTCCACCCCAGCAGCCAGCGCCCGTGTCGGTAGACATGATGACTCACCTACTCCAGACATTACAGAACATGGCTATGGAGTTGCAGCAAATGAAGCAGTGGCAACAACCAGTGCATACACCCCCTTCGGTGCCCCCGGGTTCCTTTCCTGTGGGACACACCCCTTCTGTGATGTATGCACCCCCTGTTGGTGTGTACCCTGCTCCTGAAGTGACGCAACCTCCTGCCCGGGTACCCCACCACACGCCTAATGTGGTGCACAGCCCTTCACCAGCTACACCTGGCACCCCTGTCATGGGACAGAACTCTCAACACACGGTGTCACAGCCTGCTAAGGCACGGTTGGTCCCCCCTCAGTGTTGGGGCTGTGGACAGATAGGTCACTATAGTAGAGGTTGTCCGTCTAAGCCTAAAACAACCACCGTACCCAGAGCAAAACCCGTGTCGGGAAACGACCAGTGCCCACAGTAGTCACCCCCTTGACTAGCTGTAACAGGGCACAAAGGTGGAAGAAAGAATTGGAAAGGGTAGAGAGGCACAACCCTGTGTTTCCCACTCCTTCACCCGGGTCCTCTGGACCACCTATTAGAAGGAAGGCGCCGCCTTCCCCACCTAAGTGGCAGCTGCCAACCTCTAACCGGTATGCAGTGCTACCACATGACGCAGACGGCACAGAGCCTTATGAAACCTCTGCCGCCGTACACTCCTTACTCGACCTATCTCCTTTGGAGCCTGTAGGTCCCCTGAAGAACCGGCCTGCCCCAGTTCAGAGACCTAAGCCAGTAGTTGCACCAGCCAGCCCGTCAATGGAGCGCCCTTCACGCCCTAGAAATAGAGCGTCGCCTTCCTCCTCCCGAGCTGCAAAGGTTCAACCTACCCGGCTGTCTAACACTGAGATAGAACGGCCCTACCGGGCAAGCTACTTCCTACCAGGGAAACTTGAAGGCAAGTCAGTCACCCTTCTAGTCGATACCGGTTGCACCACAAATCTCCTATCCAAGCACGTCTTTAACCAGTTACCTGAGTCAGTAAGACAGTCAGTACAGGAGAGTGAGTCCCATGGTATCCTAGCCGACGGCACCCAGATCCCTTTCTATGGCACGGTGAGAGCTACCCTCCGTCTCCGTGATGTGAAAACTGAAGCCACATTTGTTATCAGTCACATAAACGAGGACGCTATCTTGGGGATGCCCTTCCTCACCGACCATGATTGCAGAATGAGGTTCAGTGAGTGTGCCATTGTCGTAGCAGGAAAGGAGATGCGCTGTACTAACAAGGACGGTACACTGCTAATGAACAATGTTCAGGTCCTTCGTACCACCCAGCTACCCCCGGGCATGGAATCTACCATCCTGTGTAAGGTCACCACACAGAGTTACCTACCCCTTGGATTAGTAGAGTCCCGACCCGGAGGTCCTCCAATTGCTGCTAGTCTGAACAAGCCAGATAGCAAGGGACATCTGTTAGTGAGGTGCATGAACCCGACTGCTCAGCCAGTAGAACTGAAGGCGGGAAGCACCGTAGGCCACTACAGAGGAGTAAGCCCTGAAGAGGTCGAGCAAACTGAGGTGATTGCCATGTCCGCTTCCACCCCTCCGGTTCATTCTTCTCGCTCCCCGGTTCCTCCTCACGTCGCTGAGTTGTATTCAGCCGCTCTCCCCCAGTGCCAGAACAGACGCGAGGCGCAGCAAGTAGCTGGGTTGCTACGACAGTATGCTGCCGTGTTCAGTTCGGGAGACCATGATGTTGGCCAAACCACCCTGGTCACGCACAACATCCCTCTCCTCCCTGGTACTCGGCCCATCCGCCAACCCCCTCACAGGCTAGGCCCTGAGAAGGAGGCGGAGGCAGAGAGGCAGGTGGAACAACTGCTAAAGCGTGGGCTCATAGAACCAGCCTCAGGGGCCTGGAGTTCCCCCGTGGTTCTAGTGAGAAAAAAAGACGGGACATGGAGGTTCTGTATTGATTACAGAAGGCTGAACGCTGTCACGCACCAGGACGCCTACCCCCTCCCCCGCATCGATGAGAGTCTAGATGCCTTGTCGGGGAGCAAGTTCTTCAGTACTCTGGACTTGGTTAGCGGGTATTGGCAGGTCCCCCTTGATGAAGAGGCCAGTGAACGCTCTGCGTTTGCAACCCGTACAGGTCTGTGGAAGTGGAAGGTCCTCCCCTTCGGCCTCACTTCAGCTCCGGCCACCTTCCAGCGGTTGATGGAGAAGGTACTCCAAGGTCTACACTGGAAGACCCTCCTGCTCTACCTCGATGACATTATTGTCATCGCTCCTGACTTTTCCACTCACATCCAGCGCCTGGCTGAAGTCTTTCAGCGCCTACAGCAGGCCGGTTTGAAGCTCAAACCCAGTAAGTGTGAGTTGCTTAAGCCAGAGGTCCGGTATTTAGGACACGTGGTGAGCAGTGCAGGAGTGGCCACAGACCCGGAGAAGGTTGCTGCTATAGCACACTGGCAGACACCCAAGGAGTTAAAGGGCTTACAAGCCTTTCTAGGTACCGTAGGGTATTACAGGCAGTACATCCCTGACTTCTCTACAGTGGCACGGCCACTCACTCAGCTCACGAGTAAGCATGCTCTTTGGGAATGGTCTACAGCCCAAGAGACCGCATTCCAGCAGCTGAAAGTGGCCATGACCCGTGCCCCTGTCCTGGGTTACCCTGACCCGAAGCTACAGTACACCTTAGACACTGATGCTAGCAATGCAGGTGTAGGTGCTGTGCTTTCGCAGGTGCAGGAAGGTAGTGAGCGAGTAATCGCTTACTACAGCAAGACGCTCAGTCCTCAGGAGCGCAACTATTGTGTCACACGGAGAGAGCTGTTGGCAGTAGTGAAGGCTGTCAAGCACTTCCGTCCCTACCTCTATGGGCAGCACTTCCGTCTTCGGACAGACCATGCCTCCCTGTTGTGGTTGTGTCGCCGCCGGGAACCCACCAGTCAGGTGGCTAGGTGGCTCGAGTCCCTCTCTGAGTTCAAGTACACCATTGAACATAGGAGTGGCCCCCGACACGGCAACGCAGACGGCTTGAGTCGCAGGTGTTCCCCTGAGTGTAGGCAGTGTGGTCACATTCAAGAAAGGGATGGTGGACCCTCTAAGGCTGAAGTTCAGCAAGAGTTGGCCTCCTCCTTTCGGCCCCAGCTCTCCGCTATTTCAGCTCCGACTCGGTTCAAGTCACGGCCACCACCCCCCAGCACAACCACCTTCTCTGTCCCTCAGGTACCCCCCAATGCCGTTCAGCCCGTCCAACCGGATGTCGACCTTGTCCAAGCTCAAAGTGAAGGCAACCACGCTGTAGCTGTCATTTACCGGGCAGTGTCTACACAGCGCCCCCTCACTAAAGAGCAGTTGGAGCTCGGCAGCCAAGAGTTGAGACGACTGAACAACTGCATTGGGGCTATGAGACTCCCGACAGATGGTGTGCTGGAACTTCAGGTCTCTCCCAACCGCCGCTCCCGTTGGTGTGCGGTCTGTCCAGCAGGTCTCCGTGGTCACACGGTCTGGCAGACCCACTCTCTTGCGCACCAAGGAGTGAACAGGACCCTGAAGCGCCTCCAACTCACGTGGTACTGGCCAGGGATGACGGCAGATGTACGCCGTCTGGTCAGGAGTTGTGAAGTTTGCCAGAGAGCCAAGAGTGGTGGCACCAAGCCCAGTCCCGGCCGCCAGCGCATGTACGCTGGCCGCCCCTGGCAGAAGTTGGCCGTTGATTTGGTGGGCCCTTTCCCTGAGACAGAGCGTGGCAATGCCTGGATCCTGGTGTTGACTGACCACTTCACCAGGTGGCAAGACGCTCTGGCCCTGCCAAATGCCACGGCCCCAGTGGTAGCAAGTGCTCTGGATGAGCAGGTCTTCTGCTATATGGGCATCCCTGAGCAGA